>OU383773.1:14787522-15057522 GCA_910950805.1 Acrocephalus scirpaceus scirpaceus
GAAAACATGTAGTGTTAGCACTGAAGGTTTTTCTACCTCCAGGGTTTTTTTTTCACTTAGCTGTGCCTTTTCACTGTAAAATCAGAGGAAATATATTAATGTTGGCTAATTAACAAGACATTCCACGAGTCCTGAATTGCTTAATTCTACAAGTTCCAAACCATTGCACCCAAAACAGAATACAGACATTTAAATTGGTTATAAACACTTTCTCAGACACTTTTTATCACCCTTTTACTGTTTATAAGTGTTACAAGGCAAAGTGAGAAAAGTAATAGATAAGATCACCTATTCCTTTTTCTGCTATTATCATTCTTTAAGGCTATGTTAGATAGCACTTCTTTCTAGTAAAGCAAAAAGAATGGGACCATCTTACAAATTTTATCACATAAAACAAGGAAAGGAAGGAATCCAAGTACTGTTGAGAGTAGGCCATGTGATGATAAGCATCTTCACTATCTGTGCCATACATCGTTTGCCTATAAAATTACTTTGATCTAATACACAGCCTTTGATCTAAAGAAATTAGCCATCTTCCCTTCTCTTGATGAGACGAAAGGTGAGACTGTATAGCCAGCTTTAGTGCAGGATGTTGTCTTAGCTTGGTTCCCTTTTCATTTTGTTCCCAGGGGGTCCATGTGTGTGTGCTGATTCACTTTTAGCCTGTTCTGGAGCAACCAAATGTCTCCTTTGCAGAGAAGCAGACTCCAGGGTCTCCTCCAGGTGTAATATTCAAGCAATGCTTAGTTTGGGTCCCCTGGCTCCAACAGTGTAACATTCAAAAGTCTTTCTCTACTTGTGTCCTGCAACATCAGTCCTTGGCATCAAAACTGCCATGTGAATGGCTGCAGCAGACCTTTGCCATTATTTCAGGCACACAGGAATAAAAAAGCCCGTAAAATTAAAATTGTTTTCAAAGCCAGTGGAAGATTCAAGTGTACCTTATAGTTCATCACTTAATAGTGTATGAACCAGAGCACACCCACCATAAAGACAGGACTCAGGATACAAAGGCAGCTGCCAGGAGCAGCAGTAGCCAACAACAATTACATCAAAACAATCAAGCAAAACATTCAACCCACCCAAATATATATGCAAATGAGTGTACTTACATGCACGTGTGTGTGTGTGTGTGTGTGTGTGTGTGTGTGTGTGTGTGTGTGTGTGTGAGTGAGTTCTGGAGTGGGTTGTCCCATTTAGAAGTTCTTCCTCCCTCACCAGCTAAAAGATTTGGAGCAGGACTCCACCACTACAACATTGCACAGAGCTAATGTATTGATCTTGTGACTAAGAGTGTGCTTTTTCATTGTCTCTCCTATGCAGAGATTATGCAGCTTTGTAGCTGATAAATAGAGTAAAAGCTTTCACTTTTTACATTTTCTAGTTGATTTCTGGTCTCTTCCTGCCTTCTGACTCATAATGACTGTTCCCTCTTCTATAATATCTTCTAGCCGATGTCCAAGTGCAAAACAACAAATATGTTTGACTGCATGATAACACGATGGGTTGTTCCCAGGATGTGTAACTCTATTTAATTAAGTAGCAATTAATTTGAATATGCTTAATATATTCTCTCATCATTGCAGGATTTGTAGGAGCCAGCATATTACCCAGCTGGTTGTCATTCTCTAGTACAAAGTGAATGGGAGATCATAGGACACAGATGTAGCTGAGAGTTTTAAAACAGATCTCAGACAGAAATAAACATTTTTTAAAGAGAATTATTACACTCTAAGAATAAGTGAAAGGCTATTAGAAATCACATATTGCCAAATTTCCTCATGTGAGGCTGCCTGTGTATACTGGATTGTGTAGGGATTTCATCAGATGACAATTGGACATACATAATCAGATGTCCAGGTGACATCCAAAGTTTCAGGTAACCTCCACACACAGAACCTAGAGTATGGACTGATTTAATTTCTGCCATCCTGTTGAACAAGAGTATGATGGTTTTTATTACATTTTTATATAAAACGGAAAGAAAAGCTTAAGTGACATGAACAGGTTCTTACATAGAGCAGTTAATGAAATGTAGAAATAGTCATTTTTCTGAGCTCTACTGCTAAGTTTAACACTGTGTGAGTGAGCATAGTTGTTTGCTTACTTAGTTAACTTCATTATCCAGTATACCTTATCAATCCATGAACAGTTTCAGTTTTTCACTTAGGGATTAGAAACCATGCCCAAATGACATTCCCACTGATGTCCAAAGTAATTTTGTCAAAATAAAATATGTGGAAATTGGCAAGAGAAAGGGAATAAATATAATGGATTTTTTTTGTAAGGTGAAATGATGCAGGGTTTAATGGATTTTAGGTATGTGTTTTACAGATTAAATCTTTATATACATTTTGGAAATGGCTTTCATTAATGAGCAGGCTGCTTTTTGTACAAATTATTATGTACAAAATTTGTACATTATAATTTTGTACAAATTATCCAATGGTAATACTAAAAGGTATTATAAGATAAGACCTCATATGAAATCATATTATCATATGATAAGACCTCATCTGAAATACTTTCACGTTTTTGAATATCCCTCTATTTAAAAGATAAATCAGAACTGACCATGGTGCAGGAGGAGAATTTTCAGTCCTCTGGTCCTCCCTGTTACTTAAAATGATGACACCAAAAAGTTTTTGTTTTGGTTTACCTAGTAAAGCAAACACTGAAGAAAGAACTATAAATAAGTCAAAAGTATAAGAGCAGACCTAGTAAAGGACTGTTTAGACTAAGGAACAAAAAAAATGAGAATAAACCAATCATGAATAAATTAAGCATGAAAATTAGAAGATGGATTCAGATCAAAATAGTAATGAAGTTTTCATTACCCTGTCCAGTAAGAGTGGTAAGACATGGCCAGGCCTCCCATTGTTCTCTGGCAAAATGCATGGGCAACACCAGTGTCCCACTGCACTTCTTCCCCATTATCTAGACTGTGCACTCCTGAAACAGTGTGGTTCAGGTTAGACTTCAGCTCTGAAAACATTGAAAATCTCCACAGTATCTTTGGTTATTCATAGATTACTTTTGTGTAAATCATGACATCAATAAAAAACTAGTACCAGAAACTTTGCATTTGTTTCTATTCATGTAGATGTTGAAGTAGTCTACAGGTCTGGGGATGATCTCTATGTTGATCTCAAGTTAAAAGAATGCAATTTTGAATTATGCCTGTCTACCCAATGGTATATCACTAAAATCTCCACCAAATGTTATCAAAATATCAGGGTTTGCTGTGTTCACATCAAAATAAATGTATTGCAAACTGTACAAACTGGAAGATACAATGCCAAATTTTAATTTTTTTTCCAAACACGTTTGGTTTTCATATTCATAAAGAGTTTATCACAGCCTGCTAAGTTTGCTTTGATTACCTTCAGTTCCTAACTCAGCTCAGATACCTTTATCATCTTTCAGGTCCAAACAAGTGCTATAAAACAGTCTGTCTCTGGTATAATCACAATGTAAAGTATATTTTTAAGTTTAATATAAGGAAATTATGTGTTGAAAAGTAAAGCGACATATAATTAATAGCAAACATTGCTAATGATAGTTAAAATACATCAAAGCATGCTCTAGCTCATTGGCTAGTATATATGCTTTCGGCAAACTAACTTCCAAGCAAATTAACTTATTTTCTAACTAGGGATCTCCTTGAATTTTATAGTAGGAGACGCTGATTGAAGCTTTGATTCATTAATAAAATGATAGATCCATGTCATTAACTCATGCAGTTGATGCATAAGTTGATGCATGATCTTCCTGTTGCATACCTGATGACTGTCGAACACGTGGTATTCCTATACATGTTCAAATTCATAGTTATGTTATTTGAGTCATTTATTTGGGACTTGGGTCAAGGACTATTGTAAGGACTATTGTCAAGGACTATGTGGAGGCTCTTTTGGGGAGTTACCTTGGCTGTTGATTTCTTAGTCATTGATCCCATTGGTTTGTTTTACTCATCTATCAGAAGCAAAATGAAGTCTTAGATGGTTTGCATGTAATTTTTATGGACCTGTGAATATTTATGGCCAAAAGCCACTGCAAGGGCTATTCTAACCTTTTGAATTATGCATTACGTGGACTTCATTCACTGAAGAGAATTGCTAGGGTCTGCTACCTAGATTCTATCAAATGAAGTAATATGGAGCCGAATTACAGCCTAGAATTAGATTGGGATCTTCAAAGAAATCACAAGGAGCTCAGCACTATAAAATGCCTGCTCATATTCCTACTTTTAAAATCTTTGCTGTTGAGTTTACTTTGTAGAACTGAATCTACAAAATGAGGAAATTATATCTAGAAAATAATGACTGGCAAAGCTTTGGAAAAATCTTGCACAGGTCTTCATTTGTTTGTGAAGTTGTCTCCTGATGCCTGTCTATGCTGTGGTTAATTGCTAAGTGAGTCATCGGGGTGAAGCTACCATTTTTTGCCCTGTTATCAAATGTTTTGAAGATGGTTGTGCTGTTCTGTCCCCTCTAACTCACTGGGTCTTGTATATTGATTGTTTATCTCATGAGGATTCAATGACATCATGCTTCCTTGCCCTGGAGGGTTAAGCCTAAACTGAGCAGAGCAGAATTACAGGGTTTCAAGCCCTCTGTTCAAAGTGTCTTCACAGCCATGAGTCAACGTTCCTTCAATTGATGCTCTATTTTCATAGCATTGTTCAGCTCTAATGATGAGAAGCTATTGCACAATTAAGATAGATGCAGTCTTGTTTCCCTGCTTACTAATCTGAAGAAGCTCTTTTGCTTTATGTTTCACCTAACAAGAAGTGTAAGGTGGAGCTTTGAGAAGATGAGAACGTGTTCAGACTCATTTTTTGACGGAGTTTTTTCAGATGGCTCTGAAATCATATATGGCCATCATCCATCATTAATAGCAAGTTTAACTGTTATAGGAACTTATTTCTCCATCAGCTGAGTAGCATTTCAGTTAGATGCTTATACTGAAGTACAGAGAGGGAAGGTATCACTATGCCTTACTACATCCTCATTTTTACACCTACTCAATCAGAATCACTTAGTTCTGCATTTCTGTCTCCTACTGTCCTGTAAGATTTGCAGTAAAAGATTTTTCTGAGATTATGGCCACTTGCCATAACTCACTCTTCTCTAATTCAGAAAAAAAAAGTAATTAAATAGAAATAAGACTTAATTGTTGTCTGACTTCAGTCTAAAGACAGTATATTCACCTGCATTACAGCAACCAATTTGTTACAGATCTTGTGAAGACATTCCTATCATCTGTTTAAAAGGCAAACCTCAGTGCCTTTGCAAAGTAAAGCAATAATACCTGTCATTTGTACGAGTCTGAATCTGGGGTCACAGCTAGACACTGATTTTAGTTTTCCATTATAACCCAAGGCAGAAAACGTTTTGTTTCAGGAGCTGGTTTATGAGCAAATTAAAGTCTGATCCTACAGGCAGCAATACCCATCAGAGAGGTACAGCAGGAAACTTCACCTTGCTTGATACAAATCAACGTACTATTCCTAAAATTAAATGCTTGATTAATACAGTGGTGAAATTAGGAATTGAACATGAATTCCATATTTTGTGGTTGATAAAAAGAGTCAATACAGCATGCCAGGTGACAGGCAGACACTCTACATCCCCAGAAAGGGAATTAAAAAAAAAAAAAAAAAAAGAGGGGCACAGGACAGGACAGCTTCTTAAAGACAATTCTTTGAATGCCAGTGTATGGGACATGTCAGAGGCAGGGAAGAAAGAAGATGCAGAACCCAGGATGAGACATATACTTCAGTCCCACAGGGATTTGGGATAGTGTGAAAGGCCATGGCAGAGTCTGGAAGGGGAGGTGCAACTTACCTGATCAGGAAAGGCAACAAAGGAATAGTCATGCCTTCCTACTGAGAATGTGGGAAATTGATCCTATGCCAAAGCATCTTCTAGTGACTTCCAAAAGCTACATTAACTTCATTCTTCTCCTACATGCATACACTCTCTATCACAAGTGGTTCTTCTCATGTTGTTTGTGGTTTTTGTGTTTTTGTTGCTTGGGGGCTTTTTTTTTAAATACACTAATTCTTTTTCAAGTTAGCTGAAAAGCAGAAGTCTTCGTTCATGTAAACATCAAAACATTATTTCTTTCCATATCAACACAAATGCAAAATTATGTTGACACTTTTCACATGTGGGCATTTCTCCAACAGAGACTACTGCTTTGGAGAATTGAAGGGGATTAAAAATTTGATGATTCAAGGAAGAAAGCAGGCAGATAACCAGATGACCAGGCCAAGAAGCTGGTTGCCCAAAGTCTGTACCAGGCCATAGCAAGATCCTGCTCAATGTCAGATTTCACTAAACTACTGCGTCTCACTAGCTTTTCAAGAAATGACTGCTTTCTGACAGTAACCTGGGCCATGGGAAAATGTTCTCAATAAATTATATATAATAAATTATATAAATGTTCTCAATAAAATAAATAAGACATATGCAAGAGGGAGTTTGTATGTGTATCTGCAAGAAATGTCAGTCACTCCCACTCAACCCAGATCTGCTGTCCTCCTACTGACTACAGGAACTTGTAAGGTTGTTACTAGATCAGCATCACTGGTTTTGGTGGTGTAAAATGAGCAATAGATGCATCTAATAAATAAGTGGGATTTGATTATCATTGTAAGGTGACTATTTTCATAAACTCCATGTGCAGAGACACTTCCTTGCCCACCCTCCCCCTCCTGAATCCATGTCCTTGCCACAAATAGAGTTAAAAATTGTTCACCTGAGAAATGGATTAGGACAGCATAACCTTGCTGCAGCTGCTGCCAGGTGGGAGCTTTTAGTTGCATCTAAAGAGTTGTATGCTGTGAGCTTCATGAGTCTTTTAAATTTAGAAAGAATTCAATAAAGCAACAGAGAACTACATAAGGAGGCACAACAGAACCTCCACAGCAAACCTAGCACAAAGGTAAAAACTTCACTGACAGAACATGGTTTTTCAGGTTTCATCACGATAGTCTGGTCATTACAGTAACTTACTCGTTTTGGGAGTAACATGGGAGGCACTGCGAGTTGCCAGCTTAAAGAGATGATTGTATTTATTCTTTTGCATCCAAAGTGTACAATCCCTGTCTTGAACTTCCACCTGAACTAGACCTGACTTCTTAAAAATCTCTGCTTCCAACTATTCAACTATTCTTGGGCTGAGGGACTGAATTATCCACACAGAAGGTGCCATGCCAGGATTACAAATGAATTACCCACTGTGCCACAAGCTGGGGAGCATGACTATTAAAGTGTCAAAGTAAGAGATTTTTATGAGAAGAATGAGTCATAGAAGCAATGTGTTCTTTTCTTTCTCACTAAACAAAAGAAGAAAGACAATGTCAAAATAAAACCATCCCTCCTTCTAAATGGTAACATCCAACAGTGAAAACCTAGTCAAAAATATCTTTCTGTATGTTCCCTCACTGTCAGTGTAGGCCACTGAAGTGGCAGGAACCACCAGTGTGACACTTTATAATAAAAATCTTCTACTAAGCTGTGCTAAAATTTTGGAAGATAAGACAACTATTTTCTGCTGTTCATTCATATAAAGTTGAAATGTCTCCCATTTATTACTACTCTTATATTTTCTCTTTCCTATAAAAAAGTAACTGTTTGTATATGGATATTTATTAAAAGTGAAATATTTCTTATCTCATAGCCTTGAAAAATAGTGTGCAACAATCCCTGATGGTCTGATCAAATTTGTGTATATACTTTCATCACATCAAAGCAAGTGGAAATTCAGAAAAAGCTTGGAAATCACAGATGCTGATAGGCATAGGGCTATAAAAGTAGGATTAAAATAGCAATCTGAAATTATAAAACTTGCAGACTCACACCATGCTGAGATGGGCTAGCAGAGCCATAGATGAATGTTGTGATACTAACCAACGCTGACCACTGAACCTGCATGTTTCACATTATTCCTTTGATTTAGAAGCCCAGATCCAGCTTCATCTTCTGCAAATCAGCTTGCTATTGAAAAGTTTTTCTTTTTGCATTCAAATATCTACCTGTCCACAACATTTCTAAATATTTATATGCAACAACTTGCTTTTTCAAACCTACAATGGATATTGATTCAATCCTGCATCTGCAACTGTCTTCCCACAGCAATATATAGACTGGTGCTATACTATTTGTTAATCTGCATCTCTGTACAGTGGTGATATCAATGTCACTATTTCATTTTCTGAATATCGTTTCTAAAGCAGGTGTGTAAAATGGAAGGGTTTACGGAGCCTCTCTCTGGATGTGTTCATATATGTTCTGGATGTGTTCACCACAACATTTCTAATGCCATTTTACAGAAAGTATAGCACAGACAGATTACAGAATGGCAATTTAAACCAGGATGTGTTTAAATAATATAGGGGTCCCAGCAAAGTCATTTGACTGAGTGCCCTGTATGCCCTGTGACTTAGCAAGAGACTGTCTTCCCAAATTCCCTCCTCATTAAGAACGAGGCGTGGCAAGGAAAGCATGTGTGACTGCTTTGGCAAAAATGTGTTAGCCAGATGAGTTTGGGATGGCTGTATTCTTTGGGTGGCAAAGCAGTTGAGTGAGTTCCACTGGTCATCCTGTATATGTATCAGCATGGCCTTTGTACCACATCACACGTACACTTTTTTAATTCTCCCAAAAGCATCAAGAAACACAGGCCATTATATTTTTTTGAACAAACAGTTTTAAAATTATTTTAATGCAGGATTTGCTCGTGAAAAAAGTTGTTTCACAAGTTACATAAAGAGGAAAATGTTATTTTGAACTTAATATAATTTTTTTAGGCAAAACATTGTATTCACAGCTAGATACAGGTATTTTAAAATGAGTACATTTTATTACAACATCCCTTCTGTAGGTCTTCTAGTTTTTTAAGCTAGCAGTAATGAAAATTTCATTTTTATTAGCGATGATGATGTGAGAAAGAAGGAATCAGGAGTTATTTTTGAAACCCAGCATTGGTGTATGTAGACTAGCAATTATAAGGAAAATAATTTATAAATCTCATCAAAAAAATACAGAGTGTAGAAGGTCCTGAGAAGAAATAAAATGGGTAGTTCATAATTCCATTGTTCATCCTTTCACAAAATTAGATGCTGCTGTACAGCAAGAGCACTCTGAGACAGACAGTTCTGTTCTTGAGACACAATGGAGCTGTTCACAAGACAAGTGAGAGTCCAGTTCTCCTGGGCAGGATGAACAGGGCGTGCTCACCAGGCAGTCCTGGCAGTGCAGTGCACACTCATGAGCCATGAGAACCACCTTCCTTGTTCAAAAAGTTTCATGCGCTTCTCTCACTTTCCTTTTGGAAGCATGTAGCTTGAGAAATGGAAAATATATTTTGGGCAGGGAAGACACATATTTTTGGGAATGGCTATGCTCCTGGAAGTGATTCAGGGGTTAGGGAAGGTAAAAAACCTGATCCATTTTTTGAAAAGTGAGGGGTTCTGAAGTCTGAAAATGCCTGTTGCTGATTTGTTAAATTTTGATGATGTCCTTGACAGAAGTATTCTTGTTACATTCATAATTGCACTCCTCCTCACTTCCTTTGAGTAGCTTTTTCCTTTTCTGTCCAATTCTTTACAGACAGGATTCACAATGGGAACTCAATGTATGGAGCAGCTACAAAGTTAGAGCCAAGAATAAAAAGAAATAATTAACCAGATTTAATATTCTTTTGCTACTGAAGACTTTTCAGCTTTAATTAAAGACTGTGTCTATATTTTTTTAGACCTATTTTATTTAATTGATCTTTCTATAATGTTTAAGGGCAAGATCAGGGCAGACTCCTTCCTGTCCTGATGATAGGGAAAAAGGTACAAAGTATGCACAGCAGTTGTTCAAATGGAGAGACTAATAATCTTGAGGAGCAATAGGTTTTAAAATGCTACATGAAGCCCAAGATAAACAGTTCCTGCCTAGAGCAGCAGCAAAAGAAGCCAGTTTCTTGAAAAGGGGGATAATCAGGACACACTGGCCACATTTAGGAGTGTTCCTGAGATCCAGCAAATCCCCATCTTAGTCTGAGCATGTATAATACATCCTATATTACCTATAAAATCTTCTAGGTTTTAAGGAAAGCCCTCCTTCTTTCTCACCAACTCACTGTAAGAAGCTCTTTCTAGTGAAGTCTGACTATTCTGTAGGGTGGGTCAACAGTGTTGGATTTTATATAAGCCTTTGAAACAGTAGTGTTGTTCTAAAAAGTAACTTTCTTAATATGGGACTTCTCATTGAAAAATCTATTGGTATTCTATAATAACTTGGGGTTTTTTGTCCAACTAGTTTTTACTCTTTCTTTCTTGTTATAGCTTTGCAAAACTGATAATAAAGAGAGAAACTGGATTCTGTTCCATCCTGCACATTTTCAGCAGAACTCATGACAGCGTCTGGTCAGCTGTTTGAGGTAATAAATTTTCAGAAAATACCTAATTTGCACAAGTTCCATGGAGAACTTTCATTACTCTAATACTATGTCTACCCGTGTGCAGTACAACACACATTTCCTGTAAAATATTCATCAAGACTCGCATGACAGAGGCATCCAGACCACAGTCCTGTCCTTGGCAGGCATCTTGTAAACTTCTCCATACAGATGTGGGGCATCCCTCCGGAAGAGGAAATTCTAGGGATTTTTTTCAAGGAAATTTATGAAAACTTTCCATGCTTGAAAAAGAGTTTTCTTCATTAGAAATACATACATTTTATCAAGAATTTAGCAGGAAAAGCCATGTCTTCAGAGATTTCTGTTCAAAATTAAAATAAATTCGTTCAGTATTAGTCAGGACACCCTCAAGGCCCAGAAGATGCAAAATCAAGTGTTTTCAGCCCTGAAGTCACTGAATGAATAAAAAACATGAACAAAAGCCATTCACAGCACTTTTACACATCAGATGAGTGGGTTTGCTGCCAGTTGCTTTTTTTCTATATATAGGTGTTTGCCAGTTTCACGTGTTAGACAAAGCAAAAGCATTTAAAAATTCATCAGTTCCGAAGAGAATGTTCTGCCTTGCTGTCTGGGCTGCTGTCATCGTTTTTCCCAGCAGCTGTATTCCAGCTGAACTCTGATGTTCACCCTGAGACAAAATTTAGTAGGAGACATTACCTCTCAAGTACTGGAACCATTTCTCTACCAGCTTCTGCTCAGCTTTTACTTTGGGCCTTTCACTGTGGCCTAATTGATTAATGATGCACAGGGCATGACACTTGTAAGACCAGCAAGATCTGCAAATTAGCTGTCTGTTTTACCTCTGCAGGTAGCTAGATTTCAAATTTGCTGGTTTATGACTATATTTGCAAGTGCCCCTATTGGGTAAAACTCACTTTCAATATGCACACACCTCAACATAGTCTCTCTGAAGTCCCATCTGCATTATGGAGATAAATCCGTCTCTGATGGTCACTCCACAATCCATTTTCTTCTCCCCCATGTCATTTGATCATCTGCTTTGCTGATACTGCTGGACTTGAAAAATTTCAGTATCAACTTAGTTAAAGGCAAGTTGATTAATATTTCCTGAAAATATTATGATCACTTGCCATCTAGCATACACTATACTATACTTTAATGTTTCCTAATGAAATCTTAAATTGTGAAAGGAAATAGAGCTGATTTTTCCTTCTTCAGAGATGAGCCTGTGTCCATGATTTCATTTGGCCTCTGTAACTCCAAATAGTATTTTTCTTTGTGGTTGGATGATCCTGGCTGGACACCAGTTGCCTACCAAGTCATTCTCTAATTCTCTGGCATGGAATTCTCCAGGAGCTGCAGGTGGATCTCTGCTCCACCATGGACCTCCAGGAGCACAGCTGCCTCGCTATGGGCTGCACCAAGGGCTGCAGGGGAGTCTCTGCTACAGCACCTGCAGCACCTCCTGCCCCTCCTTCTCCACTGACCTTGGTGTCTGCAGAGTTGTTCCTCTCAGGTTCTCATTCCTGCCTCTTCAGCTGCAGTTGCTGTTTGTTCCCCCTTCTTAAACACCCTATCCCAGAGGCACTACCACTGTTGCTGGCGGGCTCAGCCTTGGCCAGCAGTGGGTTCCATCCTGGAGCCAGCTGGCATTGGCCCTGTCAGACATGGGGGAAGCTTCCAGCAGCTTCTCAGAGGAGCCACCTCTCTAGTGGCTCCGTTACCACAGACTTGCCACACAAATCCAATACACTCTTCATTTTAATCAAACTTCCTTCCTTCCCCTTTCCAATATATATTCCTAAAAAAAAGTCTCTTCATGTGAGAGCGCTGCCCATCAGCTTGCTATGACATCTCACAGTACCCTCAGTCACTTGGATGGTAGCTGCAGTAATTATGAACTATTTGGCTCTTTAATATCATTAGAAACATTCTTGACTTTTTAAATATAAAACATATTTAGTAATAAAGTAATTGCAAAGCCAAAAAGAAAAAGTTTAAAGATTTATTTTAAGAAAAATTTACTCCTTTGAAATATTTTCCCATACCATGTTTTAAACACGGAGTTCTGTTGGAACAGACCTGTTTCTCAAACAGCTCCCTTTTCACCAGTCTGTGTTTGTCACTCAGAATATGACTTACCTGAAGTTTCCCCTTCAGTGTCAACTCTCTCCAACATTTTACTCCATTGACTAAAGGGGAGCAGCCCATTATCCCTCTTTTGGTCTGGTCTCTGCTTATTTCGTCTAAATGCTTCTTTAAAGGGTTTATAATTCCAGTGTCACTCTCTGGCAGTTTACAGCTCATGCTACAATTTTCCGGGCATCATTCAAAAATGTAATATATTAGCAGAGAGATCAGCTCCATCACATACCAGATTTGGCTCTAGATGGTGAGGTACCGATTTCTGTACCACTCTGCCAAATGGCGTGTTCCTGCTTTCCCTACACTCTTTCCTGGCAGTCCTAATTGGCTTTTCATGCCATTGGAAAAAATCTCCCTTTTTTTTCAGTTTTTGTAAGAAGTAAAAGTACGTTACATAAGTTTTACCAGACAGACTTTTTTCTTTTTTTTTTTTTTTTTTTTGTAAAGCAATAAAGAAGGGTATGTTTATTTGGCAATGAATTAAGACAGCTAGAATAGAAGAAAGCTATCAATTTTAGCCCTATCATCTGGACTTTGACAAAAGAGATATATCCAGATGACAAGCATGCTTAAGCTATTCTTTCTTCCTCATTTAGAAAACATAAGGTTTACAATATGTACATGGAAAAAAAAAAAGCCTAGTTAAAATCCCAGGCTAGTGTATGAGGTAAATTAGGTCTATCCTTTCAGAAGCTTTAATTTGCATGTCTGTTTTCTGGAAACTTTCTGATGTCAGCTATGAAAATGTTCCAGGTTCTGCTGGTGTGAATGCACATACAAGTAAATGCCTCTTGGATCATAAAATTAGTCCTGCACACCAAACATAGTCCACTTAGAAGCCTCACTCCTGATTCTGATCCCGATTCTGGTGTAACCACTGTTACACCAACCCAACCAAGAGATCAGAAACAAGAAATTAGAAATTCCTTGTCTTTGACAGTAAGTAGCTTAAAAAAAAAAATCCATGAGTCTCAATGGAAATTATCCTGATTGACAAGTTATTTATTGGCAAAACTGCATTATTTTATGGCCCTGATCCAGTGGACAAATTAAGCATGTGCTTACTTTTAGCATGAGAGTATTCTCATTGGTTTCAATACAACTTCACATATTTAAAGCTAAGCTGTGTTTAAGTGCTTTGCTGGATTGTGGCCTATTTCTTCTGTCAGTAACAGGAACTTAATGGAGATTCTAGCAGCTATGGAGAGATGCTGTAAGTTTAAACAACTGAAAAAGATCAGACTGCATAGGACTGTTGAGTTCTATCAACCTTTTATGTATTTTAGACCACAGGACACTGACTCTTAGGAAATGAAAGTACAATTTTCTTGTGAATTAAATTTATTTACTTTGTCACAAGTATCCAGGAAAGTCACTTTATTCATAGGCACTTCCAAACTCAAAATTTATGACCATTTTCATAGTGGAATAGCTGTTCCCTTGGCTGATCTTGTAACTAATAAGGACTGAAAGATTTGGAATGAGACCAACAGACTTTGCTTTGGTATCTTTTTATAAAACATAGAGAAAATTTTCTATCTCCTAGTTTATCTCCACCTCACAGGTGTACACCAGGTGTCAGATATGTCTTCTTAGCAAAAGAATATTTCTTTATGAGATTTAGATTTTTTTCTGTGTGAGTTTCCTAGGACAGAGATTTAATAAATGAGCTTTTCAGTTGTCTCCTGTAGTGACTGAGTGCTTTAAGCACTTAGCTTGAGGTTTGCAGTTTGATATTTGCAGCTTGCAGCTGTGCTGTTGGGTGGCTTTGTTCCTATGGTCATACTGTTAACTCATTTGAAAAAGGGATTGAAGGTGGACTGGTGGGCACTGGTAGATTATCATTACTATATTCTTTATTATAATGTGTTTAAAAATTATTAGAAAAGGAAACACTAATTCTCTTATGCTTTCTACTTTGTCTTCTCTACATTACCTCCAGGGTCATTATAAGTTGAAGTTGTACAGCTATATAAATGTCTATAAAGTTGTACAAATTACCAGGTACTGTTATCTGCCATAACTAAGTTGATAAAAAGACACATTCCTTTAATGATCATAGTCATGAAACCTCAGAAAGATCAGTGGATTCAGACACCACGAAGCACTTTTCAGGTAAATAGGAAAATGCACGAACCACCTCTGGTGCTTCTAGTACACTTCTAAAGTAATATTGCACCCTACATACCAGATACACAATATATGAGATGGTGTAAAGGGCTTCTGCAGTACTGCTGTTCTATTTCTTCTACTCTGCTGCCAGACTATCTATACATAGTAATATATTTTATTGGGAAGTCTTTCCCTGTGGTCACCTGAATCCTGCCATACTTCAAAATACAGCACACTTAGAAATTATGTGCAGCTGAGAGGCAGCTACAGATATCTTATTTCTAGTGAAAAAGCCTTCTGTGTCATGCTTTTGAGGCATACAAGATTAGCCTGAAAAATTAGGCCACTGTGTGGTCTGCACAAACTGCTGGCTACCAAACAGCTCGGGGCCAGATTTTGTCACTACATCAACTCAGGTGATGAGTTTTCAGGTCTTGGCATACATGTGACTGGACTGCAAAGCTGTACATGTGCTGTTGTGTCAGTCCAAGTGTGGCATTCATCTGTATGCTACTGTGTTTCATGTGACTGGGTCACATAGTCCTTGTTCTGATGCATTAACACCAGAATAATCCATCCCTGTTCACTGCTCAAGAAGTTGTCTGAGTGTCTGGGTATGTGAGGTTGGAGCTGTGAAAAAGCCCTTGAAGAACTGTTACATCTCCATGCTTTTTAGTTAAGTCCTCATTGATAGATTTGGGCTTTTAATACATCCCTTTTTATAAGTTGAAGACATTGCTAAACTCATTGGGGAAGTGAAAAATTAGTAGCAAGTACCCAAGTCTAGGTTTACTCTGAAGTGAAATTAAGTGGAACCTTAGATCTTGAATTCTTTTGGGAAATGTAGCCCCACCAGGCTGAGGTTTTTTTAATACCAAAAGCTATAATCACACAAGATATGTTTGTTGTCAACAAGGACAAAACAGAGACTCAGCACTACTTTTTACAGACTATTCAACTTGGCGTGCTCCTGCTCCACAAATCAAACTGATGGCTTGTTGAAAAATGTATTTTTGGTGTCTATAAATCTTGTTGCACAAAGCTGTTGATACAGGTACAATTTAGGGATGGAACAGGAAACCTGGTGACTGAAATGTCCTTCTGACCTTCAATATTTGAATGTAATTTTTTTTCATCCCTATGAAACTTACTGACAAAATATTAATGGACTTAGTTAAAAATATATATACAGTATAGATTGTTTGTAAGAAAGATAAAGCAATACAGCTGTATCTGAAGCAATAGCTGGAGCTATATGCTTTATAGCTTTCTATAGGTCTTGAGAATAATGGAGTGCTCAAAGTTGCAATTGGATTAATATCAATATGGCTTGATGGCTTGGGTAAAACAAACAGAAAAACTTCACAATACCACAACTTGTTAATAAAGATAGTGAAAAAATATTTTGGTTATCTTCTTCTGTACTGAAAAAAAGAGTGCCAAACTGTAAAGCACAGACCAAGAGTTACTACACTTAAGCAAGAATACTTTTCTTATGCAGAGTATATTCCACCATGACAGCATCAACTGAGAACAAATGGGTTGTGTGAAAAGCACCAATGAGAAAAGCAAAAGGCAATTCAAAAAGTAATTTAGTTTTCCAGAAATTTTCATGGTATATATAACAACTAAAGGAAAAGCATTAATCTGCAAAAAGGGAATGAGATCCTAAACTACATATGCAGGAGTTTCTGATTCAGAAATAAATTTACTCAGCTCTTAAGAAAAGAAACTTTTAGCAAAGCAATCCTGAATTCTGAATAGAAACTCACACAATCTTAATGGCTTTCAATGTTAATCTAGGAAACATGATTTTCAAAAATATACAAATGTGATAAAACAATTCTTTAGCATCTCTTCAAAAATTGTTTTGAGCATCATTGAGTAAAGTACAGCAGTGAAGAGGATTCGAAATTACTGAATTCTCCAGCTGGGAGCGTAACCTACATATATTTGATAAACTAATGTAATGAGCAAAGTACTTGACAATTATTTTCTAGTATATTAGTGATTGAAACCCTAAAGATTGAATACAGTCATTATAAAATACTGCAGATGAGAGAGAAACAATGGCTCCACATTCTACATGCATCCTACAGCCTTTTTCCGTTTGTGTTTTGATTAGTTGCTGGCAAATAATGCAGAGATCTGCCTCATGAATATTTCTTTACACTGATTGCATGCTAAAATGCTGCACATTTTGCAGAAAATCTACACTATGTTTATGCTGGTATCTGAAATTTTTGTGAGAATATTGATTAGGTTTTTGGGTTCTTGGCAGAGTTGAGCATGAAATTTTCTGATGAAGAAATCACAAAAAATAAAAGATAATTTTCTTTCCTTGGATGTTGGCTACCATTTTGATGTTTTCATATGATGACTAGAAGTATTGATAAAATTGGTAAGATGCTTTTGAATTAATGCAGTTTCCATAGTTGTGGGTGTTGGTTAGCAGCACCCTTTTACTCCTCAATGCAGAGAATTTTCTCCAAACTCCTTCTTATGCCCTGTTGGGAGCTGTTAAGCATAATATAGGAAATGCTGACTTTTGTTCATTTTTGTCTTAGTAAAAAACAGAACAGGATGTAGTCTGAATTACATACTTTCATGGTAATGGCTTTTTGAGATAAATTATATCTTACCTCTCTTTAATGAAACCAGATAGTTACTTATATAGTAAGGTGATTCAGTTTTTCTTAAGAATATGTGGCCAAAAGATAGGTTGAAATGCCTACATTTTTCTACTTTTCTATTTTTGTGTTCCATAAATTATCAGGCATAACTTCACAAAAATCCTCATAGTCATTCTCCATATTATCTTCATAATAGTAATTATCTATATTCATAATACAGTCCTCTCTACATTTTACAGGTAACATTAGTTGCAAATGTGTCTAAGTGTTCCTCAAGCCTTCTAGAAAGATAATAATTGCTGAGAATAAGTATCAATACTGTGTCCTTGGGAGACCTCATGGACTTCCATGATAGGATTCATCATACTGATCTTTGATGTCTGGAGTCTAGAGAGTGTTTTTGAGTTTGTTTTTGAGCTGGCTTTCTAGATTATCCATGTATTAAATGGCAAGAACTGGTCATGGGAGTTCAGCAGTTAACTCACACAAAAGTATTCAAAATAGGCTGAAGAACTGTGCCTAGAACTGCTACTTTCCTCTGCTGACTGGAGCCAATAAGACTTTTTAAAGTTAGACTTTGTATTTAGATTCAACATATGCCTCTACTTTTCATGAAATAAATTTCAACCCTGTCTTCTCTTGATGAGCTCTAAAGTCATGATTAATGCAACTTGTAGATAGATGGAAATCATATTAAAATACTTGATACTTGATGATGATGATGATGAAGATGGTGATGATGATAATGAAGTTTGCCGATTCTCCTAATTTGCCCTTGTTGATGGGAGATATTTGGATATATTGTTTATAGAGTATAAAGGCTTTTCATCCTATACTTTGCGTATAGTTCTTCTGGGCAGATATTATATGGTCAGGATCTGTTTTGTCTCTTTCTGTTCTCTTCATATGTTGAAGCACATAATGAAGAAAAAAGAGGAATCAAGTACAGAGAGCATGCCCTCTGAATGGATAGCCATGAGTCAGAAGTGTACTTCATGCAGATTCTGCTGTTTATTTTGTGATAACCTTATGACAGGAAAACAATTTCTCATGTACATACAATTCAATTGGAGTAATTCTATGTGTGAATGGTTCCTTTCAACCTAGTGGATATGGGAGCAGTTTTACTTCAATAGCCTTTGTGAACAAGGAATGACAATTGGTTGAGTACAATTCAAGCACACTTAAAGGTCTAAAGAGCATTTCATCCTACTGTGCTCACACACAGAATAAGTAGGAATTTAAAAACTCAGTATGCTCAGTGAAACTTTCTAGATCACTTTTCTTGTTTCTCATTTAGGAACTCATAGAAAAATGCATCTCTTCTAGTTGCATCTCAAGGGGATGGAAAGGAGAGAAAGGAAATTATTCTGGCAAAATCTTACTGTCCTAAAAAGAAAATGCAAAGTAAAAAAGGGTTTCTCATTGCAAATCATTGTATTGAATAACACAGCCTCTTTGTTTGAGATACCAAAGAAGCAGGCACCTGCAATGTGCTGTGGTAGCCTGAGTAGGAAGGGAAGTATTAGTCTGTACTATGAGTTGAATAGTCAGCTAGACAGTTGCGTTAACTTACTCAAGGGTCCTGTACTATCTGTTCACTGTCCTGGTTGTATATTCCAGTCTTAGAGTAACCACACCAATCCCATAAGCTTCCAAACCAAGACAAGGTGTGTGGCAAAGGTTTGGTAGTGGGGGCTCTACAGTAGTGGCTTCTGTGAGAGGCTTACCCCATCCCATGTCCAACAGAATCCATGCCAGCTACTTCCAAGATGGATCTACTGCTGGCCGAGGCCAAGCACGTTGGTGACTGTGGTATCAACATATTTAAGAAGGGGAAAAAAACATGGCAATGAAAGCTGAAGAGACAGGAGTGAGAATATGTGAGAGCAACAGCCCTGCAGACACTAAGGTCAGTGAGGAAAGAAGAGGATGAAGTGCTCTAAGTGTTGAGGCAGAGATCCTCCTGCAGCCTGTGGTGGAGAACATGGAGAGGCAGCCGTGCCCCTGCAGCCCTTGGCGGTGCACAATGGAGCAGAGATCCACCTGCAGCCCATGGAGGGCCCTGAAGTAGGAGTAGGCAGGTGTGCTTGAAGGAGCTGTGGAAGCCACCCCTGATCCTGAAAGGCTGCCCCCTGTGGAAGGGACCATGTGGGAGCAGTTCATGAAAAACTGCATCCCCTGGGAAGGACTCACATTGGAGTTCATGGAGGAGTGGCTCACATGGCAGGGACCCCACTAGGGCAGGGGACGAGTGAAGAGTCCTCCCACTGAGGAGGACACAGCTGCAGTGGGCGGAACGTTTTTTAAGTTTAATTTCCCATTATCCTACCCTGATTTGATTTGAACTAAATTTAACTAAGTTCCCCTGAGTTGTGCCTGTTTTCCCATGATGGTAACTGCTGAGTGATCTCTCTATGCCTTTATCTTGACCTCTGAGCTTTTTGTTGTATTTTCTCTCCCCTGTCCAGCTGAGAGGACTGAGAGATCAGCTTGAGCTACCACAGGCTAATCTGTTGAGTGAGAATTGGAACATTATTCTACAGCATACACTTTTCTTAAATTTTATCTTGAAACTAGGCACGATCTAGTTTTAACAGGATCAGATCTGTGATGAAGGGACTATGTGGGTACAACTTTACTCTCTCTGAAGTCCTGATTCTCATGATGTAGAGTAATATTTGCAGTAACTTGAAGGATGAGTTATTAATGAGGGACAAGGGCCTGTCTAACACCTGTAGCATTTCTGCAGACCCTGTTACAAGATCTAAATGTCTAAATATCATAGCAAAGCTGTCCCTCTGCAGTTGTACTAAAAAAAACCAGGTGGTGATAATGTTATGTTCTCCCTTTTCAAGAGGTATAAAAGGAGGGTCTTTCTCAACTATGCACATAAGCAGTGACACTAGGAAAATTCAGAAACGTACCTGGGTAACAATTTCCTGCTATCAAAAAGCATATGACCTTGCTGAAGTTCAGAAAGTGATTAAAAAGAAGGACTGTCTTTGGGTTTGTGGGTTTGGTTTAAGACAGCTGAAGCTGACATTGTACTTCCACAAGGATATAGGACCCACAAGAGTACTACCACCTCTGTTCTCTGCAGTCAGCTGCTCCAAAAAAACCCCATTTTTTCTTTACAAAATGGATCTAAATGCTGCTGCTCTGTGTGCATAAAAACAACTCCATGAAGAGTTTCTGAATCTATCCTGCCATTTTTGTTGGCCCTGTGCACAAATATATTCAGACTGCTAAAATGCCTTCCTCGCCTCTCTCTGGAGAAAGTGAATTGCTGCTTCCATTATTAGCTCTGAGAAAAACATCAAAACTACATCTAGTCCTGAATGCAGCATCATGTTCGCTCACAGGATTGAGAAGCCGTGCTCATATTACACTTGCCTGAGCCCTTCATGTTGGCTGTCTATAAACTAGAGGATTTATTTTAAGCAGTCCCTGCTGGTTTCCAAAGCTCTTAAAGCCAAGGGACCTGGTTTTTGCAAGAGCCTTCCTCCTTGAGCCTCCTCCCAGTGCATTTCCATGAGCTGACACCACATACTTCTGAGCTGTTTCACTTAGACCCGCATGCAACACCAGTATGAGCTTTACCTCCTGCTGCGATAGCTCAGAGTATGCATTTCACTTCTCTAGATTCTCTGTCTTATCCCACGTGATCAATAGTTTTCTCCATTTGCAGTTGTTCAGTTAATAATGCACTTCAGTATGAAATTAGGTCCCCTAGAAGGAATCTCAGGGCTGGGTATCTCAAACCCTGAGACACTTTAAAAGGGTACTGAATTTTGGAAGTTTAGCCAATGACCATATTTTATAGTTTGTAATAGCACAATTCCTTTCATACTGCATGACAATAAAATGGTAAATATAAGTGTGTGTGTGTGCATGTGTGTGTATACATATATATATATATGCATCAAAAATACCAAAGGGAGAAATAATAGTAGTGTCCAACTTCTATCACTGATTGTGAGAGAAAACACCCAACCTTGAATGCTCCTCTAAAGCTAATGTTTAGAGAAGAGTAATATTTAGATAATAATAGTCTAGCAATGTTTGCTTTTACACTTCATAATATGTTACTTAATCAGGAAAGGCACACCTGAAGGAGACTGTCTGGAAAACTCTGAAGCCTTAGAGGCTGGTACCAATGAGCTTCTCACGTTTGCAACAAATGCAAACAAATTTGTTTGCAAACAAATGCAAAAACAAATTTTAAAACTTGGGAAACACTTGCAACCAAGCCATAGACTTGCTGAGTAGATTGGCATAAGTTTGGAATTATTCTGCAGCTAAAATCAAGAAATAAGCAGTACTTTCCCCATCCATGTATATTAGCACAACTGCAGAAGAGTTAAGTCCCTTCTGGTGTATCTTTCCGTACTAGTGCTGATGTAGTCAGGTCACAGCTCTGGGCTGTGAAAGCCCTCAGAAAGTGTCACTATGGCACCAGGTTTTTTGCATACTGATAGTTCCAAGCTTTGGGTTCTGGTCTTCCTTTTTCTTTAGATTAATTTCCACTGGTTGGTGGAATCAGCCTCAGGGACAGTTAGCCAAGAGGGGTGCAGATCTCACTGACGGATCCAGGCACAAGCATATTAACAAGGCTCTCACACCACTGCTAACTTCTGCTGTCCCTGACTGTTACATACAATTGCTCACTCCATGCCTATTTCAAAGTCCAAGTTTGCCATTGAATTTAGTGGGAACTGAATGAGGCTCCTATGCCTTTTAGCCCATCGCCTGTCTGGGCTGCATTGAAGCTGCCTGCATTCAAGCAGCCTGGCAGCACTCCATCCTAGGATCCCTGAAGCTTAAGATCACTTTGTTTTTCTTCTCTTTGTGAATCAGAAGTAACTATTTTTGAATATGTTTTTAGTAGGAAACTTTCCATAATATATTTTGAATGTATATACATCGATATATTTTTGTGATGTATTTCCTTATACCATGAAACTTTTGAGGAGTCTTTCCAGTCCAAATTTCCCTTGGCTATTCTTTGTAATTTTTTTTTCTTTTTTTTTCACATTTACTTAGCTTTTTCCCTCCCCATCCCCTGCCTGCCCCTATCTTGATACAAGATGTCTGAAAAAAGTGGTTTGTTTTTCAGAGGATTTATAGAAGGAAAATAACCACCCCTGCCTACTTCTTCAGTATTTGACTAAACTCAACAACAAAAAGTCTGCTCAGCACACATAAAAAGAGCACTGAGATAAGTTTTGGAGAACTCACTTTAGATGGCATCAAAGCAAAGAATAAGTAAAGATGTGCCGGGATTGGATTACCCACTGCTGCATCTACCCACAGACTACAAAGACAAAAAGGCCTTCTTGTGCTTGTGGGTCACCATATTAACCCACAAGGTTCAGTCAGCAAACACGTGTCCTTTTCAAAAGCTGCCCTTTTCTCAAAGCTGTGGTTTTTTTCTATTTGTGGTTTTGAGCAAAGTAAGCAGAGCTCTCTGCCAGTATTTCAGGCTACCCATCACACTAAGACATCTTGTCAGAATTCAGCCATCTCTGTGGAGCTGGCGGGTACTTCACTGAATTTCATAGGAGGTACTTTTTTTTTTTTTTAAGCCAAACCATAGATCACATCCCTGCTAGTGAGTTGGGACAAAAAATTCCTAGGTACTCTGTTTCCTTTTGCAAAGGGGAAAGGATTTTAAATGGAACCCCCTGCCAGGTCTCCTACTTACAGCTCTGTCCATAAGTCAGGAGTAGTACAATATCTGCTGCTAATCCAGAAGCAATATGCTGCAGTCATTAGGTAGTTACTTACTACTGTGCTGATGAATGCACAAAAAAGAACAGAAAGGAAATTTGGCAGAGCAGATGGTGGATAATGATAGTGACAGTGAACAAAAATACTGTCAAGTATTGTGTCTGTTGGGGAGGCCATTCCCCAATGTAAATATAAAGTAAACATGACATAGGTATTAGGTAATTTTACAGTCTACTGTTTTTGGCAGCTAGTTTGGCACTGGTCATTGTGTCTATTTTGGGGATCAGCTGTATGGTCCCAGATTGCCATTTTTCCTCTGCCTTTCTTTCTCTTAAATTTCCTACAGTATATTATCACTTCATTTTAGTTTCACTTATTTCCTCTGACAGTAGAGCAGGCCAGGCAGAGTCACTTCCTCCCTAAAACTCAATCTGTGTGAATGCTGAAAAAACCTTCCAAATGAAATGCTTTATTAAAACACATACATATTCAGCCATTCACCTTCTCAAACATTCTTTTCCCCTGGGTGCTGCATACACTAAGGATGCTTGCTCTCCTCCAAGGTGGAATATCTTTCTCTCTTAAGAGGTACCCCATCTGGCATACGTGACCCTTTAAAGTGCAATTTGAGATTCAAAAAGCGCTGAATTCAGGCCTTTTTTGTTCATTTCCAGGAACTTCCTTTTTTTTTCTTCTCTCCATGACTGCAGCCTGTTTTGCTACACATGTTTTTCTGAGAGATACCAGTGGAGATTTTGAATTAGATTAGGTCACATGGATAAGTGAAATAACTTGGTATAAAAGGTTATCTGCTCTCCTTGGTTTTCACACATTTTACTCTCCTGATCTCCTTTTTAGTGCAAACTTTCTAAAGCCTTTTAAAGATAAAAGGAAAAATCCCAGGAACAAGGCTTACTGAAGGTTTATAAACTCACCATTCAGGTAATGTCTGCTTGCAACAAATTTTTTCAACCTCTTTTACACATTCCTAATTACAGGCTTTTAGGGTTCAAATTAACTAGGTCGATTAATGAATCCCAGAACTGAGTTATAATGCATTCATATATGGGGGTGGTATCTGGGATTAATGAAGTGATTCTGTAATAAAAGCATCAGCAATTAATATTTTATTTGGAGGCTGAGGGCTGAGGCAAGATTCTGGAAAAGCCAAGTAGTTCTGCTGCTAGCTTATGATTTAAAATAGAGGTGTCTGCACATAAAACTTAATGATTCTCTCACAAAAGGTAGAAGGATGTGTCAGCTTTTCTCTTAATTTGCATAGATATGTATATTTATACATATCTCTGTGTGGTATTCAACAGAAAATCCAAACCATTTAAATTATATTAGCTAATTGTTGTGCTTTTTTAAAAAGAATTAGGGTGATTTAAAAGAAATTCAAAGAGAACGGGGTAGTGTACTTGTTGCTTCTCAGCCCATGAGCAAGCTGCATACATCAATGCCTGAATTATTTTCAGGTGATTTAGTTTACTCCTAGACTCAGATTGCAAAGCTGAAAGAGGTGTAGCAGTGAAGGCCTTTATGCAGCAGAAATGATCCATGGCCTCATGGGGCACATTAGGCCATCTCAGTTCACAGGTCTGGTTTGGACACCTCGCTGAGCTATTTGACAGCAACCCACGCTAGGCAGAGCAACCATTTCCTCTGCCTTTCCTCTGATGTATGGGCTGACTATGAAGGCTGATGTGAGGGCAACAACAGATTGGCAAATAACTTCTTGTGAATCTTCTACGATCATCATACTCACCCAGGTCTCTGGACAGAAAAATGCCAGCATCTTTGGCTTCCTGTAATATTTTTGGTGGCAAGGATGTAGACCTAGATAGTTTGGTAAACCAAATTCCCTCTTCTTGGAAATGGACTGGAAATGAGTATTTTGTCACTACATAACAAGCTTCTTAATGCCTGCAAATTTTTCCTAGCATGCTATTTTGTTTTAAATGCTTTCTTTTGAGAGAGGCTTCATATAAACAACATTCTCCATTATACTTATGTATTATAAATTATTTTTTTTAGGAAAGGATAACTCTGAGAAATTTTAAACAAGTTATTTCTTATGGATGTTGTTCTTTGAGATTTGTACTGTTGTATGGTGAAATGAAAAATGTTGTCCCAGGTTTGGACTTGATCCATATGCCAAGAATATATATTAGTGTTATTTAGGTTGCTTAAACCTTACTTCAGTGTTTCGTGACTGAATGTTTAACTATTCATTTTTCATTGTTTTTCTCATTTTTTCCCCCTGAAATTCCCTGAGCTTAGACAGGGGATGAAGGAAATTAATAAATATCACAAAACTGATTGCCTATAAAACACCACTGGATTACTGATTCACACGTACAATAATTGTTCTTTCAAAATAGCACATAAAGGTAGTAATCCTTTAGAATGCTCCATTCCCATTCTACAGCTGATGAAAAATGCATGCTCTCCAGTTGCAACACTACAGAATTCCTAAAAATGCATCTGAATTTAGACCACGAATAGACATCCAGACTTTGGTGTTTTCATTTCCACATCCATACAGCTTTTGTGCAGCCCTGATCACTTTGCAAAAGTCGGTAAATATTGCTGGTTAACTCATGGATAAACCATTAGTTTTACTCAGTGACTGGAGTTAGTTTTGCTAAGCACAAAAATTCGAGGGCAATGTTTATTCAATGTCAAAAAATCGCATCTGATAACATCAAATTTTATAGCTGTATTTCCAGCTATATCAGAAAGAACTTCTTTAATAATTTCCAGACTATCAAATCATTCGACTTGCTCAGTCTTCTTGCTTCAGTGATTCTTTTTCACTTGTCCTTTTAGTTAGAAGAGAAACAACTTAAAAGAGAAGGGACAGAAATGGAACCAGACAAATTTAAAGCCCATAGAGCAAAAAGGAAATGGACAACATTGGTGATAAGAAGGAAAACAATTCTTTCTCAGATCCTTCCTACTTCTGAGGAAGGCAGCCTTCACTTCTGAAAGGCCAGTCAGTTATCTCTGCCACTGCACTCAGTGAGAATTTCAGCTGTTAATGAACAGATGACATTACAAACCCTGTGAGTTTTTTACCCTCAGTTTCATTGACTCTCTCTCTTCATTTCTGATACTGGGATTTCTTCACCTACCCACGCTGCTCTCTCTTTGGCCAGAATAATGGTTTCCTCAGACTGCTGAGCAAGGTGGCTAGGGCAGCTGTTCTTGCCTGCCTCCTGCAATTTCTGTCACTGATGGACCTCACTGCCACACCACTCCTCAGTTATTACTTCTCCAGACAGTTTTATTTTGTGACTGCAATTTTCTCTTTCTCAATGGCCAGTGTGATTTTTCCCAATTTGATACTCTGTGTTCAGCCCTCTCCAGACAGAAACTGGAAAATAACAACCAAAATTATCTAAAAAAGAAGGTGTAGCTCCATAACAGATGACAATTGGTCATCCACATGTAATATCATTGACTTGATTTTTTTTTTCTAGTTAGAACACTGTAACTTCTTATAAGTGTCATAACAGAGAAAATTTTTAAAAAAGTATTTATTCAACATAGAGTAAATTATTAACATTTTCAGTTTGTGAAAACTGTCTCCTTTTTTGTTGTTTTGGTTTGGGTTGTTTTCAGTTTTAATTTTGGCTTGGGATATGGGGCTAGGTGCACATACAGTTTTCACTATTAAAAGTGCTTTTAAAGGAAATACCACAGATTTTTAAAATGATAATTACATTTGCTAACTTCTACAAATTCTTTGTATTTTTAAGACTGTAGAAAATGATGGAAGTATAATTTCAGGTACAGTATAGAAATGCAACAAAATGGGTGAGTGAGAACAGAAAATACTGACATTTTGGAATGATCCATTTAAGCTATGACATATCGGACATATAATTCTACACATGGCAAAGTCTATTGACATGAATTTCAAGGAAGGTAAAGATGTTCCATTTTATAATAGTTTCAAGGCTATTTCCTTTTAAAATTACAAGCTGCAACTCTGACAAAAAGTCATATGCAGAAGCCTGACTTTAATGTAGCATTATGTCAGCAAGTTATACTAATTCAATATAAGATTTGACCTAAATATCAGTCATAATCTTGCTTTCTGATAGATTAAATAAATCTAGAAAGTCCTTGACCCACCTACAAAATTCAAGAGTGCAGAGGAGGTGCATGGACACTGCAGGACAATGTGGTGTTATTAATTAGTTCTGGGAAAAACAAAACTAGAGGGATGTTGGTGTAAGACGAGGGAAAGTGTCAGATGGTTTGGGGAAGAGGTAGGCTGGACTAAGCTAGTAAGGAAGACTTTGACATGTGAGTGACCATGAAGTGAGGTGATATAAGTTTTTCTTTTTCTTCTTCTTCTTTCTCTTTTCTCTTCTCTTTTCGCAATGTGGGTGGTTGGTGGATTGCTGCAACCTTCCTGAAGTGTCCCCACAAGGAGAGCACTCCATCAGGCACATAACAAACACTACCCTCACGTGCAGCAGTTCATTAACTATAAGAGCAGTGGCAGGAAGGGTCTTTGTGTGGATTCCCAGTGGTAGTTTATTTCAGCCACATACCAGAAGAGGCCAGGGACAAAGACCCTGACAGTTAGAAGGCCCAGGCTTATATGTGGGTAGAAGGGGGTGGAGCTAACAGTAACAACCAATCACTGAGAGGTGTGGGTGGGAGAAGGGAGTACAATGACCAATAGGAAAACACAAGGGTAAATGGACAGAGGTACAAACCAATGGGGTTACAAAGAATGGAGAAACTGCTAGAAACCTGACCATATAAGGTCTACTGAGGAGTAACAGCCAATGAACCAACAGAGGGGTGTGACACTGGGGTTGACTGACAACCTGTCAGTTAAACAGGGGGTCCATAGGAGAGGTTAAGGTCTAGGGGACATTCTTCCAAGATATAGCCCCAGGACGTCCCCTAGTGGGCCCACAGGCCTCCACACTTTATCTCTGTCTTTCTATCTCTCTCTTCCTTCCTTACTTCCCTCCCTTCCACCCTTTTTCCTATTTTCATAAAAAATAATTATATTGTTTCATTTTCTGGAAATTCTGGGAAAATCCCATGTCCTTCTTCCTGCAAATTTACATTTATAGGGTTTCAACCTATGAAATTTCTACACATATCCAACGATCTTTAGACAATTATGCAAACTTTAGGTTTGAGGATTCAGAACACATGCTTTAATAAAAGCCATATAGGAATTTCCTCAGTATTATGCTCAGCTGGGAAGAAGAAAAATGAAATAAGGTCAAGGTGTTTCCACTGTACTACCCATAGGTCTCATGATAAAACTTTTGCTGTAAAAGCCTCCAGATTGGTAAGTGTGTAAACAAGAAATGTATCATTCTTGAGTTTGGACTAGATGATACTAGGGTTTCAGACCTGTGAATTATAATACTTAACATGTTTATTCTCATTTAGGAATACAGAAATAGCAAGAATTATGGAGTCCAGTTATTAGAATTGTTGGTCAAAGAATTTACTGCATTAGAATGCTGAAGTTCTAGCTTAAAACACAAAGTACCTTTGCTTTCTCCGTCACTAGAAATGTTCTGGTAAGTTCTAGGTGAAATGCATTCTTAGTTTATTGCCATTGTGTCAACTTTCATCAAAACCAGTATCCTTAAGAATCTAGTACTTGATGTTTAACCGACCTGTATTCACAGATGTAAAGCGTATCACAGTCTATATTTCAGTCTTATTTCTCTTAACTTGGCCATGTTCTTTCAGTCAGCATGTATCCTCCCAGCATGATCTTTAAGTATCTCTTCTGTTCTGTTGATTAAGTTTTAGTTCATAATTCTTGAACATGTATAATGAGAAGTTTGAAAGTATTGCAAGACCTCATACAGTGCCCAGACTTTTCTAGAAATAAACTTAATACAACCATAGTGGGAGTTTCCATTCTACTGACAACTTATATAATTCTGCAATTCGCTAGTCCGCTCAGGTCCTTTCAGCTGATAAGCTCTCACCCTGGAGCAGAACTGTCTGTTATGAGCAGCTATCCTGTCACTCGTCAAGAATATACAGGTCTTTTTATATATCCTGGTTATCCTCTACTGATAAAAGTATCAAGTTGAGAGGTATAAGCAGATTGATATTTTGCCTTCTTGCTTCTTGAGTGAAAAGCAGACGTCAGACTATTAATCACCATCTGTTTCAATACTGAGTCTTGAAGAACTCTACTGGTAATTAATCTTCAATTCCTCTACCAATATTTGCCTGACGGTTTCATACTTGACATCACAGATTCTTCACTTCTTTCTTTGATTTTAAATTGCAAGCTTCATAGTTGGCACCATTTCCTGAAGTCTTGATATATGAAATCCAGTGCACTTCCTTTGTCTAAAAACTCTGTCTAGGATTATCTGTATTTGATTAAATCCTTGTTGTTTTACATCCTATTAAATTGTCTTTAAATATTTTTTACTTCAAAAATATGTCCTAAAGCAATCTACAGAGTTACAGGCTTACAGAGGCCTGATTACCTTCTCCTCTTTTAACCGTAGACACAGTATTTGGTGTTTGATTTAAAAGGTGTGTTCTCATAAATCCTGCAAGGAAGACCCCCTAATCCCCCTGATTTGAGTGCAATAAGACTCATGACTTCTGTTTCCACCACAGTTGAGATAACAAGGGTGTGTAAATGAAAGCTGCCATGAAACGTTCTGGTTTTTCCTCCCAAATCAATATAATTGTCTTTTTTGAAACCTGAGGCAAAATTTGTTTCATTTTTGGCCACACCTAGACTATCTTTAATCTGCTTTTTACCTTGATGGCAAAGCTACCCAACTTCTTTCCCTGTGTATTTTAGTCTCTACTTATATGGCTTAAAAAGGAAATAGCATATAGTTCAGTATCTTCTTCCAGGCCAAACACAGAAACTCTTTTGACAGTCTAAAGCAGCATCTTTCATTTGTAGATTACTGGAGAGTTCTTTCAAATTTTTCTCTAGTTCTAAGTAAAATGTTCTGTAAGATTCAATACTTTTGAATTTGAAATTCCAGGTTTCTTCCATTGTCAGATCCCTTGGGATTCTAGTTTTAATGGGCTTTATTAAACATCTCCATTAGTTCATCAAAGATTGTCTTTTTGAATTGTAAATGTTTCGTTGAATATCTGATTTTTTATCACTTTATCTTAAATAATAAGGCTCTATTTGCTTGATTTAGGTTCATATTCTGTTTTCAGAACCATAACCCATACAATGAGTCTAATAAAAAGTATTTCATCTAGGCACTGGTTCTACATTATTTTCTCATTCTAGAATTCTTTTACTATCCTTCCACAAAATGGTCCTGACCCAAGCAAGTTATTACATAACTACACTCTTTTATTTCTTTAGCTTTCACACTGTAACTTAGAGCTCCAACTTTCTTTTTTTTTTCTTTCTTCTTGTCTTAAAGACTGAGTCTCCTTCAATATCTATGTTCTATTTGGAATTGCTGTTCTCTGATATCTTTATCGCTATAAAACTTGGTTTCCTCTCTAATGGGTGTAGCTCAAAATCCTCCCTCTCTGAGGAACACAAAATAATGTTGAAGCATTTGTTAGTCTCATAACATACCAATGCAATAACTAATTGCAATGGGGGAAGGTGCAAGTGCATTGCATGTTGAGGAGGTTGAATGTAGAAACATCAAAATTCCATGAACAAGTCCACCCTTGCTCTAGATGGATTCTTTTACTACGCATATCACCATAATATCTCAACATCTTCAATGATGTGGTAAGCAATATGAATAGCATTTAACATTTGCACTTCGTTTTCTCTTGCTGTTATCTTTCCTCTCAGTGCTAAAGCATTTTGGTTTTAATTTTTAGCTTTTTCATGCCTCTCTTCTTTCTATTCATTGTACTGAATTTTAGACTATTGTCTTAGACATCTTAGACCTTGTTAGCCTGCAGAATAAAAGAAAATCTTATGATCTGAAGCTGTGTTTTTCCCAGTAAGCATTGGCATTACCCCAGAGATCCTCATATTCATTTTTTGTGAAAATTGCCCCTAACTTTACACCACACTACAAAAGTAGATTAGGCTCTCAGCCATTTCAAGGCAGTGATGACAAGAAGGAAGGATTTCAATAATGATATCAGTGTCCTTCACATCAACTTCCCGTGGCATCTTTAGGAAAACAACTTTCTGAGTTAGCCAGTGGCCCATGTGGCTCTGTCATGTTCTATCATTAGGTGGCTGATTAGGTGCAGATCAAATCCATTTGGGTTTGTTGTCATAAGGTAGGCAGAAGGGATGAGAGGATGCAGGACAAAAATTGTGGTAGATAGTCTGAGACATTTAGGAATTATCATTCAGTATTGGTTTCTTTCATCTGGCATCTGAGGCTTTACAGCTGTACAGACCTTACCCAATGGCCACAGGCAGCCACTGTCAGCTTTGCCAAGAGACTCCTAAGATTTCTGATGATGCTTCTGGTAAAGGGAACACCAGAGTGAAAGCTGGCCTGTTTTCAGAGGAGTGATGAAGGCTTTTGGGCACCTCAACCCTTAAGCAGAGATTATTATACTAACTCTCTAAGAGCTAGAGAACTGTTAGAAATGCAATGGACTTCCATTGTATGAATAAGCAGATTCATTTATAACTGCAGAATGTCTCTTTGCCATTCCATGAGGCCATAAAATTACCATTGTCTTGGTGTTTAGTATGGTTCAGTACAATTGTGAAAGCATTGCAGCAGTTGTAAGCACTGTCACCATTATTTTTTTGCTTTCTTCTCTATCATGGACCTTCTCTTTGATCCAGATTTACAGAACAGAATTTGGAGGATTTGTATCTTCGTGCTTCTCTCCTGATTTCTGGGTTTCTTAGTGTAGTGAAATAAGTGAGCTACTTCTCTGTTTTTTCTCACCAATTTATAAGAAATATGATGATGTACCCAAACAGCTTCTGTTTGCTTGTCCTTACTTTGCATGTAAGCAGAGCACCATGAAGAACCCTCTGTGATTAGAGAGAGGAGTTGAAGAGCTCCAAGGGGGGCAAAGTAATAGAGAAAAACCTTTAAGTGCAGGAAGAAATGTCTCATAATAACCTTCCTGTAGATAAAAAAGTCAAAGGCTGACGTGTTAATTTGAAAAGGCAGATGGAATCCTTGTGTACATTTAAAAAGTGAAAACTCCAAGTGTGCTTTCAAGGTGAAATTTCAAAAAACACCTACCTGAGTTAGGGGCACAATCCTAACTGGAATCTGAATATTTTAAAAAATCTCATGCCAGAATCACTAGAGAATATAAATATGCTGTAGACTTGAAGAGTAGTATCTAAAATATGGCCATTTTCATGCCCATAGTCCACATCTGCAAGTAATTATGGGTGCAATGTGGATATGTCAACATCTATATACATTAATGTACCTGTTAATCTGATAGTTAAATGTATGTTTGTTATCAAATAACATACTCTGCATAACTGTTCCCAGCTATTTGTGCATGTTAAAAGGGAAGCCATGTTAACATTAACCCTTAGAACTCTAATCTTTTTATCATGCACAAATAGAAATCACACTAGTATCAAAGATAAATATACATATTTGAGGGAGACATTATTACCTTCCTTCATTTTTATTTTATTGAGAACTGTATTTTCCACCTATGTTGTTCATCAATTCTGTTTTGTGTAGCAATAAACAAGTGAGTTACATGAACTTGCATGAGCGGAATTGTCAGTAATTAGTCTTTAAATACTTTCCAGTTCAGGAGGCTAGGCACTGATCTTCCTAATTATTTAAAATTCCGTTTAAATACTCCTTTACACGTTGAAGTGAAATTTAGATTTAAAAACATAATTGCAAAGCCTCTACACAAAACTTGACCCAAAGAAAGTGTCAGACTTGTATATCTATGGCTCGCTTGAAGAAGAGGGAATTAATTTTTTTCTCTTTCTTTCAAAGACATATACATTGGTTAACTATCCTGAGATCTGACATTTTCCTGAGTAGATTGTCATCATAATTGTTGATTTATACTAAGAAAAAATACAGTTTCACTCAGCTGACTTCCCAATAAGATTATTTTGCTGTGTTGGACTAAAACCACTCTAATTATGAGGCACTTGCTTCCACCTAGCTTTGTAGCTTTTAAGGTAGAGTTATTCATTTCAGATCTCTGGTATGCAAATGAAGTTTTTTTCCTGGAAAACTTCAGCCATCTTTGGGACTGATTAACAGGTTATATTGTTATGCTGATTATTAAAGTGCAAACTACCAGCTACTTTGTTATATTTTTGCACATTCAAAGTCTGTCTCAAGAACGTGCAGGCTGAGAAAAGCTTACCCTCAGTGCTGAAGAGGTGCTTAATGATATCCTTCTGAAAATCTTGTCAAACTAGTTGTAAACATCTGAAAAGTCACCTTTAGCTTGTGCCAAGAAGTTTGTCACAGCCTGGAAGTAATCTCTTTTTAATAACCCTTCTCTACTCCTAGAGAGCTCCTTAGCAATCTTGTAATCTGCAGCCAAGAGGACTTTTCTGGTAGGTTTCCCCTGCTGAAATCTGCTGTGGCTCCTGGGAATCACGCATCATGAAAACAAACTATACTGCCTGCCTTTTGCCATCTTCAGAAGTTCAGTATTGTCCATCTATACTTCGGCATTTCTGGCTTTTGCTTTTATACTGACACACATAACCCTCCAAGGCACTACATTTGAAGGTAACACATTAAAAGAATATTAGCCTGTATTCTTGCCTCCACCAGCCCTTTGTGTAAGCAATGATGCAGGCTCTAATTACCTGTATACATTCAATAATTTTTTCCCCCATCAGTGCCCTTACCTCACTCATAACAAGACCTGAGCCTGGGACTCAGTCAGGATGGTATATTGAATGGAGCTGTGTTGTAAACAACATTTTATAGACCTCTTCCCCTATTTGTTGCAGAAGTTCAAGGTGTGTGATCAAAACAAAAACACTGTGGGATTAAAAACAAAACAATAGTTGCCCAAGTAAAACCAAGACAGGTTCTACTGCAGTCTTTGACACTGTGGGCATGTTTACTGTGGGTAAGTGTATACTGCAGAGATAATTGAGCAGGTCAGGCACCAGGAGCAATTCTGCAGCAGCACAAGGGAATTCATTCTTCCAAGTTAAGCTCAGAGCTACTTGAAGTTTCTACAGCCGGACTGGTTCTTGCAGCTCGGGTGGACAAGAATTTACAATGTAGAAAATACACAGAGCTTTTTTGTCTTGCTTGGTTGCACACATTGTATTTTGCAAGGAGGGTCAGTCAGCAATTTTGCATTCCCTACTACCTAACTCACAGGATACTCCTGGGATACTCCTTTTGCATGTGGAGCTGCAAGCAGAACTGATGTGAGCCATACATTAAACTGAGCTGTTACAAATGATAAATGATCAGCCAGAAAGCTAAATGTATTACTTAATTAAACTAAGAATCTTTAATGATAATTTCTTATGCAAAAACAAGGTTTCAATGTGTCTCTCAACAGACGTCTCTCAATGCCATCATTAAACTTCAAAGAAGAGCAAAAATCATACGCTACTTCACATCTGTGGAATAATATTTAAGGAGTACCATTAAAAATAAATAACCAAATATAGTAAGAAATTCAAATATGTAAGAAAGGAAAACTGGGACCCTGAACCCAAGATTATGTAAAAAAATCCATTGTTACCTGTATATAATAGAATCATAGAATGGTTTGTGTTGGAAGGGATGTTAGGGCTCATTTAACTCCAATCCTCCGACCATGGGCAGGGACACATTCCACTAGGCTGGGTTGCTCAGAGTCCCATCCTGGGGCGTGAACACTTCCAGGGATGGGGCATTCATAGCTTCTCTGGGTAACCTGGTCCAATCCTTGCAGAGATTTCTTCCTTATGTCCAATCTAAACCTACATTCTTTAAGTTTAAAGCCATCCATTCCTCCTTGTCACTACATGTCCTTGTCAAAAGTCCCTCTCCAGCTCTCCTGTCACCCCTTTAGATACTGGAAATCTGCTACAAGGTCTCCCTAGAGCCCTCTCTTCTCCAGGCCAAGCAACCCCAACTCACAACTCGCCATCATAGGACGTGCTCCAGCCCTGTGATTGTCTCATGCATTCTTATGAGAGCATGCTCTGCTCTCATGAGACCCTACCTGAAGTACCTCCAGATCTGGGAAGGAAGGACATGGATTTGTTGGAGAAAGTCCAGAGGAGGCCACAAAGACAAAGTTTCTCTGCTGTCTACAGTGAGTCTGCAGTAAGGCTACACAGCCAATTGCCATTTAAATGCTTCCTAAATAATTGAAACTTTATAATATTGGAGTGGTTTGGTCATTAGTTTTGTTGAATTGTTTTTTTTAATGTGGATACCTTTAAAGTGCAATAAACACTGTCTGCATGAAGGAATGAAAAGTAGCTGCACTCTGCTTCCTATTTTTCTCTCAGAGATGATTTTCATTCAGATCGTTTCTTTTTTATTTTTCCCAGCCTGCAGTCAGCTGAGGATTTTTGCTGAACTGCTCAGAAACTTTGCTGCCTTGCATACTGAAATCATGAAGTACTGTATATCTCTCTCTAGAAAGGAAAAGTAAATACCAGAGTGTTCTAACTGAGGTCATACTTTCTCCATGTCTAGACATCTTTGGTAATCTCTCTCTTTTATAATACTGCTGTGCCTTCCATGTACTCAGCAGTGAGGAAAGTACTTTGCTCTTAGTTGCATAAAATATGCTGAATTTCCAGACAACTTTCAGTACAGCATCTCAGATTGTTAGGGCTGGTGTGTGTGATCTTTTATGAAATCAGATTTTTTCCTCTGAGGGACTTTGCTCAGTAAACCCGTGGCAAATTTGGAATGAAAATATGACTGATGTGGTTCCTTAATGCCCAGCTTGTTAAGCAAATGCTGTTGCATCCAGTCCCCAGTAAACAAGCTAAACTTCTTGTTCCACTAGAAATATATTTTACTGAGAATCTTTGTAGATCACTCTTTATGCAAAAAAAATGTCACAAGTCATGGTTTTGAGCAGAATAAAGCAAACATTTATTAAATTAAATCATATGCTGAATCAGTGTTTGCCCTTATAGTTCCACTTCTTAAATATTAATACTCTTTTCTAACTCTTTGTACATAAATAATCTTTTAAGAGAGTAACAATGAAATATAGACAATCCACATCAAATGAATGCAAACTTTTGATGTAATTATCAAAGGTCTTGGATTTTGTCTAATTTTAATTAGTATTGGGTTCTAACCAACAAATTCAAGTCTCACATGGATTTTTTAAATCCAAACATTATGCCCCCTTGCACAAAGGATTTTGTTTTAATCTGGCCTATTATAAAGGTACTGGTTATTAATAAAATTATGTAGAAGTTCAGATTTTGAAAACTAAAGTGCTGAGGATTTGCTGTAGCATGTAGCAATTAACTAATTGGTCTATGCACTAAATGAAACCCCAGTAAAGTCTTTCGGGGCGGGTTTTTTCACTATTAGCTGTTAGGAGAAATATTTTAATGTTTAAAAAGAATATACTAACCTGAAATTCTTCCTGATAAATAGAGTCATAAACCAAGTACATCTTAAAAATCATTAGATCTACAAAAATCATAAATCTAAAATCATAGAATCATTAAGGCTGGAAAAGGCCTCCAAGATCATCAAGTCCCACCTTTGACCAATCACCACATTGTCAATTACACCACAGCACTAAGTACCACATCAAGCCTTTCCTGGAACACTTGCAGGGATGATGACACCACTACCTCCCTGGGCAAACCCTTTCAGTGAAGGCGTTCTTCCTGATGTCCAGCCTGCACCTTCCCTGGTGCAGTTTGAGGCCATGTCCTCTTGTCCTATCACTTGCTGCCTGGGAGAAGAGACCGACCCCACCTGGCTACAGCCTCCTTTCAGGGAATTGCAGAGAGTGATAAGGTCTCCCCTGAGCCTCCTTTTCTCCAGGATAAACACCCCCAGCTCCCTCAGGTGATCCTCATCTGACTTGTGATCCAGGCACTTCACCAGCTCCGTTGCCCTTTCTGGTCTTTTTCCAACATCTCAATGCCCTTCTTGTAGTGAGTGGCCAAAATTGGACACAGGACTCAAGGTGTGGCCTCACCACTGCCCAGTACAGAGGGATAATCACTTTCCTAGTCCTGCTGGGCACATTGTTGGCTCAAAAAAATTTTGTCACCCATCATGAATCTGCATGTCATCCTTGCCAAGGAGCCATGCTAATCTTCTCTATATTGTTCCAGTGTTTGTGAATGTAATACCAAAGTGAAATATGCAAGACTATCATTACTTTTAATGTCATGGAGAGCTTAAGCACAGAGATACTGGCCGTTGTAAATAGCTATTAAAAAAAGGATTGCTGCATGCACGTTTGCAACATATTCCTGTGTCCTTTTACTGACTTCAGTCCTTTTTCTCTGGGAGACACTAAATACCATTTGAACAGGCAAAAAAAATAAAGTTAACCAGACTGAGATTATCTGACCTACAGAACCATTTGAGTTTTTTGCTAAGAGATTAGAAATCAGCTCTGTTTTTTCCCCCAGTAGACCTTTAACCAAAGAGGAAAGCCCACTCAAACAGTAAGGGGTGATTAATGGATTCTGAAGCCAGAAAGGACCACTAGTACCATTTAATCTCCAGCCACAGGACCTCTAATATTTGTTTGCCCTAGGGAGTCCTTAGAGAGGGGAAAGCTGATGGCCCAGTGGTGGCTGCCAGCCCTCCAGTCTGTTCCAGCTGCTCCAGGGTGAGGAGCTGAGTATGGTCATGGGAGGGGTGCTGGATGTGAGTAGCCATGGTCAGACGCTTGCAGGATGGGTAATAAGGTTGAGGGTAATGAAAAGCAGTGGGCTAACACCAGGGGCCACATTTCAAGAGTGCCCACTTCCCCATCTCACTGCCCCCTCTCTAACTTCCTCTCCCCACAGCTGCTCTAGCCCCTCAAATCTCCCAACAGGATACAAATAATCTCCTCAGCTCTTTTCCTCTTCAGTCACTTCTCAAGGGTTTACTCTGGCACCACCTTGAATCCTCATAAAAACTTTGCCTAATGTCAAAGATTAAGTCTCTCCTCTGCATCCATTTTGGATTAGTTTCTCATGCTTCCAAAGATGCACAGGTTCTTTTCCCTGAGGGCATGGGCTGGCAGCTCCACTCTGCAACATGCTTTTGCTCCCTGTTCACAGCATTTCAGTGTGTTCAGACTTCTGCTGAATTCAGGCCACCTATCCAGGAGATTCAGCACACTCTAACAGCTGACTCCTGATTGCTTTTCACAGCATCAGTGTTTTGTCCCCTTCATACTGTGCCCAGAATTCAGATTATTTTCAAATAAAGGTTAAAATGGCTTAGGACCAAGAGTCTTGCAGTGTCTTATTAGTAATGGCCCAGATAATTAATACCTTTCCATTAATGTGCACATTTTGAGTGCTATCAGTCAAGTGGCCTTTAAATAATTTAATCTGTGCTCTATTAATTACATATAATGCAGGATTTTAAAACACAATGTCATATGCAGTATGTCAAATGCCTCAGTGAAATTTCATTAGACTCTAACAACACAGCTACCTTTTTCAACCAGACCTATAATCTTATAAAAGAAAAACCAAAAGAAGATAATCTGACAAGAACCACTTTCTCTGAAACTATGTTCAATGATATAGCTTTATTTTTAGCACATAATTACCTGTTGATAGAGTGCTAACTTTGTCCAGCTTTCTATTTTTGTTTCCCTAAGACTAGAATCAGAATAACTGATATATCATTTCCTGGGCCATTTTCTTTAAATGCTACTATTGCTTTGCAAGTCAGCAGTTCCTTGGAGTATCCTTTCTTTCCCAAGACTTGGTAAAGAAAACTAACTCTAGCAGTCCAGAGACCTTCTTGACTAATTTTTTAAAAGCTTTTAGGTAAGAACAAGATTTGAAATATTTGATTTTAGCATAAGATATGAACTATTCAGATGCACTAATTGTTAGGTTTAATTCTCTTTAATCTTTTATTCCAGTTACTATTTTATTTTTTTTAAGAAATCTGCTGGCCAGTATTGCATTCATTTATTTCTGAAAGGAAGAAATGTAGGTATCAAGACCCCAGTGGGACCTCAAGGCAGATAAGTGGCTAAAACTCAGCTCTTGTTCTGACCTAAGGATGAGATTTCTGGTTCATCTCACACAGAGCCCATAAGGTGGCTGTATGCCTTATCTTTGGTAAGCATACCAGGAGAGTCTGCAAGGAGTGGTTTATGGATAAGAATGATGAATTTACAGCTATGCTGGTTCTTTATCAGCTCCCTAGAAATATTTTGCTGTCTACCTTTTCCTCATTATTACAACCTGTCATGGCACTCAGCAAAACATTGTACCAAGAAACTTCCCTTTTCCTTTCTAACAGTGTTGTAACTTCATGCAGTTCGAGAAATCTTGAGGCCTCACAAGAGCTGTGATCTTCCCACAGCAAGGTTTGTCTCTAGGGTGATGCACCTGGAGAAAACACTGCCTGTGGTAAGAATCAAAGTATTCTGAATAACTGTCTGCCCTAGAAAATACCACAGCTTTTCTTGTATCTCGTGGTTTACCAAGCATGACAACAGATGTGGGTGACTTGTTGCTTTGTAGTTTGTTTGTTTGTTTGTTTGTGTGTTTTCATCTGAAATTTTCACATTCTTGAAAGATGTTTTTGTTCTCCTGGTCTTTGAAAACTCTTGAAAATGTGCAACCTTGAAAACCAAGAGGCAAACACAGAAGTTGAGATTTCAGTGTCTGCAAAATTTGTTACACAAACCTGGTGACTTTCTGGGTCTTACCATCCTCAGATTTCAAGTCTGGCACAGCAGAAAGGTTCTCAACAATGAGTCCAGTATTATTTCAGACCAGATATTTCCAGGATATTACAAGTAGATGTCTGGGGAAAGCTAATAGTGCTGATTTTTTTCCCATCATCAGCCCCACTCAGAGATAAGGTACCGTTCTGCACAGACCTATGGGGTGAACTAGGGTAATAAAGGTCAGAATAAGTGTATACAGATTAGTCACTACTTATATGGAAAGATCTAACAACAAGGCCATAAATGTAATAACTTTATCTGCAGGATTATGAAAATCAGCACTGAAACTATTATTTATAGGTGAACTGAAATGCCAGAATCAAAAATATTTGCTCTGTTATTATTATTGAAATTATGAACTGTTCAATGTGTTTCATTCAGTCTTTGATGGACATGACTTAAAACTGACAGTCATTATTTCCATTTTTTTGTTGTTTTTGCACACCTTGTTAGGAAGGACACTCAAGCAGTCCTTAAGTACAGTAACATCTTCAATAAAACCCATACATGGGTACCTAGATATCAATATATTGTTCTTCAGTGCATACCACCTCTATAAAACACAATGTAAAGAACCCCAAATAAAATCATGGAACAGCCATGTTAAAAAGTGAGTTAGTTGACCTACATAATGAGGACCAGTTAGAAAAATGTAGCTTCGCTCCCTTTATCTGTATTCTCTACATTGCAGGGGGCAGTTATTTCTTTGTTAAATCATGTCTTTGACCGCAGTTCAAAAGTCAATATTTTTCTGTCACATGCAACTTGCAATTGAGGGATAGGTAAGGAACTTAACTAGGAAGCTTTGTGAATAGGGAATTGAATTTGCATCTAATTCACCAAGCACACATGTTTACATGACCTTTGAAAAAGGGAATTAGAGCAGTTTTATCATGAGCTCTAGGCAATCTGACATAGAGGTGATTGAATCAAGAGGCTCAGGTACTTCTTACATGAGAGCTGAGCTGAAAGAGAATTATTTTAATTTAAATGCAATTTCATATCAAATTCATAGCTGTATTAGCATTATGAAATAATTGTAAATTATTTTACAATAAATTACTTTCCAGAAGCTTCTAGGGTAGCAACAAACACTTAAAGGCTGTCAGTTCAGCTGGGTCCCTTCTTGCTACCAAACAATGCAGGGAGGGTATTGTGGAGATTTTGTGTCAAAATGTGGCAAGTGATATTCAGGCAGATAGCTAATATTTACTGAGATCAAATGTATTATAACATTAAATTCTCAGAAGAACACCAAAGCTTGGTTAAATTACATAGGGGAATTAATTTCTAGATTCCTTTAATGCCAAACTTTCATTAGACTACAAGTATGCAAAGGATGATTTTGATTGTATGATCTCTCCTGTGTTTAAGAGCCAAGCATCTGTAGTTCCATGCAAGCACTACATGCCTTTATGGATTTAGAGCACTGGGTTTTGAAATATGTAGAGAAAAGAGGTAATTTTTAAAAACCAAGAAGGATATTGGAGTTCTTATTTATTCTCCAAATGTTCAGCAGCACACCTTTCAGGAGCATGTCAAAACTTTGCCTCTTCATCCACATGGGTATCAAGGATATGTGTCTAAGTATGCCTTACATTTCCAATGAGGATAATACATTGCTTACCAAGGGGAAAGGGAGGGTGGGAAAGACAGAATGTCTACATAGTTTCTGCCAGAATGTCATGAGTTTATTCTGTCTGTGTTTCCAACTGATAAGGAGTTTTTTGTGTTATGTGTGACTCTGGACAGTGTGGTGCTAAACCTACTTTAATAGACATTGTCCATTGCCTTGTTGGACAAGCCACTGACCAACTGTTCATCTTGTTTGCCATGGGCCTACAGGCTGAACTGCTTCCAAAAAGCAGCTGACAAGTAATGCAGTATGGGGGCTCTGTGGAGCAGATTGGCATTGGTATTAGGATTACCTATGTCGTGCCTGTGATAAATGTAAAGTTAACAAGCAAATATTCCCAACCCAAATCCACTGAGATTTCACAGGATAATAAGTGTAAAGGAGTAGAACAGCAATGAAGGGTTTCCTATCCTTTTAATGGCTCATTAATACCAGTTATAAATGTTTAATGGCTGATTACATCTTCATCCTGCACAAGGCCCCAGACATCTGTCAATGCTCCTCTTGTTCCATAGGTTACCTGGTTTACTGAGTGTCCCCTAATGCAAAGGCAGCCGCAGCAAGGTGACCCCCCTCAGCCCTGCTCCCAAGACTTTCCTTGCTGCCTCTCTTCAGGTAGGCAGGTTTCTTCCAGTACAGCATGCCAAGTCTGTCCAGTTCAGAGAATAGGCTTTCTGGTTCTCTGCTGGGAGAAATAAGGGATGTATGAGCTAGTGAATAGTAATAGCAGAAAGATATCTATTGATGGTAATATCTTCTAGGTTGTAGGATCTATTTTTAGGGAATTTTTTCTAATTCATTTCCACACTAGATGAAAAGTTCCTTTTTCTTTTCAGTTTTCTGAACCAAATTATCCATAAAATTTTTTTACAGTCTTAGCAATATACTTAATATTCATAATCCTGTTTAATTATAGCTACATGTGATTTTCTATTCTTAGATATCAGCTTTCAAGGTTATAATAATACAAAAGAAATATAGTTTGGAAAAATATTGCACAGATACATAGTGCTCAATTTTGATGAAGCTGGACACAGACCAGGGACTGATTATGTCTCTATTATGCCTTGTAGATTGAGGAAATCAAATGGTCTTAGCGTCTGGGTTTTAAGACAGTCTAAGTAACAACACAGATGTTACTGGCAGACTGCATACAGTCTTGTAGTGGATGAGCACAGTGGAAAGATACTGCAGACATCCCATTTCTCCATTATGTTCCCATTCTGCATCTCACCTGAAAGGTCCAATAAGTATCTAATGCCCTTTTAATCCTTAATAATGGAAATTTATTGCTTTCGGGTTATGATTAAAGTACCCTTCATATTTTTCCTCTTTTTTTAATGGAAAATGTTGATGTTTTTGTTGGAAAAACAAATTCATTGTTGTATCAGAGGAGGTGTGTTCTAGCTTAAGAGTTAGGCCAGAAGAGAAGAATGAAATGTGAAGACCTCAGCCAGTGCTTCAGCTGCTTTTCAGAATGCAAACATCTATGTTGTGGTTGAAAATACAAGATTTTCCACTTATGATTTCAATTTATCTTCTTTTTCTTTACATTTACTGCATTTTTTGGTGAAAATTGCATTTTCAAACCAGTCTATAACACTATAAAGAGCACTTGCATGTCAGTCTTTCACTGAATCTCTGATCATTTACACCTGCTCTTTTCTGCAATAAAAAGCCCCTGACATGATTTATAGTTGGTGTATTTCAATGTTGCAGTTCTCACTTGAGATTTAAAGGAAGCTTTCAACATGTTTAAAAACTTCTATTAGCTAAGGTGAGGGATAGGTTTCAGATCTGTCCCCCACCAGCCACAGAGGTCAATAGGACATATACAGATATTTTTACATGGATACAAAATTTATAATGCATGCAGGAGGACATACAGACATTATACAGCATGCCTGACTGGGACAAGAAGCGTTATGAATAACTTAAAAGCAGACTTGCTAGCTTCTATGCTTTATCTTATCTAAAGATAAAGGATGTTTTTCCTACTAAATACTTCATAGTCCTGACCTTTCCAGCAAAATTTCATCATGTAAAATAATCTGAAATGCATGTTTTCATTTGTTCACAAGCACATGCTGCTTCTCTACCCTCTCGGTGGTTGTATGCTCTGGATGAATCAGTAATCACAGCAAACAGAGTAAACACAAAATCAGGATCACAGCCCTTCTTAAAAGGAAACGTATAAGAAATTATTACAATGATGAAGGTGTCCAAATATCTGTTGCTGTTGTTGCTTGGTGTAAATAGTTTCATTTATAACTCTTCATTATTTAGGAACCTTACCAAGATGTTCTCTTCCCAGATGGTTTCTTCAACACTCTGCTCCTGCAGGAAATGGTCAAGTCTACAGGCTCTGCTCTGGATCTCTGCCTCCCTAGCAGGGGAACAGAAATACCAGGAGATGAGTTTTCCCTGAGAGTTTCCCTCACAGCAAATATGCAATCAAGGGTCTTTAACAGATTTTCATCTCCTAGTTTGTGGATTTTCATTCATGGTGTAACAAACCTTGGCAGAAATCCTGAACAAGCTTCCAGTCACTTGAATTGAGTCTTTCCTTGGTCTGATTTACCCTAAGGTCTGATGCAGAATGTTTATTCTTTTCCCTCAAGCTATTTCATCTTGGAGAACCATGCAGTGTTTCTCTGATTCAATGATGATAAAACCCAATCCATCTATCAAGGTGAGTCAGCAGACTAGGTCTGCTCACACCCCTCTCCCCACACACATACACAGCACCAAAATGCCAACAAGCTGCATGTTGAACATATGTGCAGAATAGCTATGATAAGTTAGAACAATCATTAACTTATTCACTGTGCAATTCAAGTACATCTTGTACATGAGTTTCCAAAATTATTTTAATAACAATCATCTTTGACTACACAGTGGAAGATAGTTGGATCTCTTCCTGAAGGCACGTTCCCACAGTAATATCCATGGCACATCCATTACAGACAGTGCTGTTAGTTCTCATTAGCTAGGACAAACAAGGCAGTGAGTCACAATCTCCTTGCATAAAGGATCCCATTGTTTTAAACTGATAAACCAGAGGTTCTGCTCTGTACTGGTGTAAACCTGACATTGATTAAAGCTTCCTGGGATGTTAGAGAGGCAGAATTTGAATGGATGTGGACTTGAAGTTCAAGGAAATCTGCCACAAAGATACAGTCAGTTTGTATTTTTTCTGATAGAAATTACTTAGCTTCTCTCATTGTTGGAAGAACCTATTCTATTTGCTGCAAGTATTTTCCAAAAGCCTCGAAGAAAACCAGGCTTAAAATAAATCGATTGTACCAAATATTTCTAAAGTTTTCCTAGTAAAATAAATTGTGTTTATACACTTTTCACTTAATAGTCTACTTCTAGTAGGTGGCATTTTTTTCCCAAAGTATATCTAATTTACTAGGAGAAAGTATTCTTCCTCTTATGCTTTGGCTCTCATTTTGTTGTTAGGTTTTGTAAAATCTTAGCTCTAATGGTGAATGCCAAACACAGAAATATTTTTACCTGCACTTTGCCAGTAACATCAAAAGATGTGCTATTATCTCAACAGAAATTTGGACTGGTTATCAAATGATAATCTTGGAATGAGTGAGTATGATTTGTGACGGTACTTATCTTTTGTAGGTGTGGTTGGCATGTATTAAAATGTTTTTTTTTCTTGCTGGATAGCATGCCAAAGACTTCAGGCAATAAGTAATTATTCCATGTAAAATATTTATTCTCTGCCAGTCATATGTCTTTCTCAAAGATCTGATTTTGCAGCAAGCATTTAAAACCATGTAAAAGCTTAAATATGAGGCCAGAATGAAACCTGATGTAAGCAACTACAATAGAAATATGTGTGGTGTGTGCTCAGTAGCTCTCTGTGAGAGCTGTAGAGACCAGTTGTAATGCCTTTCTGCATTTATTTGGAACCTTAAGATCAAATTATCCAACATTGGGCACTCAATTTCTGTTCCAGCTGTGACCCAGCTAGGAACTCTGTGAACCAGCTAGGTGAAGATTTCTGTGTTTTAGAGCTGCAAAATGAAACTTCTCTTTCTTTTATTCTATTACATGCTGTAGGTTATTCCCCACCTGAAAATGTTATCTGTGCCTGAAGTGAAAGCTCCGTAATACATGCACAGTGCAAAGTCAGATTGACCACGGCAGTTCCCAGAAGATGCTCCTGCTCATGGCTGTGGCCCTGAGCTCCTGTGCAGCCACAACAACTCCTCCCTCCCAGCAGGGCACACGGAAACCTAAACTGAACACATTATTATAAACTGCGCTAGTTTGAACTGGCACTGATTTATTTAAAGATTTTTTTCTCAAATCTAGAGCTAAGAACTGAACTCGTAACCTAAGACTTACTTCACCCTTCCAAAATTACACAAGACACAATCAACAGAGGAAATAGGGTGCATGTAACAGTCTGTGTTATCTGCCTTTTCAAATAAAACATTCACTTCAATATTTACATGTCTAAACCATTAACATCCTCTTTTCCTGATTCTAATTTCAGCATCTAGATACAAAGCTGACTTTATTTTGTCTAATTCCTTGAGAGAGTATGCAGACAGCTGCTGCTGCATTGGTGCTTGCCTGCAGGACTGGCAGGTGATTGTACTTCTGAAAGACTTCAGGGCACATCTCCCTCTTAAGAAATGTTGGAAGGCATAAACCTCTTCTCAAGTACAACAAGGAATCAAAAGAAGCTTCAGGAGGTAAAATAAACTTCTGAAAGACAAAACTGTAAAGTAAACCATGATTATCATTTCAGTCAGCTATTTGCAAGGAAAAAGAGCATCTAAGATCCCTTTCTATTTATTAAATTTTGCAGCAGGGAAATTTATCAAATGTTAGTGTGACTCCAGCTACTTACAAGCATTACCTTTGGCATATGCCAGTGTGGCAGATAATTTAGACCCTTGTATATGTAACTTCAACAGTTTTTGTCCCCTCTGCAGTAGTTATAAAGAGAGTCTGACCAAAAATGAAATCTCTAGATAATTAGAAGCCAATCCTTGTCTTTATTGCACAGCTAATCTCTTGTTACACTTTTAATATGCTATTTCCTTTCAGCAAAGTTTTTATTCCAATTCTGAAAAACCTTGCATAAGTAATTCCCATTCATAACAATCATTGATGCCATTTATTTACTAAATACTTCTACTTGGTAAGCACAAACATAGTTTATTCTTAAAAGTTCCCAGAAATTCAGTATTTCTTCAATGCAACTCTAGTGAAGACTAAACTAGGAAATTAAGTTAGCAGAAATGCTGGTGTAGGATTCATATGATGAAAAAAACCCCACAACCATGGCTTATTTTCATAAATTGACAGACAGGTATTATACTGATCATCTTTTTAAACAGATTCTATCTTGGAGATTACACTGATATGTTAATAGCAGCTTCTGATGTTAAGTTGATAATGTCATTTATGTATTGGCACAACACTGGTAGATTGACAAGACCTAAAATCTGTGGCAAGACTCAGCAAGATTTAAAGAGGAACAGAAGGAGCTGAAAACATGATGAAAGAGAGGGATGTGAGCAGATCAGGCTGCATCCTCAGACTTATAGGAAAGATTTTCTTTTAACTTTTTGTTAATCATGCAACATTTACATGAAATTTAATTCTTTTAATTTAATTCTTGAACTTACTGCTTTGAAACTAGATAACTGAACAATTTGTATCTGCTGCTAAACTGTAGGCTTTCAACAACTTAAGCTTTCCAATATATTGCTGCATGTAAATGTGGCAGGCATGTACCTGCTCAGGAATATGAAGGACCTCCTGGATTTGTTTTTACAAGGAGGACATCCTGATTTTTTGTCAGTGTATGTGACATAATCATCATGAGATTGTCACTGTTGTATAATTCTACAAGGAAATGACAGGTTCACAGATCATTCTATATCTGATTTGGCCTGAAACCCTGCTGTTATCTCTCACTTCTGATCACTGGGATGTGGAAACATTTCTGGGCTCTGAACATTTTGAAAGGGATTACATGTGAACACAAAAAGCAATATTCAAAGGGGAAAGTTTCAGCCTGACTTTTAAAAGTGTTTGGCAAAGGACATTCAGTGAGTTAAAAGGGCTGGGAGTTCCAGACAGAAGGAACAGGGTATGCAAATATTCAATTAGCAGCAGTATGAGGGTGAGACTTTGGAAGAAACAGAACAATTTAGAGATGAATCTCTGGGAGAATTGGCAGGAATGTAGGTGACAAGGAAGTCTTATAAATCATGTCATGAAAAAAGCATGAAATGTTTGATAGCAAGGAACGAAAAACATATGAAAACAGTGCTTCACATTACCCAATTAGAAGCAAATGCAGTGAGAACATTTCAGGGTAATGCAGGAATCAGCTTACTTATAGGCAAGAGTCCAGCTCACACATTTTAGAATGGCTACTGTAGAAGCAAAGTGTGTATAAGAAAGTAGGCGTGAAGATGATTAAAATAACCAGGCCTGCTCATGATTGCATGGGATGAAGACAGTGTAATTAACTTGGCTAAAGGAGTGTCTTATCCTTGCGATATATGTAAGCTGATAAGAGGCTAAACAAGTGGAGGCAACTGAAAATTGAATGAGATGGAATGGAGACTTCAAAACAGCTCCAAAAAAATTGACTCATTGTATTGCTGTAAAACATGTCCATTTGATCTGCAACATGGAAAGAGCATTCAGCTTGGTCTCCATCCTGAAACAATTCACATCATAGTGGCACTTGGATACAAGCAGGACTTCCACAATGTAATGTTTCTCATGTTCCAACAAAAGATTGATTTATCACAGATTACCATGGAATATTTGGCAAAAAAAATTCTTGTAAAAAATAATTTTTCAGCAGAGAGATAGGCATAATGGAGACAGTGAAGCCATGGTTAGAAGGGAAAAAGGTGCAAAGTATACATGCAGATCCTAAAATCTGAACAGAAATAAACACTCAACATTGATCCAATAATATAATTTTTAGAAAAGTTATTAGAAGCAGATGTAAGGAAATCAAATTTTAGTTTTCCCTTCATCATCAATAATTCCTGAGTATATTGTTGCAGTTTCCCTTGGCTTTACCAAATGAAATTTTACAACATGAGAAAAAGAATTCTAACTCTCAAGCTGACCCCTATAATTCTGAAGTAGTGAAGATTAAAAAGAATCTACAAAATGAAGAATGAAGACAATTGCAAATATTTGAAGGAACAGATGAGGAAACGACTGTTTAGGATACCCTGAATAACTTTTTTGTTTGTCTGACTGTTCAGCTACATAAAAGAGTTAGTCTAAGCAGAAATCTATATTTTTCTTCATAATTTCTATCTAAAGTGAAAAAAAAAAAGCATAATGGATGCATAAATTAAAAATCAAACAAAACCAGAAGCATTTATTTTACATGTAGGAAAAGTTTTCATGTGATCTACCATGCAAGTTTCACCATGATCACTTGTAGTAAACTTTAAAGAAGCTGGGCTTTCAAAGAAAGTCAAGTCAGCTATCAGCTGACCCTCCACACAATGTTCTTACTAGGTAAAGTGCTCAAAAGTGTTATGAATTCTGAAGATCTGGCAGTGGTAGCATGACCTTTCTCATTCTTACCATAGTTCATAGCAATGTCTTTGAATATATCTGAAGAATTCTTTTAAATAGAAACAGCCCAACCAAATATCACATTATGTTAATAAAAATACCTATAGAAACAGTGTAATTTTTTGTCCTCGGAATTTCAGTTAAAACTCCCAAGTAACAGTTATCTAAATTTTAAAATGTATTGTTTCGAGAGAAAACTTTAAGTTCTTTCAATAATTACTTAACAGGCGATGGAAGTGGGTTTGATTCTGTGTGGACAAGTGGACTGTACTTCCTATTTTTGTTCTCATCATTGGCTACCTTTTTTTCTAAGTGCATATTTGGTGGTTTTTCTTCATAATGCTTGTATCCAATACAGCATGGCATGCCAGGCTGAAAAAATGAAGAATGCTTCTTCTCAAAACAAGTCTGCTGTCCAGATCTCAAGGAACACTTATTTCACAACCCAGTATAGCTGATGCTTATAGTTTGTAATGTTGTATAGGTGAAAATGAAACTACAGGACCTATTTCTCTAAATGAAATAACTTCACTTTCTGGTTTTAAAACTGAAGTACAGTATTCTCCCTTAGAACCTGTGCTGGTTTTGGCTGAGGCAGAGTTAACTGTCTTCACAGTGGCTGCTATAGGGCTGTGTTTTGGATTTGTGCTGAACATAGGATTGACACCATAGAGATGTTTTTGTTATTGCTGAGCAGGGCTTACACAGAGCCAAGGCCTCTTCTGGTTTTTGTACTGCCACACTTGGGAGGAGATTGTGATCCCTGGTTTGTTCCTAGGTTTCAGCACCAAAAAGACTAGTGGGTTGACTCTGTCTGGATGGGGACACCTACCCCAGCCTCTCTATCACTCCCCTCTGCAACTGGACAGGGAGAGAAAATATAATAAAGGGTGAGTTTATGAGCTGAGATAAGGACAGACACAGACCACTCACTGTCATGGGCAAAACGGACTTGAATTAGAGAGAATAATTTTCTTTATTACTAATAAAATCAGAGCAGGATAATGACAAGTAAAATAAGACCTCAAAACCAGCTTTCCCCCACTCCTCCCTCCTTCCCAGCTCTACCTCCTCCCCCTGAGCAGCACAGGGAGACAGGAAATGGGGGTTACAGGCAGTTCATCGCATGATGTTTCTGTCACTGCTCAGGGAGAGTCCTTCCCCTGCTCCAGCTTGGGGTCCCTCCATGATCTTCTCCAATGTGAGTCCATCCCACAGGCAACAGTCCTGTACAAATTGCTGCAACGTGGGTCACTTTTGGACAGAGTGCAGTTCTTCAGGAACAGGCTGCTCCAGCGTGAGTCCCCCACAGCTTCATAGGTCCTACCAGGAGCCTGCTCCAACATGGGTTTCCCATGGGTTCACAGGCTCCTCTCAGGCATCCACTTGCTCCAGGTGGGGCTCCGTCCCAGGCTGCAGGAGGTGCATCTCTGCATCCCCAAGGACCTCCATGGGCTGCAGGGGCACATCTGCTTCACCATGGTCTGCGCCATGGGCCATAGGGCAATCCGAGCTCTGCTGCCAGGAGCAGCTCCTCCTGCTTCTCCACTGACCCTGGTGTCTGCAGAGTTGTTTCTCTCACACATTCTCACTCTGCTCTTCTCTGGACACAATTACATCTGCACAATAACTTTATTCTTCTTCCTAAATATGTTATCACAGAGGCATTAGCACCATTTCCAGTTGTCCCAGGCTTGGCCAGCAGCAGGTTCGCCTTTGAGCCAGCTGGGATTTGCTCTGTCAGACATGGGGGCAGCTTCTCACAGAAGCCACCCCTGTAGCCCTCCTGCCACCAGAACCTGGACATACCAACCCAATACATTGCACCTGGGAGGTTGGGAGGAGACACAGCCAGGACAGGTGACCCAAAGTGACCAAAGGGATATTCAAGACCACAGGGCATTATGCTCCGGATAAAAAGCTAGGGAGAAGAAGGAGGAAGGGGGGAACATTCAATGTGATGGTGTTTTTCTTCCCAAGCCACCATTACATGTGATGGGGCCCTGCTCTCCTGGAGATAGCTGAACACCTGCCTGCCAGTGGGAAGCAGTGAATTAATTCTTTGTTTCCCTTTACTTGTGTGTGTCGTTTGCTTTTCCTAATAAACACTCAATCCATGAGTGTTCTGGCTTTTACCCTTCCAGTTCTGTCCCCAGTCCTGCTGGTGGGAGAGTGAGTGAGCAGCTGCCTGGGGCTTGGCTGCTGGCTAGGGTTAAACCATGACAGAACCACGATGCAGAAGAGTAACAATCAAACTGGTATCTTTGTTCTGGTAACAATAATACAGGCATTTCTCATTCATAATGAGGTGTGCTAGTGAATAGATTAAAACCGGGGGAGTTCACACTACTGTCACAGGCAACCATTCCAGAGTCCATTTCTCCAAGATATCAGCATTTTATATTTCAATAGTACTGCTCATGACATGTCCAGCATTATCAGCTACAAGGATTTTCAATGCTTGTCAAGATTTCCAACCATTAAAATCTACTATGAGTTCTAAAACTTAGTTTTCTCTTTCAGAAACTTATTAATTTTAATCAAGATTGTGCATCATCCCCCTTTTCATATTCTTTCTGGAACCAAACCAAAAGAAGGTCAGAAACCTTCTTTGGGCTTTGTTTCAGAATTTTTATGGCAGCTACTGAATTATTTGGAGCTTTAAAAGAGTCAGCTTTCCAAAGCTGAGAACAAATAAAGCCAAATCTACTGGGAGAAAGAATTTAAACAGAAAAATATGAATAATTAGAAACTGTTTAAGAATATTTTACTAGATGTCCAGAAGCCACCATCAATAAAGAAAGACAACTACTCTGGTAATAAACCAACTTAGCTTAGAAGGAAAATTAAAGCCATTCTTAAAAATACTCATGCATTCAATATTTGTGTGTCTCTGTGTATGTGAACAAAAAATTATCAATACATATAGAGTAAAATGGGGAAAAGGGATTGAATAGGCAACTGATAATGAGAGCAGAAGGACAAATATGAAGTGAGTATCCAGAAAAGTTAAAATACAGTCAAAGGTGCTTTCTAATACACAAGTAATTCTTCACGTTGTTGAACAGAATTTACATAAAACTGGAATGTAGAGATGAGAATGAGACCATATAGTTTCATTCACTCACTAACCTGGGTACAAATTAAAAATATGGGTTTTCATATAGTCAAACATATAAAGACATTCATCTCAGAAGAACATAGGCTGCAGCAACATCCCCCTTTTGGGGACAGTGTAGAGCCTAGAGCAGAAGAACCTATTTCTCATTTTGACACTGACCTCCACTGTAATTAATTAAATTATTAATTATAATAAGGCAAAGTACTTCCTTTCCCTTATTACTATATTGCTAATGTACCAGGCTTTATTGAAGCTTGAAATATGTCCAATCCTGGTGCTCATAACTTAAAAGATGTATTTATAAATTGGAAAGAGTTTGAAAAAGATCTATGGGACTGAGTAAAGGATTGGGCAACATTGAATGGAGTGGAAAAGTGAAATGGTTAATGGACAAAAAAAGCTATAGTTTACGTATTTATAGTCACAGTTGTAAACATTTGGTGGGTTAACATGTTTCTACTTAGTTTGTATTCTATCTGCTCTTCCCCTTCCCTCAAAGAAAGTATAACATGCACTATACCATAGCATAAATACTGCATACTTGTTCAACTACAGAAGTCAGACTAAGGACAAGTTTCTTCCAGCTTTAATCTGTGACTGCAACATGAGCTTTGCTGGGGCTTGGGAAGTGTATTGAGCGAGAGGAGAACATCTAATCTGAGACTGCACTGGAAATCCTAACCTAAGAACTGAAGTTATAGTCACCAGCTCTTTCAGCTAAAAATGGACTAACTGAGGAATTTTTACATTCACACTGTGAACAAAATCATGGAAACAGGTTAAAATAAACCTAAGGAAGAGGGAAATACAATTTTCAAGAATTTCCCCTAAAAACTGTTCAGCGTGGAGGAGGAGGGCAGCCCAGGCTGGGAATGAGGACTCTGTATCAAGGGAGACCGAAATGCTGGAAATGCTAGTTACTATCACAGACTCCAAGCAGAAAACCCTAATCTAAAACATTATTATATCAATAATAGATTCTTTTTATTACACCTAAAAAGTAGCTTTTAAAATTCCCATCTCATTCTTAAAACCTTGATTTCTTTTGCTTTGGAGAAGCTTTGGAGAAGCAATTATTTCAATAATTGCTTTGGAGAAGCAATTATTTTCTACATTCAGAAACCATCCATAGTTACAGGCAAGCAATGGGCTCCTCTCTGAAAAATCTCTCTATATAACTTGCATTATTGCTGTAAATTTTTGTAGCTTTTTTTTCTTTTAGATTTAAAGAGTAAAAATGATACTAAAACCTTGAACTCAGGAATCACGTGATTATTCCTGTGAAGAACTGAGTATCTTCACTTCTCAGCAAGGTCAATGAGAACTCAGAGTTGGAAACATCTAACTGGCAAATAAAATTTCTGTGCCATAGAAAGAGTGAGAGTCTGAAGCAAAAGATGCACATTTAGCAGAAAAAAAAGTTATTTCTGAAAAAAGATATAGAAATATTTGAATTTCACAGACCTGAAAAATTACAAGCAATATCTAATTCATAGAGTTTTAAATTGAGTAAAAAGTAAAAAACAACCCCCGACAAAACTTCAAACAAAAAACAAAGGCCCAGAAAAACCAAACTTAAATTAATTATTCCATTCTTATTCATAGAGAATTAAAATTCTGCCTGTTTTTTTCAATATCAACATAAACCTGTAAAACACTTCAGTTTCATAGAAAGAACATTTGAATGGAAATTTGTTTAATAAAAAAGTAATTTGTCAACTTTGTCTCTTCTATGAAATGTTTATGTTACTTAAGTCAACTTATAATACACTTTGAGAATTGCTTTATTCCATGAATATTGGAATATTACAAACAGTATAGAAATAGAAAAAAAAATGTAGTAAATTATTTGTATTAAAACCTTTAGTAATTAGTGTATTGGTCTACATATAAGTGTGCAAAGGTATTTGACTACTGTCATTTTACTTTTTCTATCTCTCTAGATGCTACTTACCATTTGCACAATAGAATATAATCCAGAAGGATGAAACTTTAAATTTCACCACGAGTTTTGTTGGCCTAATCAACTCCTATGAGGGTGATCTATCGATGCTAAATTTTAGAAAAGAGTCTGTTGGGATACTGAGGCTCAAGAGAAAGATACTTCAGGTGAATCTTATTCTATAGCTTTTCTTTCAGTCATTATGGAATGTAGGACTCCAGGACTTTCATGATACACACACTGTAATACATCAGTTCCTGCCTGCACACCTGATTTTTTCTAATTTTTTTCTTCTTAAGCTTGAGTCTGAAATGTCTGTTAATTTTGTCTGTTCTCAAAGTGGAGACAGAGCAAGAGGAATGAGTATCTTGCAGTTGAATTTCATCAGTACTTCGCAATTCAGAAGTTACTGAATATTTTCAATTACTATTAATATTGTTTGTAATCCATTTAACATTATTTGAGAAGAATCTAGCATGTGATTGCAAGCATTCAAAACCTAGCTGGTTTTTACAATCATTGAACCAAACACAAGTTCCTACCAGACATATTAGTCTGAATCTTTATAAAAATTTTCTTAAAAAATAAGAATAAAGAATACCAATTGACCAGGTACAATACAAAAAGTGGATCAGTCCTCTGAAATATCTTCAGCATCAGAACCTAAAAGTAACACTACACACTTCTGAGTGAGGCAATAAGAAAACCAGATAGAGCCACGGCCATTGCATTCAGATCTCCCAGAGTCATTCACAACACCCCAGAGAGAGAAGTCAGGAGTTGAGAACCTACCTGTTACTAACCTGTAGTTCAATTCTCATGAACAGAAATTCAAGGAATCAATTAACCTGTAACACAGAAAAATTCAGAAACAATACTTCTCTCAAGCAGTCTTCCAGGCAAATTGGTAAGGGTCTGGGGGATGAGCTGCCAAAAAACTTAGCTGTTGAAGAAGTTTCCTATCAAAACCTATGTGGGATTAGGAATTTGCTAAAGGCAACACATTTTGACAAAATCACGTTTTCTGATGGAAAATATTTTCATCAGGAGTTTTTCCACCTCTCCTTACTATTGCACTAATTCAAGTTACTAACGCATATTTTTTATACATACTCTGCAATGACCTTTCAATGAGAAGACCTTTCTCCATGACATTCTGATACAAATCCAATATTCTTTACCAGATGCAGCTCAGTGTGCGACTACTGAGCTAATTCTTCTGGTCCACTTCTTTCATTCATGCTCTTCCTCACATGATCATTTACATGTCTGACCAGAGCTTAATTTATTCTGTAGTAGCTTACTCCCAACTACATTATTTTCTGGAAGTCCAGAAACTTTCGCCATCACATGATAGATTCATAACTTCAAGGTTATATGGTATGACATTTCTAATATCATCATTTTAATGAAACTGAGCTATGATATGGGACTTTTTTGGCTACCTTTCAATTAATTTAGTTTTCTTTAAAAGAATTCAAGAGACTTGCCTCCAAAGAGCTATTTTTTATATTAAAGTCATACTGAAGCAAAGAAGATTTCACTTGAATTGCCACATATTTTGTAGTACTCACACAGTTTGACATCTTTCCTTCTTTTTTCATCACTGAGTGTAAATCCAAAAGATAAGTGGCTGAGATCATACCTTCTAATAATCTTCCATTATTTATTACTTGGGACTGCCATTTTGATGAATTAGTCTATAAACTGTGTCCCTTGAATACACTTGCAATTCAGGCTGTAGTAGTTAAAATTTCTCTTGGAAGATTAGACTTGTCCAGGAGAATCTAGAAAAAAGAGAGGATTTAATGCTTGAGTATATTCATTTTGGAGAAGACTGCTAGATAATGCTAACTATGAATCTATGCTGGAGTCTGAAGGAAAATTAAGTAAGTGAGGGAAAGCCAGAAATCTGGAGAATTTTGGCAGAGACTATTTAAGTATCTTTCTTTGTTGGCTAATGAAAAGTTCAATATTTGAAAAATTGAGATTAAACTATAAATTCTAATTCTAAATTCTAATTGAAAATATTGCAAAATCTTTAGTATATACATTGAATCATAAGGTTTAAAAGTGTTTAAACTTTAAAAGCAGAAAAATATTTTATATTGCCAGCATCTTACTTAGTTATATAACGTAAGAAAAAATGAAGTTCAGATGAAAAGACATTTATGTCATTTCTTGAAGGTAATATCCATTATCCCATGAGCTAGTTTTTGAAGTTAAGGGTGGCATCATCCTTTCCTGGACTGTTGCAATCTAGAGAATGAGGCAATACTGACAGTGAGTAACTGGAACAAATTCACTGGTATTTTCAGCATTTCTCTCATTCTACTATGATATACTCCAACAAGGCAAATACCTCCCTACAAGCAGCAATGGTTATAAAACTTAGTGTTAGGTAGATAGTTATCCTAGAGCTCACTCTACCATGGACTGTCTAAGCAAGGTAGAGTTATTTCTCCAAGGGAGCAAGTTAAGTGGATTCCATTAGACCTAACCAATCTTCAGCAGAGAGCTATATCTTTCACAAATCTGGCTAAAACCAAACCTATTCAGAAAAACATGGCTTGGAATGAGAACATTAAGTATATTTTATTCTCATGCTAATATTTTGAAGGCCAACGAGTGCTCAGGAATAGCTGATGAAGTCATATATGAATAAGGTGAAGTATATCATGTAGCTCACAAAATCAGAGCATTAGGCTGAAGGCTGAGAAATCACATAGGCTTGTTCAGGCTCCTGTCTTCAGAAGTTACATTTAATTTATGCCAGATGAATTACATATTACATAATCAGATATGAAAAATACCACCCAAGGACTCTGAGGGGATGTAAACCTCTTTTGGACTATATGAGCTTCTGTGGAGAAGAAGCAGCGAAAGACCTAACAGCCCTGGACAAAGAAGATGTCACATGAAAATAGGTGATGGATAAAGCATGGGAATTTGTAATAGGAAATGATCATGGCATTACCAGGAAACAGTATCATGAGCAAGGTTTTAATGCTCTTTCCATTTCTTCTAATTCCAGTGAAATCAGGGTGCATGCATTTTCCTCTGACTGAAAACTATCTCATCAAAGAAGTATCTAACCCCATCATTAAGCTTCTTTTCACAAGATATAATTATTGCTATTAACAGTAATATTTTTGCTGAAATAGTCTGCTTTCTCAGAGCAGACTTTTCTCAGAGCATCTTTCCCCAGGTTTGCACATTCTATAAGGTCAAAAAAATCTAGGGTATTCAGCAGATCTGCCTTTGCCATGACAGTGCATCAGGGTGATAACTTTTTCCCCACTATGGAGCAGTCCCCTTCTTTGTTTCATATCTTTCAGAATGGAAAAAGAAACTCAGGAAAATAAGCTTTCCTTAAGTAACCAAACTCCAGATGTTTAGCATATACATCCATGCAGAAGCATAACCCATGCAAGTGCCTGATCTTGCAAAAGGAATAAGGTGTCATTGCAGGAAGAAGTTCTGGGCAGCATGCAGGGTTTCCCTGTCCATAATCATGGTTGAGCACCAATAAGTCTTTTTAGAAACTACCCTTTTAAAAATGTAGATTTTGATGGTATTTACACATTTATATAGATATTGTCTTAAGTTTCTGAGTTCCTTAGGAAATACATTGAGTGAAGAAGGGCTGATGACAAACATTTCAGTCCTCTTTATTATTATTCTTCCATTGAAGTCAAGATAAAAACACCCAAAGTAAAACAAAGATCGTTTGTCAGGACAGGCAAAATTATACAAATATGTAAGACTCAGATTAAAATGTAAGCACTACAAGAGCAAAGCTTTACTAATTATTCCATAATGGACAAAGTAACTCCCAAGTAGGTGGATTGTCCTGTATATGAGACAAGATTTGTTTTGTCAGAAAGTACTTTTTTGCAGATGCGTCTGTGTTAACACTGCTACATATCTCTATAGATATTTTGAAAGAGCTTGGGTCATTTCTCATTGACAAAACTTAACCAGTACCTCTACCCTCTCATTTACAATTTTTTGATTCTTGATACATTAATGTCTTGATGCTTAATTAATCAATATGGACCTCAGCTGTTAGAAACAAAAGGAATTTTACATCACTTCATTATGAAATACAAAAGTCAGCTTCCCATGTACTCCCAGAAGTGAATGAAAAAAGCACATCTAAAGATTAGATGTAATTCAAACATGGGTAGACATAGACATTGTCTAAATGAAAAGAGAAGGGAGGAAGGTCCTCCCTCCTTGCCAAGGTCCCTCACAAAGTTGATCATTACTATATGCAGCACTGAGAAGGGGAGCAAAGATCCCTTGGACTCTTTTCTTTCATTAGTGATGATAGATAAAACAGTCAGAAAACTTCTTATTTAATTTTGTTGCTTGTTGAATAACTGTTGGTATGACCATCCAATCAAGCTAAGACATGAAAGATTCCCTGTAGCTGTTCCAGCAGAAAATGAAAATACATCAGTAATTCTTCTGTAGCATGTCCCTAATATCAGGCTCCAAGCAGATCTCACTCAAAAACTCCAATTCAACCTCACTGCAGACATTTAATAGTCAGAAAATCTGACAGAAGAAATGACCTTGCATGTTTGTGATTGGCTAAAAGATTGTTGCCAGCTGTGAAAGAAAGATGTGGTAGTTACAATTCAAGAAGATAACCATTTTCAGACTTTATTAGCATTGAATACATTCTGATGAAAACCAGTAATGACAGACCTCAAAAACTGAGGCTAACACAAAACTCTTTTAACGTTGGATTACTGAGATACATGTGTGGGAAAGCTTATGAGTGGATTTTTTTTTATGGGTACACATCACATCCATTTGTATGATTAAGGATGGAAAATCTGATGTTAAACTTAGAAGACCTGATTTTCAGAAAAGGCAAGTATATAGCAAATAGTAATGGTGGAGGAAGAAAGGAAAATGGAAGTGATGAGAGCAGTACCAAGTGAGAGCGGTGCCTAAGTGGGCATGTGGAACTGGCCGTGGCAATCAAAACCAACTGCAGCCATTGTAAAATAAATACAAAGTTTTGAAATAAGAAAAATGTTTACTCTCTCAAGGAAGTATGTGAAATTAGATGCTATTGCAAGTAATAGGAACATGGTAAAATAACTATCATTAATGGAACAAAAAGTGCAGAGGGAAAAGTTTTAAATGAATATAAAGGCAGTAAAGTAGAATTGTCTAATATTACATGATTGTAAAGAAGAGAAGGAATGTTTTGCATAATAGTCTTCTCAGCTGATCATCCTTTCCAGAAGACTTATGAAACAGAGTCCACTAAGCAATTTTCAGCGACAAGATTGACAAGATGTTACATGGGAAAGAGAAAGGCAAAATCATCTGGAACTTTCCCCTTTCTGGTTAAAGCACTCTCTGGCTTTGGGGGCTGAAATTCCCATGTGCCCACAGAGTCTAAATTACAAGCTGAGGCACTGATGTCTAACATCTCCTAGGAAAAAATTCACAAGGAAAAGTAAATATATTAACCATATAGAAAATATAAAATTATGACTGAAATAAGAAGGTTTTTTCTGCTCATCAGATCTTCAAATCAAAAGTAGAGACAAGAGGGTAATCTGATTTTTCAGGGTTTTCCTTCTTACATAAGCTGTCTTCGCATGTTCCTCTTTCTTGCTCTGTGGTATATTAACAGTGAACAATAACAGTGAATTTGGTGGTCAAGAAGCAATCCCTTCTTGTGTGTGTTCTGAAATCAAAACACTTTTAAAACTCCTGATTTCTGGGTAGTTTTCCTTGTTAAAGGATTCTTTTTCCAAACTTTTACTTTGGATGAAATTTACCCCACAAATTTTCTGTTGGATTAACTAAATCTAGGAATGAAATGGTATGTGATTAGGGGCTTACTAGTATTACTTGATGGTGATTAATTACTTCAGTGTTAGCAGAACTGATTGAGATAACAGGCATTTAGGTCTCTGTGGCATTAACAAAGCAGCTCTTACAAGGGACTAGCTTGAAATAGATTCAAATAAGCATGATAAAAAAATTATTCCACTAAAAATAATGTTCTAAGTAAGAGACACACCTTGAGATTTGGGGTATAATTTATCTAAGTATCCCTTAGAGATCCTTTCTTCTCTGCAAGCCACATGAAAAATCACAGTATCACTTAATGTTCTTTTTTACCTATAAAATATTTTATTGTTAGTTAGGTAGCATGTAAGATATAGTGTAATTTGTTTCACATGGTAGTCACTATTCTGTTCTTTTCGAACTGCAAAGACTCATTACCATAAAGGTAATGAAACATAAGCAGCTAGACCAGACTCCAAAACTGATGGATCCATATTCTTTCCCTTTCCAGAGTAAACAGGAATTTTCTCAGCAACATCAGCAAGTAGATAGATGGTGATCAGATTTTCCATGAGATTAAATGGCTGTCTTAGTGAGAATGAAGCCATTCTGAAAGCAGAGCTCAGAGAACATGTCAGCAAAAGTAGAACTTTCATTGGGGGAATTTCCCTTGTCTCCAGCACAGAAAGTATTATTAGCATAATTCCTCAAGTGCACACTAGCTAAGATACCTGTGAGTTATTTATTAATAGTTAAAGGAGTTATTTGGCATCCAGCATCAAATATAATTCTTGAAAAGGGCTGACAGCAGAATATATTTGTTAACTAGAGACATGCCTACACCTTGCCAAGAGAAATACTGAACTACATGTGCACTTATTGAAGGAGAATGTGCCGTTTTTAAGTTGAAGTCCTTGTTTATACTATTTCCTTTTTCATCTTGTCATATTTCTCTAAATTTAGATTGATAATAGTAGCAACAGGAATAAGGTAGATTGCACTAAAGTTATACCATTCAAAGTTTGCATCTTTCTGCAGCATTTTCTTTACATAGTGATAGAAGACCACTCTTGTGATACCCCAAAACCTTGACTTATTTATATTTTGTTCATTTTCTTTAGTTTAATGAGGTGATAAATAAACAAGCTTCTCAAGGAGTGAGAGATTGTCAGTGCTTGAAACTGAGGTTCTCTGTTTATTCATAGGCCAGATATAGATGGCAACAGGCACCATGCAAAAATGTCTGACAGTAATCTTGAAGTTGGTCTGAGGGAACAATACCAAGTTTTTAAGTGATGGTTATTAATGTAACTCCTTGCTGCTCCACATTTGGGACCCTTTCCTGAGCTGAGATGGTCAATGTTATCGACCCATGGTCAAGTATGTGGAATCCAGACAGAATAATCAAAGATAAGAATTGACTTGTAGTCTGTTCTCTCACAAACCTCCTCTCTTCTAATTGATTTTCCATATGAAATAAAAAAAAAGAGAGAGTGAAAACCGATATCTGTGACATAGTAATTCATAAGAAAGCTATGGCATGGTAAAATTGCTCAGGCAGAGTAGTCTCTTGAGCACCCTGAGCAGAAGCGTGCTGCACTGCTATTTAGATCCTCTCCCTTTGGCTGCCTCTCAAGACAGACGGCTTCTCAATCACGCTGTAGGCTATTTATCTGGGCAGACGTGGTAGGGAATTAATCTACCTGGCGTGCTTGGACACGCAGCATCTCATGGGCTCTTAAGGGTACCCTCCAGTCTGTCTGAGCCCATACTTTCAAAATCACTGTCTAGTTCTGATGATGATTTTGACTCCTGGAATGGCCATCAAACAGCAACACAGAGAGTCTCTTGGAGTTCATTACTACCAATGATCAAGAACCTTGGGACTTCCATGTGAGCTAATGCAAGTATCAAGATCTATTATATATAATATGGCAAAGGAAAACAACATACTCAGGAAGTTTCACAAGATTTATCCTGGCTTTTAGATACTGAGAAACTGCTTTAAAAACTTCTGAAGCAGCATCACTGATGTCAAAGGTCAATATTTTCAAATGATGTTCTCACAAAATCAAATCAAATAGGATATTTATTTTACTGTGACATTCAACTTTTTTAAAAGTTATTTTTCCAAGTCTACTGACAGTAGATAGCATTTTGTGTGCAACTGCACTTTTGCTGGTGGAGAAAGGAATTCTGTATACACAGACAAGCAAATATTCTATTTACTTTGTAAACATTTGTTTATTCCCTAAAAATTAGTAGTCATTTTAGCTGTATGTGAAAGAGATATCCACACACTGATGGCAATTTGTCTTGTTTTATTTTTGTCTTTGTCTTATTTTGAATCTTAAAAATAAGAGAATATTTTGGGCAACAGCAGTCACGTGGACATTTTTGCAAGACTGGGAATAGACACAGTATTTAAGATATTGCTAAGACATTATAGGGGAGAAAAGGAGGCAAAATTACAATTATGTCTTTTAATATAAAGTTATAACTGTTTCAGGCCTGTTTTATTCTGCAAGCACTGTAATTTACTGTACTGATTGTCTACTAATCAGGTGTTGTTATTGCAGTGTTCTCTTTTACCAGGACATTTTAGTGTTAAAAATTATAAAAGATGTCAGTCAGTTTTGAGTGTACTGCAATTATTTTTATGGCTGATAAACTGAATAACTCCCTGTGTGCAACATAGGCAGAGCAGGTTTGAACAGTCCTTGGTTTGCTTTTGATTTACATGTCTATACAACGATGTGCAGCTCTTAAAAAATACAGCATTACTGCACAATAAAACAATTGGATTAGAAGTGATTTTAAAGAATATTTTTGCTTTCTTTCACATAATATTGCCGTTGCAAAAATATATACACACACTAGGTCAAACCATATGTACACTAAAATACAGTTATTTGGGTTTCTTTTTTAAGATAAACTGATGAAGTTGCAAAGGTTCTTGGAAAGAAAAAAATAGGGTATGTGATTTGATTGGTCTCAGGGTCATTAAAAACAACATGGGCAGATAACTTTTAGTTGGCACCTAAATCACTAAAAGTAAAGATAAAGAATCCTTGAATGAAAAGACACAACTTTTCCTTTCCTGAATTGGGATTATCCTACAGAGCTTCAAGAAAACCCCACAGTAAAGGTAAGGAAGAAACTGTTTTAGTGCAACATCCCTTAATTATACACAGATGTTTACTAAGAAATGTAGCTATATCATCTGCATGGCAGAGAAAAACAGAGATTTTATTCCTCTGTCTGTTATCAATTAAATAATCAAAACAATTATCATTTGAATTACAATGTATCATTTCACTTTTAGAATGTATGGGGCGGAGGCAATCTATGAAGCAGAAATCTGTTAACCATCAAAGCAACAAAGAAACATTAAAGTTCAATGGACAGTTTGTTCATGTTTTAATCTAGGGGTTTTTTTAAAAGTGGAAACCATGTTCACATGGTCTAAGTAACACTTGCGTCAAGAAAGCCTTTGAGGTTCAATCCTGTGAGACAGTCAATTTTTTTCTCTTTTTTTCCCCTTCTTTTCCCTTCCCCTCCCCCCTTTTTTTCCCCCCCCAACACCCACAAATGTTTTCAAGAGGAGAATATGACCCCAGGAGATCCCAAGGTGTCACTGCTAGAGTTTTTATCTGGGAAAATATCTGCTAAGAGGCAAATTTGACATAAGAATAGAAATAAAACTTCTAACTGTATTCCTTTGGAAAATGGTTGCAACTGGGAACTTCCTGTTAATGCTAAGATTGTTATCTTCCACTATGCATGTGGTATACCTGCTCAGTGTTATTTATTATAGTATCTATGCTTCAAATATTCACCTGACCTAAGAAAAGGGATATATTCCAATCCTTCTTATGGTACATATATCTTGCATAAATCAATGAAGTGCCAGGTAAGTAGTTTCCTTATTGTTTTTAAGCTGAAAAAACCCGTAAAAACAGCAAAGACACAGTTTCTTAAAGAAAACAGAGATCTGTTTCTTATAAGTATGTTGGCATGTAAAATTAAATCCTAAACAAATAATCCACATGGGATGTTAGATACTATGCCCAGGTGCTTCTGTTTTTTTCTACTAGCAGTTATTTTCATAAATTATTCCATATAAAAATATTAATATTTTCTCTTGCTGTGAAATTTAAAACCTTTTTTCCTTCTAAAATTAAGCAGCAAGTATGCCACTGTTCTTTCTCATGCAATACCTACCTGGGACAAAGGGTCATATTCATAAAAAGCTTTCTGTAGCCAGGGCTTTTTAATACTTTCCTTTTAAAGCTGAAAATAAAGACACATGATTTTATTAGAGATACACAAAATGTCATAATTACCTAGTCACAGAGATTAGTGTCTCCTTAAGGAAACCTTTAAGCTGGGATGGATTTTTCCACCAGGTTCAAATGCAGGGATTGGAAAGAGCCCTCTGCCTGTGCCTCCAAGATGTGTGCTGATATGCAGTCTGGTTGCACAATTAGCATCTGAATTTAAATTGAGCTTTGTTTAAACTGCCATTTATACCTATAATTTTTGGCACTTTGTTCAGAAGGACAAAACAGCCTGGAAAAGAGAATCATTCTCTGGTAAGCAAATGCAATCTGCCTGCTGTCAACTGTCTATTTCCATCAGATTAGGCTGCCTTTTCCACATTTAGAGGTCCAGTTCAAACGTTTTTACATGGGCATAACAATTATAAGGAGAGTCATGAGCTTAGAAAAATAACTGCCATGGGATTTATTACTGCATTTTCTCTCAAAATGTAAGTGTATACTACATTAAAAGTAGTCCAGGCTGTTTATATATATTTGCTGTCTCTTCACTGCATGTAAACACGGATTTGTGAATTCAGCTCTCATTTCATGGCAGTATCTAAGCGCCTGGTATTAACAACAGTGATACAGTGTCTGTATTAACAAAAGAGATAAACTTTTGTTTTGAATTAGCCTGTCCCTTACAGACACAGAGGTATTGCAGAGCTTGGGAATTTGTTTGCGTTGAGTGCTCACAGCTTTCCATTTGTGCTGCATAGCTGAGCAGACACCTTTGGTGCCAGAAAGGCACAGCAGACTTCCACTGCCCACCTCTCCCAAAAGTAAACATCCACAGGATCATTTCACTTTGGGACCTACTTTCTGACATTTCAGGTACCTTGTATGTACACTTACCTTGCCACCCTAAAGGGTGACAGTGGTTTGTCACGAATCAAGTATTACACGCACCATCTACTTTGCTCAATAAAATGTCTTGGGAAGTGTTACCACAGGAGATTGAAAGGAATTTATTGTTTTACTGATTGGAAACAGTGCATATGTGGGTTGTGGAGGTAATGTGCTGCTGAGACAAGTGTGTATTCCAGCTGGCTCAAATGCTAGACATGCCTCCTAACTTTTATGCTCCTTAACATTTAAATGTGCCAAAAGAAGCTCCTGGGCATCCTCAGGAGCAGGCCCAGTCCTTTGCCTGCTGACAACATGTATAAACCTGAACCTGGTCCTATCTTGAACATACTGGGAGCTTGAGAGCACACCTTGAGACTTACCTTTTAAATCAAGCTTTCCACAGACTGCCAGCTGCAAAGCCCTGGATGATAAGTTTACTGGCAAGTTTTGTGTTTCTTTGCTGAACTTAAAGCCTCAGGGCAGTAAGACAGCAGTGTGGATTTTTGGCCCTTTCATCCTAACTATTAATTGATCTTCCAGGAGCTTGTGCAAGATATGCCATCACAGCTCCATAAAGAATCATTAAAAATACTGGCTGTGTTACATGATAGATATATGTATTTTTCTGAGATATAATATGAGCCCCAGCTCATCATCATGAATATTTAATTCCTGTTTACTTCAGCTATTTTGTCTTTTGTTTTATTTGCAGATTACACCTGAAAAGAGGTAGTTGCTTTTTCTTAAACATATTTACCACTCAAACTCTGAATAGATGCTTCATTTATATACGTACTAGAGGTACTTTTATAAGAAGCACCAAGTTACTGGAACTATTTTCACTGAAACTACACAGTAATCAAATTATTGCAGCACTTAAAACCATCTCATGGGGTAAATACTCAGAGTTATGAATGTGATCTTTTGCATATGCTCTGCGGTGATGACTTGAAAAACACTGATGAATATACCTGCTATAAAGTCATTCCCTGGAATATTTGACATATAATATTTAACATATTTAACAAACAGGGCTTTATTAATAAAAAATGCCTTCTATCTCACTTCATAGCACAGACATAGCAAAATTCAGACTTTGGAAAAGTGGAAAGCAAAGAGTTAAACGACATTAGGCCCTGCAGCCTAATTGTGCCCTCTGGAAGTTGCACATTGCTGGGGAATCCCCAGGGCCTTTTCTGCTTCTCATATATGAGGTGTATGAGCAGAGATAGAAGGATAGGATGGAGCAGTGCAGCAGGATGGGCTGTAAGAGGTGCCTGGAGAGCAGCTGTATCTCTCTGGGTGTGTGTGAATCCCTGTCAGTGACTCCTGCATTCACCATCAAAGGGAAGAGATATTGATGCACCTGGGAAGAGCCTGTGTACCTCATTTATGCACTGTCATGTGTACATTACTAGTGGTAGGGTGCTGAGATCATCATCAGCTAGATGGAAGATATGTGTGGTCTGTGGGTTTACAGACTGGCAAGTCAAAGAAAAGTGTTAGACTGAGTCATCTGCAGAAGGATGAAGGCACTGAAGATGCAAAAAATAACTTTTTTTCAAAAATTGTTGATGTGATGATCGTTTTATGCAGCTGACTAAGTGCTTGAGAGTAGGACAGATGGAGGCAAATAAAAACTTGAATTCCCCATGTTTCAAAAATTGAAACTAAAAGATCTGCACGTGCATTCCCTGCTTTTCAGAAACTTTTACTCTATCAGAAGATGCATAATCATTTTGTGCAATTTTTTATTTTTGAGCTTTATTACGAGAAGAAAGCTCTAGCCTTCTGAATAATCTAGTGTATTTGTCTTGTCCTCTGGACACTGTGACCTATCCCCTGCAATTTTATGTCCTCTCACCATTTTACTTTCCACTCTATTCATTTTGCTTTTCTTCTCATTGCAGCATTCTGGAATATATAAGCACTTAAAAAGATATTCTAAACAGGAATGTGATGTATACATATAGGTTGAAACACTTCCAGCTTCAAACACACACACACACACACACACACACACACACACACACACACGCACGATGTTCTCCATTCCTCTAGAACTTCAACTCCTTTAGGAGGAAGACCTATGTAGGTAGCTCTCCCATACTATGCCATACTATGGCATACTACCATATGACATACTACCCAATACTATGCCATATCCTCCTTGTCTAAGAAATTCTCTCCCAGCATACAGGGTAGTTCCATTTTCACTGAAATTGCTGAAGGACAGAGTTGCTGGCTTCTTCATTAATCTTTTTGGCCACCACACCTGATTGTAAATCAGTCATGGCTGTGCAGGACAGTCCTTCCCAAACAAACATGCTGCTTTGCCAAACACTCAGTTATACTGAAACTCAGCTCTTTCTTCCTCAAAAATAAAACAAAACAACCAAAAAACAAAAAGAAATTGGGGAAGCACGAAGGGATTAAGAAAAACACTAAGTGACCAAGGTCCCTTAGGACATAATTGCAGCTCCAGTGTGATCTTCAAATGTACATGCACAGAAAAGCCCTGCTGAGAGTTACTCTTTTTTTAATGAATGTCAATTTATTTTTTCTTTTTACCCCTTGATTCCAAAGACAGATAAATCTTTGGAAATTCTGAATCAAGTAGCACAATGCTTGAAGCACTAGATGCATCCAATGGTCCTATTATGGACATTTGAACTACAGTCCAGTTGAAAAACATGCATAAGATTTCGGGGCACATAGATAAGTTAGAGAAAAATACATTGAGAGTTCTAGATCTAACATAACTGCCATGTTTCTATAAAGAGTGAAACAATAAAAAAGTGAAAAAACCTACATCTAACAGCTGAAGTTCCTACATTTCTAATTTGTAATACATCGTCATAATCATATGTGATGCTCAGCATGACAAATAAAGACAGATTACCTGGCCAGAACAGCTTATAAAGTCCTGATGTTTTAAACACTTTCATAGGGTGTGGTGTTTACGCTATGAAGAGTGCCATTAACTGCACTGTAACTACTTCTGGAATAAAGCAGTGTCATTGACTTCAATGAGACTACTCATGGTAATAAGCACCCTGCTCAGTGCTGTCTGGAGACTACTATTATTGCTAGTTACATGCACTTCATGTTGCCATAGCCTCTAGAAGACAAGTCAAGGACCTGGGCTCCACTGGGTTAATCATTATGGTGTCCAAAGTTAAGAATGAGAATAATATGAATAGCGAAGAGAGGAAAACCAGGATGAGAGAGGAATAGGAAACAAGTGTCTCAGCATTGTTACTTGGCAACTTGCCATGTGTATTTCAGACTTATAGTTTTTAAAAGCTAATAATAATGGCTTTGTTTAATCAGAGCCACATTCAACAGAAAATTTATTCACATATTTTAAAAGACTCTGAAGGGCTCCTCCTATCCTGGCTCACTTAGCCCTTTTCCTGCCCTTTTTTCCCACTGTGGCTTTTGAAAGCAGGAGCCACAGCAATATGTGCTTCTATAGGAAGAAAAATTAAAAGACTTACATTTTGTTGTGGTTGTGGCAAAAAAAACCCTGTACACAGACCTTTTTCTTTGACTCCATTGTTTGAAACTTTGCTAGTTACTTTTTTTTCCTCACTTCCTCTTACTTGTTTTGTATAGTGTGAGAGTGGTTAAATGCTTTCAGCATTTGATCAGTGACCAACTGAGAGTACCCTGGAAATCAATGTTTCTACAAGTTGAATTTTGTGACTATGTGCATATGAATATGAGCATATGAGTAATTGCTAGGAATGTGCATGTGTGTTGTGGTAATTATTTTCCTCCATTCATGGGCTTTTCAAAGGAGAAAACATTAAATTGATCTACAGGGAAAAAAATATAAAGAAAATCCCCTTAAAAACTAATTTTCTAGATGAAATACCAGAATATTTTAGGGGAGGGGGAGTAGGAGGGTTAACACTGCTGTAGCAGTTACAAATATTTTTTTAAAAAGCATAATTCTTTACAAATACATGCAGTGTGGGAGGAAGGAAGGACTTGTGGTTTTGGCACTTGAGTGGTAAGCTCACAAGAGCTAGATTCTGTTTCCAGCTCTGCCACAGACTGTTCATAGATGCTATCACAGTGAAAATAATAAATAATAATAGTTATGAGCACTTCTGCAAATTATTATCATCTTTCTCTGCTTGTAAAAAGGGAATAAGAACAGTACTCTCCTAGTGCATGATTTTTGTGCCGGTGTGGTAAGAGGACTGAAGATGCCTAATCTAGTGCTGTGCAGGGATCCTCTGGCAGCTGATACCTGGAGTAGCCCATGGCGTGTGAGCTCTGGTGCTTTGGCCAGGCCAGGTGGCTGTGTCTGGGGGAGGGCTCACTTGGCTCTAGTGATGACACATGATGTCAGGGTAGGCTGCCATCAGTGAAGTGATTAAACAGCATTATCACAATGGAAATTAATTTCTGAGGGGGTTCATTCAAGTAAGAATGTTTCTTTCTGGAATTTTAAAGGTACAAGAGTGATAGGAGATGCCAAAATGTATGTTAAAGTGCTCAATTCAGACTTTTTAGCTAAAAATATTTTCTGTGCAACAAAACCAGTGGGGGCTCTGATGTCTCAGGCTTCTTCCAGCTACCTGGCTAGGCTTATGCAACCCTGATTCCAAGTGAACATGTAAGCTATGGATGAAGAGAATTCTCCCTTGTTGAAGGGAAGGATAGGGGTTTATAATAACGTTGTGGTTTAACCCAGCAGGCAGCCGAAACCAGGTCAAATAATTATCACAAAGAAAAGCTTTGGGAATGATGATAGTCATCTACTACTGCACCATTAAACTTAAAAAGTTTTTCAGTAATCAACACAAAAGGTTTAATTACCATAAACACTTCTCCCTGGACCAGCTTTTCTTCCATTAAAATACATTATTTCAAAAAAAGAACACTGTTTTTCCACTGATTTTAGAGAAGACAACATTGGGTCAACAATGACTGCCTTGGAAATTTCTGCCCCAAAGCTCCCCATCTATGGGACTCTCCATGGACTGTTACTTCCTACTTTATCTTCAGTAAAACACTTTGTTCTAAATTTTCTCCTGTCTCTTAATAGATCATCTTCATTAAGAAAAAAGTCTTTTATAAATGGCAGTGATGAAAAAAGTGCCAAGTGGATTTTCGAGTGAACCAAATACCTGAAGAAAAATGAAAGTGTAATAAAAAAGTATCTTCACTACATACCTGAAAATGAAATAGATTTTTCTTTCCTTTGTGAACGAATGCTTCCTTAGCATTTGGAGCTTGTAATTCCCTTGCATATATAATCTTGCTTAATTTATTTTCTCTTTGTTGGTTTGTTGGCTTCTTGTTGTCGTTGTTTGTTTGTTTTTCAGAGATTGATGTAGAATAACTCCCTTTTTTGATTTCTGTTTGCTATAGGATATTGTCCACATAGTCCATCAAAACATATTTGATTCTTAGTATCCTTAAAAATCAAGTGTTTAAATAATCTTAACTCTGGACTCTCATGTGTAACTTTAACTACTGAAATAGCTGTCATGCTAATATTTTTACCATTACTACTCATTTTCACAGATTATAAGTTCACACAAAATCACTATGATATCTGCTTTCCTGCATAAGTTAGACCATACAGCTCTAGCCAACTTATTCCTGCATTAGGCTGAAGGATTTATGCTAGAATTGAGATATTCCTCTTAATAAGATATTGAGTCTTGGCTTAAAGATTCCTTAATTATGGAAAATTTAACACATCCCTTGAAAATCTGATTCACAGGATGATTACTCTAACTGTTATAAATGTGTCTGATTGAACTTTGCCAGTTACAGCATGTTTTTTATTTATTACTCTAAAGTCAGGGCTTAACAATCTAATGTACCTTATAACAGCAACTTTCTATGAGAAAAAAAAAAAGAGAAAAAAAAAAAAGACAAAACTACTTTACTGCCAAGTGCACTGTTTATTGAGGAAGGTGGCATTCTGCAAGAGGACTAGAATCCAAATTTAGCCTTATCGGTTGTTTTAGACTATAGATGTGCCTAGTTCTGACAGATAAATAAGTCCAAGTCAACTGTCTTGTGGTCTGAGAAAAGATATAATAAGACATGACACCTGGCAGAGCAGAAGTAGTGAGAGACTGAGATGGGAAAGAGAAGAAATTTAATGTTTATTTCTGAAGTTACATGTTTTTGAGTGGATACTATTTACTGCATTCTCATTTTGCATTTAATTTGTATAGTTTAACTTCAATCAATTGGCACGGGAATGGTGGTCAGGGCTGAAAAGAGAGTGGAACTGATTCATATTCACCATAGATCTAACATGCTGAGCAGTGTCTGGTCTTTGATTTTGTGAAGACTCCTCAAGATATTTGATATTAGGCTACAAGTCACGGAATGTACTGTTGTAACTTGTACAAGATCCTAAATAATTTTGAATTGGCTTGTGTTCAGTTCTTGTGATTTTTAGGCTTCCTTTTTTCTAATGTACATAAATTATTCTTCCCAATCCCATTAATGTTAAATATGCTTGCTGAGTTGTCTTCCAAGAACCTTTTATTCAAACAGTCTACTTGAGATAAATGACTTTTTTTTTTTTGTTTTAAACATACAACACCTGAATAAAAGACCTTTGGGGCTTGCTGTCTTTGTATTATGATTTATTTGTTGATGTCAAAAGATTGCACTATGTAGAAGGTCTGCTTTTCTTCCTCATGTACTAATACAGCTACTATTATCAGTCCTTTTATTGAGAAATCCTCCCCAACAGAGCTGAGAGCAGAACCCAGCAGGTTCTTGCCCACCTCTTCAGATTCTGGTGCCTATCAAAACATCTCAGGAAGACTCAGTTTCACTGGGATGACTTGTAAGGAGTGAGGGAACTGCTAGGAGTTCCAGTGCTTACTCCTACAGTAACACTGATGGGAACTGGAGACACATCAACTCTCCATCCATTCCCACCCACCCTTATCTCTACTGTTTTTCAGGGAATTTGCCACTGCAAAAGCCTTGGTCCTGTCTCTGCACACCTATGGTATTTCATAAAAGTTACAGATTGTAAGAGCATGCCATGGTTGCTGGCCAATATCAGTCCCTCCAGACCCTGTAGAGCAGCCGTGTGGGAATGGGTAATATCAACCATCCATGTCAGTGGAATAGGGAGCTACAAGCTTTTTTCTCCTCACACGTGAAACAAACCTGTTCCTTTCTGATGAGAAACAAATCCTTCCCTGAAAGTGGCCCCTTGATTTTCACTTGTATGTCCTTGATTCCCAGAGAAAGCAAATATAAAGGCATCACTCAATAGTCATTATTCTACTTTATTCTTTCAATATTCCTTTTCTATCATTTGCTTTTGACTCAATGAGGATACTCTGTGAGCTCCAGGATCTAGGCTTTTGCAACTATCATCATTTTAGGATCACATTTAGTTAGCTCAGTGTACGGTAACAGAAAGTTATAAGTTTCTAAATATGCAACTTCTGTGATAGACAAATACAAACTGCATGTGGTGTTCTGAATACATGTTAATCTTATAGCTGAGCAGGTTTGTTTTTTTTTTTTTTTTAACAAATCTGAATTAACATGATGCACCTTTTATGTAGATCAAAGATGAGAGACTTTGTGGAAGAAGGTGGATTTAAGAAATACTTTTGGAAAATAGGCAACCAGTTACAAGTAAAATGTTTTATCATGTATAGCTGCATATTTAAATAATACAGAAAGGAAAGCTCTTCAGTTAGAGAAAACAGAATAATATGGAATTTGAGGCAGTAAAAACATTCAAGCCAAAATTCTCAAAGGTTCATTTGTTCAGCAAAAAAACTGGACATGATCTGAACTCAGACAAGAGCAGTCCCATTTGCCACTGGTGATTCACAGGCCAGTTCAAAGGGGTATGTTGCTGCAGCAGGATGCTCTGCCTAGAATGGGCAGAACAACTTGACCAATGCCTGATTTGCAAAGCTATCAGTGGTAAATGAAGACAGGGTGTCATGCTGCTTTTGGCCATTGAACAGTGCTGAAACCAGCCTGACTCATCAATCCCAAAGTTTAACATCCTGATAGTGCGATAAGATAGAGTAGGCCTAGTAAAACACCAGGATAAAGGACCAAACAGGTCCTTTAACTGCTGAGCTGACAGAGCTGGCCTGGAGACATCTGACAGTCATATATAAAAGCCCAGTCCCAAATTTTAACACCAGGGTCTTCTGATGTATCCCTTGTTGGGGTAGATGTGTGGAGATTCGTCCCTTGACTGGGGATGCCCTGCAAGGTTATTCCTTGAGGCTGAGCAAGAGATTTGCCCACTTTTCATTGAGCAGAACATCAATTTCTACTTAATTGAGTTTGCTAGCTTTAATAAAATTGCTTTAATACACTTGCTTTTAATATAATTTCTTCAATATTGTTTCATATTGCACTATATTATAATAGTTGTTATAGTTCCTATACTCTATAGTAAATAATTCTGATTAAGATCTTTTTGACTAATCATTATCATGATAAACCATATATATTTATAAAAACATATCTGCTTTGCCATTCTTAATTCTGCAGGACAAAGTTGTATAAATGTTCAATTACACCTGTATAATCCTTTATACATAATTAATTGACAAAGTCTGGGGCTAAGATTGGATCCAGCCATACATTGTCTCCTTTCTGAGAAGAAGTTTAGAAAGCAAAGGGGTCCTTTCTGCACCTCTTAACTCAATGTGAGGGCTTCTTTAATAAACTGTCTGAAGCTCCCTCTCTGCCTGCAACAATTGCACAACACAAAACAGAAATACCACTAGCTCCCACAACTATATCCACTACTGAGGCTGAAAGTTACTGGAAAGTGAGACAAAAGGTCTGTGAAGCCCTAGAGCTATTTTGCCCACCTCTAAGTCAGAACAATTTATTATTTCATAATTACTGTTTTTATGTCTGTGGTAGTGTCAAATGTTTCAGACAAAAAGATCTGTAAATCCTATTCAACTGTAATAGTAGATTACTATTATTGTCTTATAATTGGCTGCCTAACTTATAATACCCAATGTATACACATAGAATATGGTGAATTGAAATGGACTGATAAGGGTCAAGTTCAACACCCTGCTCCTCACAGGACTACTTGAAACAACTATATGACTAAGAGCATTGTACAGATGCCCCTTGAACTCTCTCAGGATTGGTGCCACGTCCACCTTCCTGGAGAGCTTGTTCCAGTGACCAATCAGCCTCTTGGTGACCTTTTCCTAATGTCTAGTCTGAACCTTCCCTGACTCAGCTTCACTCCATTTCCTCGTGTCACACCACTGGTCACCAGAGTGGGGAGATCAGCACCTCCCACTACAGTGTTCACACTTTCAAGTATGACTCCATGCTGGGACTTTCTGGCTTTCTTCACTGTGGCTTTACTACCATGGGGTCTCCTAAGTAACCTTAGTCCCCTCTGTAAGAGGAAGTGAGCTGTGATTGATGCCAGGAAATCACCTTCAGACACCATGCTGGACTCAGTTACTCCAGACCTGGGCCACTTAGGAAACAGTTGCCATCTTTCCCATAAATTACTCCCTGAGTCCCACATCCACCCTGTCTCTGACTGAGGCTTTAGTCTTGTGGCTCTAGGTAGTAAGAAGTTTTACCATGTACCTTATCAGATAATTGAGTATAGTCTTTTGTAAGAGTTACATCAGGTAATATTTACAAACGCATGTAATCCCCAAAAGGAATTTGCCTCCACCTGAAGCAGCTGTTATTGAAGCACCTGCTATCAGGAAATAATTTCCTTTAAGAATATGTAAGCTGTTTCACTCTAAGGCATTTAATATTATAAAATAAGGGTCTCTTAGAAAACTGGGAAGGGATGAGAGAGTGAGATGGAAAATTCGAGCAGACTGCAAGTTATTAATTTTTAGGAGATACTTTTCATACTGTCCCTACCCATCTGAAAGAATGTAGGTGTGGAGAACTAAATGATCTTTCACCTAGAAGACTAGATTAGAAGTTAAATCCTTAAATTATAATTGAAAATTTATAATATATTTCTCTACAAAGTGCAGAAGCAATATAAAAGCTGTAAAACATAATCTTGTCCATTTCTAATATACCCATTAAAATACATTTTGACTCTTTTTTTTTTCCCCTCTTGAGTGACTGTATAAATTACACAGCAGTAAAGATATTGTCTTGACTTTTTTTTATCTTCTTGTATGTGAATTTCCATTAAATGTTCCTTCTTTAAGTAAAGGAAAAAGCTTGACTGCCTTTTGCCCACAGCTAAACCATTAAGGTCTGCAATTCTTTTACCAACTAAAGATGTTTCTTCATCTTCTTGATACAGTGTCTCTCTCTGGATAAGGAGAGCAGAGTCTCCAAGTCTCCACATAAAGAGACAAAGAAAGACTAGATGAACAGTGTGCAGGATTGTTTTTTGGTCATTGGTAAGTTTTCTGCCATTTGTTAAGAAAAAAGAGATGGAAAAGTTCTACTAAATCATCCAGTCCAGCTCCTCCTCTGGGCTACACTTCATATTCCCCATGCTACACTTCATATTTTTGCTCAGAAAAAAATTTAAAGGGTTTGCATTTGTTCCCATATAAGCTTATTTCATACCACTGTTTCATGCTTTAACTTCCACTCAGGGAATCCTAAATAATTTCTGTCCATCCTTTCCATTGTATTTGCCAGATATTTGTAGGGTGTTATGTTTTCCCCCAAGCCACTGTGTCGCCAGTTTTTCTCTCCATGGTATAGTAGGGCTGTTAGACCCATCTACAGTTGCGGCTGCCATTCCTTCTGGTTAGTCTTGCTCCATGCTGATATGTCGACCTTTGACACTTTGGACAGAATTTTTCGTCTCTACATGAATATCTTGAGCTTATATTTTGGACAGTATAGAACAGTACAAGTCAGCCTTCCCTAAAACTGGGATTAAGGAGGAAACGAGAGAAAAAAAGTACATTCTTTTCTCTTGAGCAGCTGTAACAGACACATGCCTTGCAGCACACACTTGAATTTCAGATTCTGGGCAAGATGACCCCTAGAACTAGGCCTATCCTTTTTGTCACCACCTGACAACCCTGTCAAACTATGCAATTTCAAGTGGAAAAAAATTTCACTACTTACACAGGTTTAAAAGACTCTTCTTATGTTGATTACATTCTTCAAGATTTCTACCTTAATTCAGCATGCTCAACAAGAATAGAGCTCTTACAAAACCTTGCCTCTTCTTGAGTGGCTGAGCTTACTTTTAAGAGAACTGAAAAGGTAGAAAAAGCCTCTATACTTTTTGTCCCAGCTGTTCATCCTTTTGTGGGCCTGAATATCATGCATGAGAGCAGGAAATTTGGCTCTTGTGTGTTCTCAACTTTCCCTTTGCTTTGACATTTGTAGGAGGTAAAGAGGCATGGCCTGACTAATGGTGAGAGATGAGGAAGGTGGGAAGTGCCAAGAGAAGAGTAGAAGAAGGAAGTAGTATGAGTCCCAAGAGAAGCTTAAGGAGCATGGAGCAAGGATTATGGACAAACAGAAGAAGTGTCAGGTGGGGGATGGAGGAGAGGATAAGAGATAGAGGAGGCAGGAGCTGTAGCAAGCAGAAGACCAAAAACCAGAGATCAGACAAGCAGAGATAAACATGAGCCAGGATGTGAGTACAAAAAAATACACTGTTGACAGATCATACAGCTACAGGCTGTATCATCATGAATATTCACAAAGGCACCAAGCTAAAATTGCAGTGGCATTTCCTACCACTTGAATGCTTGATTTTGCAATCTGAACATTCTTTTAACATAAATTTTTAAATATAACTCTCTGTAGATATATAATCCAGAGTTATGTATTTAGATTGTGTTGTGTACATATAATCATGCTTCGCTTTTTTGTATGGAAATGCAATGATACAACTTGCTTCAGGCTTAAGCCTTGAGCTCTTTTCACGTGTCCATAGCCTCAGTCTTATTTGATCAGCATGTAATCACTCTGACATTCTTCTCTGAATTCCTTCTAAATTACTAAGGAGGTGCCCAAGACTGAATATAATAATTTGTCCATGGTCAGACCAGAGCTATAGGGAAATAATGTTACACTGTATGTCTTCTTGCATAGTTGATACTTCCGTCAGCTACACTCTTGCTGCTATACTACACTACAAATTCAAATCTAATGACATGTTCTGCATCATACCTCTGTTTCATTAGTGTTTCCCTGCTGGCTTCTCTGTGCTGCTATGCGTGCGTTTACATAGAAAACAATCCTCTCTGTGTGAAGGTGGGATGGGGGTGGAAGTAAACAGAAGAAAACAAATAATAATTCAGATGAAGCAGTAGAAGTTGATCTACTATTCCAGAAGTTGTTCTACTGATTGACTCTACTAGTAGTTCCACCACTCTCCAAGTGAAAAAGGAAGTCTAGAGGATGAAAAAAACCAGTTTGGCTTAAAGGGAAATTCAATCTTCTGTAAAGATTATAACAAATACTCTTCTTTTTTTTTTTTTTTTTTTTTTCAGTGTGTATCTATCTAAAACTGTCTGTCTGCCTACACAAAGAAATAAAAAGACAACAGCAGTGACAATAAGTAAGGAAGTATACAAATCTGAGGCAGAGAGCAAAAGAACTCAGAAGAAAATGTGTCAGGGCAGTTAAAAGCTAACAAGAAGAATATGTTAGGAATATTGAGGGCAAACAGAATCAAAATGACAGTATTGATTGATTACTAAAAAATTTGACCAATAGAGAAAGAGCAAAAGTGCTAAATAAGTGTGTATGGTTTATGTTTGAGGGGAAAAAATGTGATAGTACTATATATTAATTGAAATTTTCCACTTGAGAATGAGGAAGAGTGATGATAAACAGAGCTACCAGCATTAGTCATTTTAAAATCAGCAAGTCCAAATAACATGTATATAATAACAATTTTTAAAGAGTTGGCTAGGAAACACTGGGAATAAAAGAGAAGTCTAAAATAAAACTAATACTGTATTAACAAATCAGAGCACTCCTGAGTCTTTGCAACCATCAGTTAGCTTGGCCTACTGCTTATAATATTTTTAGCAATTTCTTGAGTGGGATATAAAAGTTACACATTTTAGATGGTGCAGAGACTGAAAGAAAGACAAATAACACAGAATACAGGCTGTTGGTACAGAATGACCTAGTAAGCCAGTTGTGGTGAACCAAAATGTTTCAGGATGGGAAAACGCAACGTTGTGAACACAAGAACAAGGAAAGTAATCCATAAAGAATTGAGGTCATGGTCTGAAATAGTCTTAGATGGTTGAGCTGGATAGTCAGCCTAATATGAGTTGTAATAGTGATGTTGTAGACAAAAAGCCATTTTGGAAATCTTTGTTTGCCCAATTTAAATTACCACTGCACTAAAGTTACTGTGCCCAGTTCTGCCGCTCATGATTTAGCAGAGAGAAGAAGAGTTCAGGGTTCCTAAAGCATTAAGATATATGGGAGAACAGAAAGAATTTGATTTGATATAAAAATATCAATATATAAATATATATATATGAGAACAAAATTTGATAATAAAGGGTTTCTCAGTCTAGCAGACATAACATGATCTATTGGCTTGAAGGAGAGGTTAAACAAATTCTATGAGAAATATGGAACATGTTTTTAACATTAGAACAAAGTGCCAAGTGTTGTGGTATAGCTTCTATCATAGGAATTACTTTTATCGGGGTTGGATGCCTTACTAAACCACAGCTGTTGGAGATGAAGCAAGAATTAAATCAGAAAAAATACTTAAGCCTGTATTGCTGTTGTATATTAGATAATCACTTATTTAATGCTGTTATTAAATTCCAGGAATATTTTACCCTGGATGCACAAATCTGAATATTTCCAAGTTTAACATTTATATGTGATTTTTACTTTTGTGCCTCTGACTGCAAAAACTGGTAATAGAGAATATTTGTATTCCTGTGGCAACTCTGAAAAGTAATAAACATCCTAATATATAGGCATGGTTCGGGCATTTATTAGATGGACTGTCCCAGACCTTAGGAGGTGTGGTGGAGCTAAAAGTTTGAAATCAAGTCATTGTTGTTTGATTTTGAGTATGCACCTCTAGACTTTCTGAGTTTGAAGACCTGATTGTTACCTCTTGAAGTTGCATGGGTTTGGGGGGGTTTTTTTGCATTTAAAATGTTTTTCTTTCCTTCACATGAAACAGTACTGGCTGAACGTCCAGTAGTTCAGCAAAACTGATGAGACTAAGCTTATCTGTAAATTTTAGCCCATATGTACTCCTGTGATGAAAATGCCCATAATTATACAGGAAGTACATTAACATAAACAAACACATTGAAAATGTATTGAGAATGATTTCCATTTATGCCTCTTTGTTTGAGGCATAACAATATTAGCTACAACAATTATAGGCAAACTCACAGGTTACTCTCTTAATAAGGACATACACATAATTTGATACCCAGTAAATAGCAGCACGAACATTTTTAGAAGTCTCTTCAGCACAAGGCCATGCATATCAGACAGGCACATCACAGTGCCCTCTGTGAAACCCTGATCAGCTATTTCTTTTTGTGAGATTAAAAGTCTCTCACTGTCTCATTCTTGTCTCTGTAGCAACTCTTTGTATCTTACATATCCTACAAAAACCAAACAAATATAAATGAGAGTAAGTCTAACCAGTTCTCTATCCAGTTCAAGTCTCACTAGTCAGTTAAATCAGACACAAGCTAAAACACTAGTAGCACCAATGTTCTGTATTTGGCAAATGTAGGAATGCTCATATCAGCAGGACACCACAAATATGCCCCTCTCAGGGCACTTCTAGGAAACAGGTGTACAACAGGAGGGTGATGACCCACTGAAAATAACCTATGTGAAACATACACATCAAACCAGTTATTCAACATGCTGTTGCTGTTTTCTTTGACGTTGGGTGCTGCACAGCCCTTACAACCCTGAGCACTCCTGAGTACAGGTATCTATTCCTCCCCTCTGAAAGGTTGTGTGCAAACCCTGTTGGGGTGGGGCACCAGATATAAAGACACTGCAACTTGAAAACGGTGACAGCTGCTGAGCTGGCGTCACATGCTTGAGATGAGTGTCCAGAAGCAATTTATCAACCTTTTGCTCTCATACTTAAATATGTTTTAAGACACTGTGATTGTACCCAAGCCTGTGTGCCCCGGATGCATTTGGGTGGTGGTTGTAACACAGCTCAGGAGCATGTTCAAACGTCCCTCATTTATACATGTAAAAGGTGGGGGCCACCAGCTGCTGAGCTGCTGCTTTCCTTTGCAGAGGCAGATCCTGAGATGATGGTGGTGAGGTTTGTGCTTTCCTCCCTGTCATAAGAGGAATGTAGCACATGACTACTGACCAAGGATTTTGCAAGTCCAGGCCCTCCTGCAGCGACACCACTGGCCAGTTTCCTGTAAATCCTAAACAAAAAATCCACACATCACAACCCTATCTCTTGTGAAGGCCTTTCCAAACTCATTCCAGGATCACATGGAGATGGTGAGATCCAGTTTTTGCTTATGAAAAACCCAAGGCAGAGATCTAAATTTAGTCCTTTTACTCCCAGACCCAGGTTATCGCTCTCCCAGCGTGGAGGGAAGTCCAGAAACACACAAGGCTTCACCAATTCCTACTCAGAAGCTAATGAGTGCTGGGTGGAACTGGCCACACAGCGGGTGTGGCCATGGCATCGACACAAAAGAAGCTGATTCAGCTCATTCCCAGATAATTTTCACTGTCTTTCCCTGCTGGAATTTGTGGGAGGGCTAGACCAGCTATAGCAGCATCAGATCTTCCTCCAGCTCCTCGGTTGCAGTGCATAGCAGAAGAAGAGTGGTAACTCCTGCACCGGTGGGAGTGGTTTGGGGAGCTCCGCAGGAAGGATCAATGCTAGGGCTGTGTCGGGCATGGCGGCCTCCCCTCATGCTAGGGTTACTCAGCTCTTTCACAACACTCCTAATGGTCTTGCCTCCTGAGACTGGAGCAAGGCTTGCAGCTACTTAGTGACCAGTCTAAATAGCAGTCTTGCAGAACCAGAAATTAGATTAGAGCAGGCTCTGAAATGCTGACAGATCTGTGCCTATGGTCTCCAAGATAGGCCCTGACCATTCAGGGAATAAGCAACTGTGAATAATAATCTCTGAGAAAAATCAGTGCCACAGTTCTTACTGTTCATCTCTGAGTCAAGCAACCAGTTTCTGAGTTCTGTTCCACTTGAGTTTTAAGAAATCTGGAGGCAGCTGTGTGAGAGTCATCCGTGAAAAGAAAAGCCACATAAAAGTTGAAGTTAGGGATAGATGGTACATAGCATGCATATGAAGATGCATTTGAGTGATTAATAGAGAAAGATTAAGTCAAAAGGATGAGAGTTAGAAGAAGCCACTGGTTACAATAGCTTGGTACTCTTAGTGCTGAAAATAGGTTTGACGAACTCTAAATCTGTTTCTGTGAATTGAGAGAAAATACAGCAGCACTGTGAATAAAGCAGGTAAAAACATGGCATTAAAATTAGATGTGAAGAGGAAGTGTTAACCAATCTAGTAACAGTCCAGTATTTTTTGAGGCTGCTTTCTGAGGCAGGTAGCAGGGAACACATTTCAAGTAGTTCTTTTTTTGGTTCTGGATCTTTTGTACTGCTGTACAGCTGAGTCTGCAAGCACAGATCATGCTGTACTTACAGACTCAGCTGCCTTGTTTTCTTTTTTATTCTAGTGGCTGAACTGCATTAAGTAAGCCCAAATAATAATGCGTTTTCCTTTCTATCGCATGTTCATGGCAACTGTTAGAGTTGCTAAGGGATTGTTATATGACTCTAAAGAAGAGATTATTTACATGCTCAAAGACAGAAGTAGGTCTGAAGGAATATTATTAAATGGTGATTGGCATGATGGCTAAATTCAGTAATACTGTGTTAGAGAGCACATCCTCATGCTCCTAGATAGTTCTACAGTGACCATACAGACCTTTGTAGCTGACAACTTTCTCAGTTCAAAAAGTTTGCAATTATCAGAGAAGCAAAGCTTCAGTATATGGAAGACCTCTCAGTCCAGTCTAGCAGGAGTAAATGCATTAAAATATTTAAGAGTAAACTCTGCTTCCTTCTAAAACAGGGGTGTGAGAATTGTTCCCAGAGGGAGTTTGTTTTCTAATTCCATTGCTTCAGTTAACATTAGTATATTGTCTCACATAAAACAGTAATTTAGTGTATTTATTGCCTTCATTGTTTGTAAGGAGCTGTAGCTTAGCCTTTTGTTTTGCTTTAGCAGGTTGTGAGACAAAATATGCTTTTTAATGTCAAAGAGCTGGTTAAAACACGCACATTGTTTAAAACAAGTTACAATTTATATTTGACATTCAAACAATTCACTTTTTTTTAAAGTTTCTTAAGACATTTGCCCAGAAAAACAAATAAAAGCAGAAAAGGATGGAAAGAAATGTGCCACTGAAGGTGCCACTGTTCCATCATGTCACGTTCCTCAATGACCAGGAGTCTGTATCTGTTTTTATTCATTTTGTCCTTTGTGATCTGCTCTCTGTTCACTTCTGTGTACACAAACACCTCTTGGGCAGGTACTTGTAGCTCCTCAATGCTCAGCCATTCCAGGAACCTCATCCTCAAGAGAAATGGAGATGCTGAGTATCTTTGATCTGCTTTCAAACTGGAACAGAACTATCTTCTATACTCTCTAGGAAACCATAAAGAACTAAAAACATGCATTCAGTCAGCACCACGCAAGCCCCTGTTGTTAAGTATAGGTCTGAGACTGACTGGCTTACAGCTGCTGTAGGGATGGCACAGGCTAGGAATGAAACCTGGTGGCATAGAGACGTGCTTGTGGGTTTTATGCCACCCACAGCTGAAGTTTCATGCTGTGGCACATTTCTACTGGAAATCAGATGTTGAAAGGAGCTGGTCTATAAGCAGTAGGAACGGCTGGGTCTCTGTCCTCCTGGCAGCTTGGTCAGCTATGTTGGACCTCTACAGAGTGGTGATCCACAAATGCTGACCACCACAAGACAAGCACAAGATAAGGTGGCAATCTGCTGACATTGGTGCACAAATAGGTGCTCGATCTGTGAAGCACCTCATATCCCTGTGGGACAGGAGTAGGTGCTGTCTCCACCAAATAGGGATCATCCCTGTGAGGCCCCAAGCTGCTGCAGACCCGCTCTCGCTACAGCATGGCGATGCTCTGGCTGACTTCTTTCTTCTTCACTTGGGAACCTTCCCCTGGGAACCTGCCTGGTGCAGGTGTCTGGGCTTAGAAGTTCTCATGGTGACAAAAGCTGTGCAAATCTTAAATATTTGGCACTTTCAAAGGACTAAATTGCTTCAACTTGCTTTGGTTTGAATGCAAAGAAAGATGTTCAACTTGCTGTCATAAGTTAGTTATCATGTTAGAGGAATGGTTTCTTCTGCTGTTAATATTCCTCTTAGTTCCACTCCCTATCTATCATATTCAAGATTAAGTGTGAAGCATAATAGCCACTAACTTAGTTAGTGCCCGCAGATTTGTCTTGTCATGGGAATAGTTATTAGCTTGGTTTCATTTGAAAGATTGTAACTTGGTTTCTCAGCAGGCAGAATTTTCTCACTAAAGCCCAAGTAACAATAGTCAGTATAAAAAAAAGTGACTGTACTATTTAGTGATATTGCTGCCCACACTTGCGACAGAAACTAATGACTGATTCTTTCTTACCATTAGAAAGGAAATCCTTTATTTTTAGGGCCTCCAGTAAATTTTATTAGTGTGGCTCTTGACATGAGAACTCTGAGAATGAAGTATGCCGTGCTTATTACAATAATTTTCAAAGAATTTTTCAAAGAAAGGAAGAAAAAAAGAAAAAAAATCCTAAAGCAGAAAACGGTTTTCTACATAGAGTGAAAAATTATTTTGAAACATTGTGTATTTACAAATAAGCCTAAATTAAAAAAAAAAAAAAAAGTCAATCTCTGTGGTCCTTCTTGGACAGATATTTTATTTTTATACTAGTTAAATGTGAATCTCAAATACTAATGAAGTAAGTATTTGCACTAAGAGTAGACATGAAGTAAAAAAACACTTAAATTTGAAAGTGAACAGAATAAGTTTAACCTTAGACCAGGTGTAGTATCTATACTTCAAAAAGTATTTTAATGACTGATGAAAGACATAGAAAAATAAACTGAAATTATCTAGGATAATTAATTTTCTTGCTTTAAGGGAGGGAAGGAAGCTATAGTCTCTAAGTCCATATGTGGAGGAGAGGGTCTCATTTGAATAATATAGGTCGATAAACTAAACTGAACTAAACTAAACTGAAATAAAATGAAGTAAAACTGGAAGCTGAAGTTATACTAAATCAGGTCAGGGACATATTCAAGAGTGATGGTATTTAAACATTAGAACAACTTACCTAGGAGTGCAGTGAATTCTTCAACATTGGAAGTGTTTCAATCAAGACAGACATCTTCAGAAAGATATACTATCTTGACACAGCAGTTATAGCCTGGTAAGGCAGTACTGAGTGTTCTGTGGCCAGAATTATGCAGAAAGACAAAACAAAGCTTGTAATGGTTTCTTCTGGCTTTAAGCTCTATATTTAGGAGATGCACTTTCCCTATTTCTAACATTTATTTAGCAAGTATCATTATGGTTACATGACATATGTAGGCAAAGCTCAGACTGAAGTTTAAAGAAGAAAGATTGGGAGACTGTGATTAATCATGTAACTCTGGGTGCGTATGCATATCACACAAATAACAAACGCAGTTGCTTAAACCAAGAGGCTGGGCTTCTTCATTAGTTAGGGATGAAAAGAGAGAAACTCCTTCCAATGGCTGCTGATGATAGTCATCACTCTCTCTATTGCCCACACAGGTGGTTCTGAGACATGCCTCCAAAGGTTAGCTGTTGTTTCCTGAAAAAGTCCCTAAAAAGAAGGAAATCCCACCCTTTTCCTTTTCCCAGATACTGTATTTTTCAACTGGCAATTAATTAAAGAGATAAGGTAATTTTCTACTGGGTCAGTTCCCTTTTATGGCTTAAAATGCAGTTGCAGAAATTTTGGCACAGCATGAGCAAAGGGATAGAATGTGTGACTTGGGAGGAGCAGGACAGTGCAGCACAGTGGGTTCAGCCCTTGTGCAACATCCCAGACTTGGACAGTTACATGCAGGTCCAGAAACTTCACATCTAGGGGTTCACATCTGGAGGTGTGATCACAGTTTCTCTTTACATCCGGGCATTAAGTAGGGGTATAGAACCATGCTCGTCCCACGTCAGCTCGTCAGCTTCGTGAGGTTTTATCAGATCATAAAAGAGCATAAACTGGCTTCATTTTCCAGCTGTCACCAGAGAAATCCTGATTTTTTGAGTTTCCTAAAGCATCATCCCCTGGTCTGGGAAGTTCCTTTGGTTCAAAATGGCTGGATGGGTAGAAAGGAGGTGAGAGACAAGTACAGCCTCCATTGTTATCATGCAATTTTCTGTGCTTAAGATGTACTTTCATCAGAAATTAAAATAAAACTCCTGCTGCTCTGAAGAAGCCGATAGCAATATTTGTCTGGGCATCTTAGAACAGATAAGATTCTTGAGGTTTCTGTGTCTTCGACATCCATAAAGAGATGTAAGTGCTACCTCTCAATTGAAATTAATGAGAATTAGGCACCCAAATGTATTTGTGGATTTGAACCCTTATGTTCTAATTACTGTGGCAATTAAATATGCGGAAAAACAGGTTCAGCTGCTGGAATCTTGTCTACACCAAGGCCTGGTGAAATATTTATGTTAATTTTCTTTCTAGACATGGCTTGAGTTTGCACTGATGACTATGCAAAACCTTTCTTATTGTAGAGGACATGTACAATATGGAGGGCCCTGAAACTAAACCTTGTGCACTTGGCTTAGAAAAGGTTATAAGATACATATTCATGAACTGTGTCTTGCTGAGTGAGACAAGATAGTTACAAACAAAATAATAAGCAATAAATACAACCAAATCTTATTTAATGTAAATAGTAGAATATAGAAGAAGCTGATTTTTCCTAAACTGTTTCTGTAGTAGATCTTCACAAATCAGCTGATCTGATTTCTGTACTAATTTCTGAAGGCCACAAGACCATATAACCAATATTTAATGCAATAGCATACACACCTCAATTATTTTTTTCATAAAGAAAGAAGGAAATAAAATTACTATCTGTTTAATTTGCAGACTCTTTGCTGTTTGAGGCCAATATAATTACCAATACTATTCTTATGCATGTACACAACACTGAAACACCAGTGCTAAAGGAGACACCTTTATTCTGGATTTTCTAACTTCAAAGTAATGAAATCCATAACTTCAAACCACAAGAATGAACTTTTCAATGTTAAGTACCTAGTCCTAGTGTCAGTGTATAGAACAACCTTGGCCAAAAAAGCCCAATTAGGCCATGTAAATGAAGTGCATTTTCAGCCTGTCCTACTGGGAAAACCAGCTTTGTCTGAATGGTTGTAATTACAGTTGATGGGGAAGGGGGAAAACAAATTTGCTATGCATGAGCCCTTCCCAAGTAGCCTTTTTTTCTTCTAACACTTGTGTATCTACAAGAATGGCACCATGAAGGGAAGGAAAAAAGGACTTTGTCCTTATATGGGTTCTTATTCCCTTCAAGAATCTCAATGATACATGAAGTTTGCTATGGGAGAGGTGCTCCTTTCTCTGATACTCCTTTTGTTTACTTTTCTCTGCCTGACACCATCACTGTGCTACTGGTTATAATCAGCAGCGTAGGTACACACGTCCCTAAAAGCTATACTTTGTAGCTTGTTTTAAGACAGTACTTCTATTTTCCTTTTTGGGACCCTTCTTTTGATTCACACCCTCAGCAAAGCATATGAAAGTCAAATCAAACAGCAATGTGCAAAATTCCCAAACCAGTGTTTTTTCTAGACTTTTCATAGTGTCACACTCTTCTCTCTGTCTGTTCTTGAGAATGCTCACCCCACTGCTGGTCTGGATTCACTCTGTGTGTTACATCACCTGCATGTCTCAAAAAAGAGTTAATTTTTCAGTGCAATAAATGTACTCATCTGAATTCACATCACAGTGTGCAGCTTACTCGCTGTGTCTCTGGATTGCGAGTTGGGCTGTCTCTAACTCCTGGCAAGGAAAAATAGGGCACCAGACCAGTATGATTGCCTCCAGGGATGCTTCCTATGTGCCATTCTGGCTTCTGTGACTAAGGGCTCATGAAGGTCACATAGCTCTTTCTTAGATATAACTTTCATATTCCCTGTATTTGTTTTAACTGCTCTAATTCTTAAATAGCGCAGGCTCATTTCTGCCCACATTGTATGCATCAGCCTTTCAAAAGGATGCCTTTTTCCACAAATATAAAGCTACTAATCATAAATGTTCTATTTACAAGTTACTGTATGATTGGCTCTTTCACATATTAGTCATAATGTAGTGCATAGCTTTATTTCCTTTATTTAAAAATAGCTAATGATCCTTATTCCAATGAGTATGTTAATGTCAATAATATCAGTATGTTTTGCAATGCTAAAGCACTAAACGGGAAGGGATTGGTCAGAGATGAGTTACTTGGTTTGAGAAGGTTTTTTGTTTTAGCTTAGGGTTTTTTTGTTCCATTGATGCATACACTGACTGGAAAAAAAACCCAAAAACAAAAAACAAAAAAAAAAAAGCAGGAAATTTGCACAAACTATCCAGGTTTTTCACCAGCTTATTAAGGGTATCTCTGGCCATTGTTAAATAAGAAGTCTTAGCACATACATATTTTAGTATGTTATAAGGTAACTGTTTTACGTGAGCAATGAAAGAAACTAAAAGCAGTGGAGTCAGGAAGGAGAAAAAAATATTAAAGTTGCAAAGACCACTTTTTTTGCCCTCTGTGGGATCAGTTTGTCCAGGCATTGGAGTAGACAAGGACATACATGTTTTCTGGGTCATGATCTGCACTTCACCACATCAAGATCCCAAATGTAAATGAATGCTGATCCATCAGCATTATTTTTGCCTGATTCATGCTGTGCTTAGTAAAACCTCATATACAGGCACATGATACAGCTTCTGAAGAGTGAGAGGTATGAACAGAAATAAGGTTTCTATGTGAGAGAGCCAAACCAAGTGAGCTGCTTGTGTAGGTTGTGCTCTTCCCTAAATGAATGATTTTTTTTCACAGGAAACCTCTTTCAGGACTGATAACCACTGAGGAAAATGAAGCAAAGCAAACTCCTGAATAAGTTTAAAGGATGCCTATTGTTGTTTCATGTTTTTCAACAAAAGCCTGGCACTACCATTTCACAACTAGAGGATGCAGTATATATTAATCTTGGTGTCAACAAGCCTTAGTGTTAATCAAGGTGGCATTCTTGTTAGATTACCTGTTTCCAAAGACTAACCATTAAAAAAGTTGTGGATGTATATTCATTCTTACGCAGAGGTCAGACAGAAAGTGGGTCAGAGTGCACTTCTGACTCAGATTAGAAAGCCCCTTTGAGTTGTCTCAGAGCAGGAACAAGTTATAGCAGTCATGTAGACTGTGAGAGAATCATGAAGTCTCCAAAAGGAGGAATTGGATCCCGGGCAACTGGCTGTAGCTGGCCCTTCTTGATCAGAAGGATCAGACCTGATGACCTCCAGAGGTCCTTTCCAGCCTCGGACATTCTGTGATTCTGTGATTCTGTGAACATGCTGATCTTTCTTCCTTTTTGCTATAAAAATCTCCCAGAATGCAGTGGTTCATCAGATCTTTGCAAGATGGACTGGCTCATGATACAGAGGGTAAGGCCAGATTAAGGTCAAGCCTTTCCTTACACAAAGGACTGAGCACTCTGAAAGTTAGATAAATTAGTCTGATTGAATGTAGCTGTTTGTGTGTTCCTGTGTGTGCTTAGACAGACATTTCATAGGAAACTGAGAGCACTAAAGTCCACTTGCTACATTGCCATGTTTACCTTGAGTGACTTTCTCTCAGTTTGTAATTGAAAAATAGTGACAACATCTTGGTAATTTTATCAATGTACTGTGTGTCTGAGATTCCCAAGTACTATTACTGCACCTCCTGGGCCATATATTGTGGCTATGCATTTGAGGTTCATAATAGAATAGAAAGTGCTCTTTTTCAAAAAGTGAAATATTCATATTTTCAAGGTATTTTCTTTCCCTAAACTAAATCTGAGACCTTGCATCAGTATCAATGTGAATAAATCTTTTTTTGCAATAAAAGTATGTTGTTTGTAGTCTGTCACATTAAAAGAAAGATTTGAAAACAGCTAGAAGTCACAAATGGAAAAGAAATAGTATTTACAAGAAATCAAATGAAAGAAAATTCCTTTTCAGCCAAACACTTCAATTGTACAGAATTGTTGCTTTATATTAGGAGACTCTCTGCAGAGAGTTTTAACATTACTATGTTCAGAACATTGCTATTATATAGCAACAAACCTTAGGAATAAGATTGAAAAATACTTGCATATAGGACCTAATGGAAAAACTACTAAACTCACTTATAGATTTTTTTTCCCCTCACTGACTTCAGCACACTTTTAACCAATCCAGATTAACCTTCTCAGAAATGCTGGAAATGCTGGAGGGATGATGAATATGGATTTGAGGGAGGGAAAGGTAGTGGCTCTGTCTTACAGGGGGTGATGACAAGACAGGGGGCTCAGGTTGTTTTGATTTACTGATCTTGCAGTTGAAATGTGGGAAAGAAATGCTGCCACTTCTTTTATTGATATTTGTTGGGAGACAGTCATTATGTATTACTTCATATGTATGTGTATATGCATGTGAGGCTTTTCAGAGCTTTGGATGAATGCCTTTTACATAGCATTTTTAAGATCAAAATCTACACAATTATGTGGATTCCTGCATGTAAATGATTTTAGGGAGTCTGGTGTTATAGCATTTTTAATTTTCTAGTAGATTTTATGATAGTGTAAAGTGATAAATTATCTTTTGTGGCTGTCAGAGTTATTTAACTATCTGCAGACACACCATTAGCAGGAGCAGTCTGTGCCCGGTCAGTGTTCCTCATCCCTCCCTAGGAGACTGCTCCCAGGGAAAAGGGTTTCCAGGCACTTCTGTACAAGGCCCTTTTGGCCAGCAGTGCCACCAGGGTGTGGGGAAGTACCAGCCAGCTATGGTGCACTGTCAGAAGGACATTTTCCTACCACACAATGGAGAAAGCTACCAAACAAGCGTCGCTTATTATTGACTTCCCATTGCTACTGGCCTGTGCTACAACCAGTGACATAGAAAAGAAAGGTTCCATTTCCCATTACCAGATATCCAATCCCCCTAGAAAACATCTGTTGAATCTGGGATGATGCCATGGTATTAGCTCTTCAGTTGCATGCTGTTTCATTGGCTGTTCTCAGCACTGCCCTGTCTATCACAACGCATAATCTCTTTTCAGAGATGTTTCAACCACATTGTTAAGGTCCCCAGTCCCATTTCTTTGAAAATCAGTGGTAGTTTTTAGCCCTTGGCGCACAACTTCAAGTTTAGAAACTTGACTCTGTGCAGGGTGTAAGACAGGGAACACAAGTTTCCTGATGATTTCATGTGACAAGAGTTCTGCAAAGAAAAGAAGTGGGTCTGCAGAAATTATGCAAGTTGCTGTGTTTACGATCCCAAGAATCTCGCACTGGAGTGCCTCAGACTCATAACTAAGTGCTTCTCAAAATGTTCATTTTTGAAGACAGTATAACAGAACAGTCTTTAGAATTCAAGTAATATGCTACCAACCAGAGGGAGAATAATACAGAAATACTTTCTTGATGATGTGTGCTAAAGCAGCAGGCATTTAAGAGCAACGAATGTCAATCTCTGAGGTTTTTGTAGAGAATTGCAATTTATGACGTGTTAGGGTAAACAGTTGGATTATATTTCTGAAATGCATGTTCCATCAGGTAAAATCATTGTGATTATAGGCCCTAGTACTTTCAGTAAGTTATGCACTAAAAGGCTGAAATTGTAAAACAAGAATGCTTATGCTTTACTGTTAATCCCTCTTTGTATCTACGCTGAGTAAACTACAAGAGAAACTGCATTAAACAATAAAGGCAAAAATGGCATGTTATGTCATCTTGATAAACAATGACTGTTATACTGTTTTCCTTCAAGAAGCAACTGTGACTGGCCTCTGTATTCTCCCTCAATGGAGAATGTGCCTGACTGTAAAAAAACCCGTAGGATTATTTAGAAGTTACTTTGTTCATGCCTCTCATTGAAAGCAGCACTTTCTCTGCCTCTTCTCACTTTGCTGCTTTTCCTTAATTTCCTCAGCTCTTATCTATTAGAGAAAGCTGAAGTTGTTATTTCAAAAACAACTTACTTTCATACAGACTATGAATTTTGAACAAAGTGAAATAAAACTTCTTTTAAGTGGTTTTGGAAAAGTTTGACAGCAGAAGATAATAAATGAAAATAAATCTACAATTTTTCTCCTAATGCAATTTGTGTCATGTCAATGTCAAAGTATTCTAACAACAAATCAACAAATATTTGAATGAAAACAATATATATAACTTATGCTCCTATATTGGAAACAACTGTCAAACAATTATTGTATGACTTCATGAATTAGTTGGCTTTTTTGAAATAGTCCTGCTAGAATTAAAAAAAACAAGGGGGGGGGCTTTGAGCCTCAACATATTGTGTCAATCATAAGCATATGCAATGTATCTAAGCCATGAGGTAAAAATTTTCTTTGTAAATTATTTCATAAATAAATAATGTGCCTGAAAAACTTCTATAAAATATTTTTTGCCTTTGTTAAGTTCTCTACAGTTCTTTGTGGTGAATAAAAACAGATTCATATTGGCATCTTCTTGATCTGCTTTATTTTAACTTGAAATGCAGAATGTATCATGAAAGCATTTCTAAGAAAGATACGGTAACAAAATTTTTCTGAGAGATAGAGTATTTCATTAGAGTTGTCCACTTGAAACTATGAAGACATGTTGTGTCCTTCTCATCTTTGCTTATGAACGGCTTTGCAGTTTCACTTTAAAAGTGCATGCACAGAGATACTCATGTCCTTTAAAAACACACCTCTATGATACTGCTCTACAGGTGAAAAAAGATGTGTTTGCTATCAAGCTTTACACAAGTTGAAATCTGTGTTTTTGCTGTTATCAATCTTCACAGTTTGTCTGTCATAATGTGAATAAAATCTGGGAAAGCTACAGCCACACGTAAGACCTGGCTGGGATTTAAGATGTGGGGGGCATCATTTCCTGGTTTAAAATAAAAAAGACATTAATAAGTCTCACTAGAGCAGAGAAGTGAAGGGAAATAACTCTTGTTTAAATATTTTCCACTCAAGCCCTGCTTGTAAGATGCTTAGCCAAGCCATCAGACAAAATACCTGCCTATTTTAACCCTTCCAATGCAAGACATACACCAAGCGAACAGTCACTTGGGGCTGACACGCTCAGTAAAAATAATAAAATCAAAACTGTTGAGAAAAACACATTTGGATTGGTGTGACACAAATACTTGCTTTTCAGAGTTCTGTATTCACTAAAGTTGTGGAAGTGGCTTGTCTCTTGACAGTGGTTCAGTCATGGCATTTGCAGCTCGTGAAAAAGTAAATTTATGAAGTCAGGAAAGGTTGTTTGCATATGAGTGGGGTGCTACCAAGCATGAGGTACGAAAGTATCGAGGCAGACTTTGTAACAAACTTTAAATTTTGGTATTACTTTCCTTAGCATTCCATATATATCTCTGCTGCTCCAAACTAATTTTCTGTGGATGGGTATAGAGGGAGTACCACACATAATTAAGCGAGTTCTCCTTTCCCTGTGTTGGGGATCCTACTGTGTGTGCCCAATCATGCAACCTTCCATTTTCAACATGGTAAGTTCACCTCTTGTATGTGAATTACTTCTTTTCTATTCATAAAGTGCTTTATCAGACAATCCTATGAAAGAACTTAAGGGGGAAGTGTGTTCCTGGGTGATTTACACAAGCAATTATTTAAAAATCTGCCAGTGGATTATATTAAACATGTATGAAGAATATTTAAGTTTGGAGCGAGGGCTGAGAACGCCGTAAGTTTTACAATGGGGTTTCATTTGCGTCACCGTATATCTCTGAAGATTTGTTACTTTACACTCCACCGTGTATTTGAGAGTAAAATCGTAAGGAAAAAGTTGTGTAATTTCAAATATTTGGGGGGAAGCAGCTTCAGCTTTCCAACCATAATCATTTAACTCTTTTCCAACTTCTTCCTTGAATAATGTGTTAGTAGTTGCAAGCAAGCAGAATGCATCTATTTGAATGTGAAATCAGCTTAAAACAACTTGCATGGGAGGAAAAGCACGCCATATAAAGTCACCTAACTGCAGAAAAATTGTGTCCAAATACCCAACAAATGTTTACATAGTTCTTAACGCCTACTATATTTGGGATTTTAAAACCCTTTCATAGGAACCTTTTATGTACTGCTTCTCCTTGGAGAGAGTTTTTACATTGACATGCAGACTTCTGGCAGTTCGTAGCATGGGGGATATAGGAGATTGCGAATTGAAAAAGTTCTGCACAAGGAGGGAAAGTTGTGAGGGTTTTCTCGGATCAGCTCGGGGCTGACCTGCGACCGGTATCAGAGCGCGGGCGGTAACGGGACTGCTCATCGCTCAACCTGGGAACCGTCTGCCCACCCGCCTCAGCACCCGCACACAAACGGGGAGCACGGGACAGAGAGGTGATACTAAATCTGCGGAAGACCCGAGCAGCGCTGGGGTCTCCCGAGGGGAGCGGCTACTGGCGCGCGTGGGTCGCGCCTTTTATCCCCACCGCCACCTTTTCCAACGCCGCGGGGCAGCCGCGGGTCCCAGTGACAGCCGCGGGCACAGCCGCCGCCTCCCGCGGGCCGCGCCGGGGGCGCGCCTGTGGCCTGCGGCTATCCCTGCTCCAACTCAGCGCAGGTCCCCGCGGCCGCGGGGCGACGCGCCCCCTCCGCTCGCCCGGCTCGGCGGGCCGGCCCGCGCTGCCCGTGGCCGTGGCCCGGCGGCGGGCGGAGGCGGCGGCGGGGGGCGGCGCGGGCCGCACGGCGGGGCCGCCTGCACTGTCTCTTTAAGGGCGCTCCGTCTGGGGTGGCGCTTTCCTCCGCGAAGGCTCCTTTGATATTAATAGTGTTGGTGTCTTGAAACTGACGTAATGCGGGGAGACGGAGGTCCTGACAAGCGATAACAGTCCCGATAACGCGCCGGCCGCCCCGCGCTCCCAGGCCGCCGCCTCGCTGCCGGCGGGGCCGCCGCGCCGTGCCCCGGCCCGCGCCCCCCGGCCCGCCGCGCCCCCGCCCCCGCGCCGCACCGCACCGCCCGCCGGCGGGCCCGTCGCCCCCTCCCCGCCGAGCGGGGCCGAGGGGGGAGGCAGCGGCGCCGCGGCCCCCCGCCCCCCCCCACTCCCGGCCACCGCCACATAATCCGCGTCCAACTCCGCCGGCAGCAGGAGACGGTTCATGGCTCGCGCCGCGGCTCCACCATCTTCCAGGCTGCCGGGGCTGTTGCTGCCGGTTAATCAACAGGTAAGCGCGGGGGGGCGCGGGCGGGGGCGGCGGGGAGGGCGCCGCGGCCGGCGGGCCGGGCGGGGGCGGCGCGGCGGCGGCGGGCGCGGGGGGGGCGCCCGCGGGGCGGGGGCGCGGCGCCCGCGGCAGCGTGGCGTGTGCCCGGGGGGGGGGGGGGGCATCGGGGGTGCACCCCCTTCCCCCCAAAATACCCCCCCCAAAATAAAAACAACAACAAAAGCGGAGGGTGGGCGAGCATAATCTCAGGCGACGGGGGCTGCTTGGATTTCACAGGCTTCTCTCGGTGCATCTTCGCCCCCCCCCCTCCCGCGCCCCCCATTCCCCCCGCCGGAGGGTCAAAGCCATGTGTGATGGCTGGAAATTGGCGACTTCAAAACGGCGGTAGCCCCTCTGGAGTCGGGAGGGTCAAGTTCAGCGGCGGCGGCGGGCAGGGGGAGCAGCCCCCCGGCGCGGAGGCGGGGAGGGGAGCGGCGGCGACCGCGGGCTGGTGCGGCTCTGCCCTCCCCTCCGCGCCGCTCCGCGCCTTATCTCCGCGGCCGCCGGTTCCCCGGCACCGGGGCGCTCGGGGGGAGGGGAAGGGAGACGCGGGGGGTGGAAGTAGAAGACGAGCACAGAGGGTTCGCATCCGATGGGCTGCAGTCGCACAGTCCTGCCGCTCCTGCTACTGCTGGAAGTTTTAATGGGGATCATGACAAGCGGGGCACAGAGACACCATCATGAAGAGTAGTAAGTTTGGGAAAAACTTTTTTCTTTTTTTTTTTCCTTTTTTTTCCCCCCTTTGAATTTTTTTTCCCCTTCCTATTTTTCCTCTCCTTTTCCTGGGACACACGGGAAGAGGCCGAGTGCGAAGCGGTGCTGCTCCGGGAAGAGGGCTTGGGATCCCTCCCGGTCACACCGGGGTAACAGGCGACATAGTGGTGGTGATTTTTTTTTTTTTTTTTTTTTTTTTTTTTTTTTTTTTTTTTTTTTTTTTGTTTAGGTTTCTTTTTTCCCTTTTTTTTTTTTTTTTTTTCAAATCAGAGGCAGAGAGACGTAAAACTTTTCGCTCTTAAAGGCGAAGCCCCACTGCCAGCGCTGCGTCCCCGCGCCCGGCTCTCCCTGCCTGCCACAACTTCGTGGAGCGTCTCACCTCCCCGCCCCCCGGCACGGGGGCTGCGGTGGGGGCTGCCCCCGCTGCAGCCACCCGCCTGTGGCTTTCCGAAGGGAGGAATGAATGGAGGCGAGGCCGGGGCTGGAGGGGCTGCGTGGCCGTGGGCGCACCGCGGCCGGGGCAGCCGGGTGGCCCGACCCGGGCCGGGGCTGGGCGATCGCGGGTCCGGGGCCGCGCAGGGTCTGGCCCGGGGGCTGCGGCCGCTGCGCTGCCCTGGGACGCGAGCGGCTCCCCGAGGGGGCTTGACATTTAGGGGGCTTTGTTTATCTGCCTCCCTGCTGCAAATCACGGCGCTCAGACACCCCGGCACTCCTACGCGGGTTCTAGTGGGGCCCGCTAGTCTCCTTTATCTTTTTTTTTCCACGACCGGTTGTGTTTTCTATCTTCAAATGGCAAACTTCTCCAGTGCACTGACTGAGCTAAGCTAACTAAGTAATAAGCTGGAGAGACGTCTCCCCTCCATCACTTGTTCTCTCGCCAGTGCGAGCACCTTGCCTGGCAGAGCAGGAGCCGGGTCACTCCAGCACCCTTTGGGAAACAAGGCGACAAATCCCTTCCGAGGGGGAAAGATTGTCTAGTAAAGGAAATGTAAACTGTTCTGCAGACTGCTGCCTTCACTGCTTTTACAGTGCGCAGCACATTTTGAATGTTGATGGAAAGAGACAATAATTTAATGCGTCTCAGGTTATATTTAATTGAGTTCAGTAAAGTCTCGCAAGGAACCATCAAACTTCTTTGTCATTTGGGCTGTCGTCTTCAACTATGCAACAGAATCCTATGGATGTTGGTGACATCATGTTACTTTCCTGTTGGTTTTAGTAAAAGTTGAACATTTAGAAAAGACTGCCAGAGTTAAAAATGCAAGGGGCAGCAAAGGAAAGTAGTGGTAAGAGCCAGTTCCTGACGTGGACAAAATGAGAATAAAAGTTACAGTAGTCTTCTGAACTGCAGTCTGTGTTTGCTTCATGTTCACAATCTGTGTATTAGGTTAGACAGCTCTCTCAGATATTCCACCACAGTGACATTTAAAAAAAAACCTCCAAAAGAGTGAAGGTTTTTTTTTTTTTTTAAGTAATCTAGGTCTATGAGTAAACATATGGTTTGTTTGAGAACATCAACTATTTCCTGTAAATTGTGATGCTGACAAGACTGTCTGGAAATGATATCAACACTTAGAAAGATTTTTTCTTTCTATTTTAACCACTGAATGAAAGTCTGTTAATAATATGGTCAAACCAAACAAGTGGAACCTTTCTCTGTAAAGAAAGGTGAAAAAAGAGTATTTTTCTTTTTTCCTCTTGAATAATGTATACCTGCCTGAGGTTTGCCACAAAGAGTCAGTGGTTCTGAAGTTCAGTAGTGCATCAGTGCCTGTATACAAGTTTATCCTCAGACTGTGACAACAGAAGTCTGCTTCACCTTTTTAAAATCAAGGGAGATTAGACATGAGAAAAACAGTCAGTTCGTAATCCACCCTGTTCTGTCTGATTATCGCTTTTTTTTTTTTTGGTTGCATATAATAACTTTCTCTGTTTGAAACTTTGCATATACATAGTCACAACAAAGTAAGTAAAGGGCAAAGTTGCATCAGCTTTTAAGTTTACATGTATTGCCTGTGATCCTCTGAAACTGACTCCAAATAACACTGAGCAGTCTGTGCCTGTGAGAGTATGGCTTTTTTTTTTAATTTCATAGCTCTGTTAATAAAGGAAAAGAATGTAAATGACAACTTCACAGATCTGAGACTTCTTTGGGAATCAAACATCATGCAGCCAGGTTATCCTTTCATGTTTTTAATGCATTTTTAGTATAATTTATATGGTAGCTTTATGGGTTGACTTACATTTTTATCAGTGAGAGTAAATTCAGTAACATTTGATGAATCCCTAGCAGGATTATTTTCCATAATGTCTTCTCTACCATATGTAGTAAACTTTCACAGTGCACACTGTTACCATGCACGCTCTGGCTGAGTGTAAGGAATGCTCTTATCGGCATATCGTGATAGTGCATTTATAACAGCAAAGTACTAATTCTTGTCTGTGGACTTGAGTGTTCTCTATATTTTCAAAGCATTGTGCAAACAATGACTAATTACTTTCTGTTCATGCGAATTGCCTCTTTTAGCACTTTATCAGGCAGTTGCTTTGAAATAAATCTATTTTACATTACAGTGCGAAAGAGTTAAAAAATTAGCAGAGACATTTAGGAAAAAACCCAAAATGTAATTACAACCAGGCAACTTTTGGTACGTATTTAAATTTTTCTTTTTATGTGGAACTTTCCTTCTAAGGCTGGGGGGCTGTATGTGTATGAATATTTATGTTTCTTACAAACTCTCGACAATATTTTAATGTAATAATCTTAATAGAAACATTCTCAGATCTTAACTGAAGCCACACTGGCAGTATTGCTTTAATAAAGGTTTGTGGGTAACACCAAATATAACATTGTGAGAAAGTTTATGGTTAAATATTTTTGAACATGATACCTGGGAACCTGACAACCCTTTTTGTTAGGTGAAAGTATAGTGGAAATAAATTACATTTTTAATACAGTTTCAGGTAGAACAAACTGCCATCTGGTAGTAAAAGTATTGGCCTTGAACAGAAATATGTTCTGATTAAGATATTCTAACTGGTGTGTAAAATGAAGCTATTTATTCAGTAAACTGACAACTTTCCAGTTGGTGTTTGCCCTTACTTAATTTAGTTTCCTCAGCACAACTAGTGAGGTAGCCTGGGTCTGTTTTTGGCAGTCCTGGGCAACTGTAAACTTGGATATAGTTGTCCCAAATATTATACCTCACGAGTTAAAACCCAATTGGTTAAAAAGAATAGCAGACAGGTATGAGGAAAAAAAGAAAAGTGTTTCTTTTTGTTTCTGAAACTTTCTCAAGTTCTTACCTGGTAAGAAAACAATGCTATTTTCAAATACTGGTGATTAATACTACAACCAGTGTAGTCTGCACCCATTTATTGTATAAATACCATTGCCTGTTGACCTTTGGATACATTAATTACGGTATATCTGGTCTAAGTTCTATTATTTTTGTCTGTCCAGAAGATAAATAAAGGTGCCCTTTCCAGTCCTTCTGGAGAAGAACTTTTTTCCTCAGTATTGTCATGAATTATGGAGTTCTTTTTCCTGCCCTGTGCCAATGAAGTTCTCTTTTGACTTTAAAAGATAAGCCTAAATCGAAAGAGAGAATATTTGATTATTTTAAAACTATTTGTGCTTCAGTTTTTGTGGTGTGTACAAGCTTTCTGGGCTTTGCTTTTTTTGGATTGTGTGTTTGCTAATTAAAAGAACACAATGAGTTATATTAGATGATGAGAAGATTAAAGTACAGTTATATCATTAAATAGTAAATGTTTACAAGGGCAAGACATGTAACTACATTTTTCAGATTATGCGTATTATTCACTCCTTGATGTTATTTTGCACCTAATCAATAAAGGGCCTTCCAGAACGCAGCTCCTTCACCAGTTGTATATGTGCCTAGAACACAAGAAATGCTGCTGGGGCAGGGGAGCACAGGGAGGGGAGGAAAGTGCTGGCATATTACTCTGACTTCTTGTCATGCAGACCAAGGCTCAAATGAAACACGGAGCAATAGGAGGATAGCTCCCCTAGTCCGGATTTAAATTCCCAATGGACATTTTGTCACACACCAAAAGTGTTGCAAAACTGAACACCAGTTGACTTCATGTATCGTCCAGAGTCAGAGGAGCCTCTGATTTGGCATCACGGGGTTTAGAAGACTATGATTTAGGTGAACTGGCGCAGCTGTGTGTAAGAAACTTACAGCCATTATGTTTTATTCATGTTCTGTGCTATCAGATTCTTATTTTCTAGTACCTTTAAAGTGGTTCTTTAAAATTTTATAATAACACCACCAGTGAAAAATACATCTAAAATTTAACAGAACTTGCCAATCCTTCTATCAATGATTTTTAATATGGTCCTGCTGCATTAAATAAGGAATCTTATTCCTGCTGGGGATCTCTGTATGTGGATTTAGTAGAGCTATCAAAAGAAGTGCTTCATTAACTCGCGTAGCTGCCACGGGTGGCGCTTCTGTAGGGCGTTTCTGCAGAACCCAGTTGGTTCGATCCCATAAAGTTCGGTGGAACTTTTCCGTCTCGTAAGGGATGTGTGTGAGTACAGCAGCTACAATAAGGTTTTCTGCCTTGAAAATAGAGTTATTTTGAATTGCAAAGCTTAGTCTTAATAGTAATTTTTACTTTCTTAGCTTCAGTTGATGCATGTCTAATTTCTCATAAGTCTGCTTTCTTTCCAGGCTCAGATCATCTTTTCTCTTTTCCTTTAAATGTATTTAAAAATATTTAATTTTTAAAATGTTACTAGCCCTTTAAAAACCTGTAATAAATGCTTTACAAGTGGCTAGACACCTTCCCTGGTGGTTTAATTTATACAAGCAGGAAACTTTCTCTCCTTTTTCTCTCTCTCTTTCTTGTTTTCTTTAAACCAACTGACGTAATGCCAAACTTTGCTTTAAAAGAACAGACAGAAGTAATTGGTAGCTTTTAACTTTTAATAATGTTCTGGATTGGTTTTAGTGGCCAAACTGCATTTTTTTAAAATATCAAGTAAAAACGGGCTTGTGGCCTGAGGAAGAAAGGCCCTGTTGATGCAGTTATTTTTATTCTTGTTTTTCAATCTGTTATTAAAAATCTTTCCTGCTGAGCTCTGCTGGATTTCTCCAATTGCTCTTTGTGATGGCTGGTGCATTTCAGGTTACGGTAACTTAAACTGTTTTCTGATTTTTACTTTTTTTCCCTCATGGGCACTTTGAGATGCTTTATCCTTTTTATTTGTTTTGTTTTTATTTGATTCCCCCGGCATTCCTTCTGTCTTGTCCAGCACCTGACTCCTTTCAGAGAAACAATTTATTTTGATTCAGAGAGAAATAATAGGTTAAACTCACCTTTGATGCCTACTCAATGAATATTATTTTCCTAGTATGAGTGTGTTTACACCTGTTAGTGGCGCTGATTAGGAAGATACTAGCCACTGCAGGATACATAAGAGATCTTATCTTTCAGAGTGTCCACTTTCTGTGTGTTCTCCACCCCATGTCTTAAAGCTAAATGAGATTTTAAAATATGTTTAGTAATAGTTTCGAGTGATCTGTATCTATTTGTATTAACTTGATATTAGAAACAAGAAAACCCAACAAAAGGCTTTTTTTAAATAACTGTAAAATCCAATGAACACATTTTTCCTCATTTCTTTATTTTGTTCAGGGTTTTCTGTCTCTTTTCCTTAATTTCTTTTCTATATCTGCTGGGGTTTTGAACACAAGCAAACTTTCTACAGTAAAAGACAGAGTTGGGCAATAGACTTTCTTGACGAAGTTGACGTCAGGACGACTTCATAAGTTGGCAAGTAGGAAAATCGTTCAAAGACTGAGTTGGCTTGTGCCAGTTTTCCCTTCCTTTAGGGGAGACACTCCACCCAGTAGGAGGTTACCCCACCCAATCTGGAGAGCTATAATTCAGTGGCAACACTTTAAATGTCAATCCTCCCTAGGGTTTAAACCCCAGACTTGTCTTGCCTCAATCTTTATATTTAATCTAACATTCAATCTGTTGAAGTAACATCTCATCTTCATAAGCAGTTTTGGGGCTTGATCCTGCAATTCTCATTCTTGAAAAATACTCACTGTCGTCAGGGAGACTTTTGGATTCAGTAAAAGCTGCAGGATTGGCCTCTGCAGAGTTGTGTTTGTCTGTGTCTGTCTGTAAGTAAGATTGTGTCTGCCTGATGAATACTGTATAATCCATGTTGTTTAAGATAAAGTTGTAAAATACGTAAAAATCTGAAGAAGTCCTGGAGTAGTAATGCTGTGAAAGAGATTTTCCTCAATAAGTGAAGTGTATGTATTTTTAATTTAGCAATTTCCCAGGTTAAAATATGATTTTAAAAGGGTCCAACTCTGAAGAATTTAAGGCATTTTTACTTTTTTTCTGTATTTCTCTTTATCATGCTGTAGACATATTTTTGAATGCTGCTTTTAGCAATTTTTTCATCTCTAATGGAAAATGGAAATCACGGCCTGTAGCTTAGTGCCCACAGTAGGCATTGGGATACTTGTACAATACTGAGAACGCTCAAGAAAAATTAGGTTTTGGTGTATTTTCAAAGTCGACATGTAATTTTTATAGGTACATTTTACTTCATTATGGTGTTTATTCTCAAGCATCCTTTTCAGATCCCCCATTACAATTAGCAACACTGACAATGCAAGAGAGAATGTATAATGTGATATTGTAAAAATGTCACAGAAAAATCGCTGGTGTGTTCATCTCTCTGTATTTTGAAAATATTCCAGCATTTTTAGTTTACTAATAGATCTGGGAAAAAAAGTCCATAAAATGTGATGCTAAAAATCATCAATGCACTTAGGTTTCTCAGCAAGATTTACTTAAACAGTGTGCTTCAGTTTTGCCTCAAACCATTTCAAGCCACCTCTGATCCAAGAATGTACCAGTTCTTGGTTCCTGGAAGATTAGGCATGACAGTTTCTATTATATAATGAACAACAGTATTGTTTGAACAAAGGTAACATATTTTGATTTGTGTACCTTTTTTTGGCAGCTGGCACTAGAGTGTGTCTAAAATGAGTGGTGATCTAACAGTGTAAATATCTGAATGCTCTGGAAACACACGGTATAGATGTGTGTTTAAATCATTGAATCTATCTACCTATATTATATAGAATGTATATGTATGTGTCTATACAAAGCTGTAAATGGTGTGTTCTGCTATTTGTAGCCTTCAAATGTGTATCCTTTGGGTATTCTTGACCTACTTTGCAAAGTCTGCAGTCTGAAGTACATACTGAAACTTAAAAAATTAAACATGCAGCTTGGTGGTTCACAAAAAAAAGAAAGAAAAAGGGAATTTTTTTCTAGTAGTTAATTAAAAAGAGGGGGGAAAATAGGCATGATCTGCCTAGCCAAATACCTTGCAGATTGCTTTTGGATATCCCAGTGCCAATTTTTTTAAAAAACAGAATCTCAACTTATCTAAAAAAAGTTTGACGTAGATCCTGAAGTTAAGTATTGCCTAAGATTCCTATATTCAGAATGCGGTTTAATGAAAGTTAAACGAGTTAGGATAAAGCAATTTTCATTGGGGGTGAAGGGCTTCAGTGTTTCCAACATATGAGTCTTGACTTTCTCACACACCCCTCTTCAGGCAGAAGCCGTGAGGTGTGGAACATTATTGAAAACTTACTGTGCAGGTGAAACTGTGCTTCTTGAATTCAGTTAATGAAAGAAAGATAAGTCCAGTTTCCTAACTTGAACGTAGTTTGCTTTTTCATTTAGCGTTCTCAGTGTTAGGTGTATTAAATACACTCAGCAGACGTTGGCCAGCTGCAGTTACAGAGTACAAACCAAAAATGCAATACATGTTGATTGTTGCTGAGCCTTTTCCTCCTGCACAAATAGATATGGACACACACACACACAAAATTAATAAACTAAACCTTGCCCCAAATACCTGAGGGAAAAGCTTGTGAAAATAGATTAACCTTACCATGTGCCTTGCAGGTAAACAGTATCTGCCTCTGCTAGAGCAGTGGGAGAGGAGAGCTGCTGAACAGAGGCTGCCTGCCCATGCCGCCCATGCGCTCTGCAGGCTGAAATCTGGGGGCTCTCAGTAAAAATCCCACCTCTCATTTAAGCTGTTACAGTGGTAGGAAGGAAGAAACAGTAACTCACGTCTCCCATCTACTGTATATACTGTTTTCTTTCTGTGGCCTGCTACAGACATCTGAAATTTATGCGGTCCAATTAGTCTCCTTTTACGTTCCTCAGATCTGGAGTTTTCTTTAGAACTAAACTCCTGTTTGCATGTTACGTCTATCATGAAAAGAAATAATAATGTAATGGATTAAATTAATCCTCTAATAGTTGTTTAAGCATACTGTAGGAATGTAAATAATTTTGTGGCATTGAGCTCATATTTCCAGTCTTAGCGGGGGGGGGGTAAGATCAGAAGTTATCAACAGCATATATCTGAGTCATTCAGCTACAATAAATCTTATAACAAATACCCACCCTTTGCACACCCAGAGATAGTCTCCAAGACTGTTGAAACTCCGCACACACCTGTATCTTACGTATAAGTCCATATGCATGACTAGTAGATGTATCTTCACCTACGATCAGATCGTATGTTAGGCTACAGCAGCTGCAATCAAAGTAGTTCACGGACAAAAGGTTTGATTGCCAGTTGATTGCTGCTGCCTGTGTGGCCCTCAAGGTTGTCTTTTCCCCACAGAAAATCCCAAAGAATCGTTAGTTGAAAAGAAGTGTGGAGTACGGCACTGACTCCAGCTCTGCCGGAATTCAGGATACAAAGCATTAAGTGCCTCATCAATACCAGGTCAGAAGTGATTGTGCATAATTCATTTCCATCTAGGTGTCATTCTGTCATATGTAAGGTGCTCTGCCTCTGTTATTCCGTCTGTTTCTCCCTCATTCAGATTGCTCTCTTCAACTGCCCTAGGCACATACATCCATTCTAAAAATACATGGAAATGGAAGTCCATCTGTGTTGCATAATTTTTTACAAAAACATGAGTGTTTGTATTGTTCTTTCTCTGAGCCCTTAATGAGTTTAAAGAATTTAATGTGACTTAATGAGGGTTCTTATTCTGTTTCTGACACAGACACTAATGAGGGAAAAGTAGAACAAATTGAAAACCAACTTTTACTTGCTAGTTTCATGATGTCATCAAATACAGGATATTACAACTCCTGGAAAAATTTACAAATCTAGGCAAGAATCCATTTTGCATCACTGCCTTTCAGTTGTTTGTGACATGAGGTTTGCTAGCAGAAAAACAAAGCTTAGGGGGTTTTTTATGTTTAGGATGGTTTGGTTTTTTTGGCAATTGATTTTTGGAAAAATGAATCTAACCTGCATTGTCTGTCAACCTGGCAGAAACTTAGATACTACCAAAGATTAACCAAACTTGATTAATCCCTCTGATTATGGCCCTGATCTGCCCCTGACTTATCCCTTGGAAGGGACAAAACTTCTTGTAGCTTCCTCTAGAGTAAGATCCAATCCTCATTGGGCAACGTCTAATTCTGTTGCAGCTTACTGAGAGGGAAGTAAGATTTTTGGGGCTTCATGTTACACTTACTGGAGTTTGGTACTTTACGGCAGTTCACTGGACTAAGGACACAATAACAATATTTTATAAGGTGCCACCTTGCTTTTCTGTTGCCCCACTCAGGATGGTCAAGGAGTATTTCACTGCATGAAGCTGCTCTTCAGCAGGACCACAGTTGGTCTGTCACCTTTAAAAGTGATTATTGTGGTTGGAAAACAGTTCATTTCCCAAAGTAGAATGAAAACTAAAAGTAGGTTTAGGAAGTGCACCTGCTTCTGAGCCCTGCTGCTACCCACTGACTTCATGAGTATGCTTTTATCTTGTCCTCACCAACTTCTCTCCAAAAGGCTTGCAGAGATAGCAGTGGAGGACAGCAGTGTAGAAGTAGTGACTGAAGGTCTGGTGTGACAGGTACATACCTATGGAAGCAGGCTCTAATGCCCTCACCAGGTTGCATGCCGTGCCATCAGGGTGTTTTTGTCAGGCAAAGGGAAGCAGTGACTTTGATAATCCACAAAATGTGCTTTTGGTATAACCAAACTGCAAAAAGTTGCAGCATAGTACATAAAATATTTTTTTATAATATCTGGTTTTTTCTTTTCAGCAGTTAGTATTTTTATCAATATCAGATAAATTGCACAATTTGTGATTTCTTAGGTTGATGTAAACCCTTGGCTCTTCTGTGAGGCATTTTATGGCTTTGCATTTTATTTTTTTACAATTAATTGTTGGCTTTATATTTTTAACTGCAACAAAAGATAGCTAAAATAATAATCATTTGAATTGGAAATATGGGCGTTTTTGATCAACTTTCTTGAGCATTTTCATATAAACAGAAGAAGAAAGTAACTTGTTTGGTTGGTTTTTATGTATGTATATGTGAGTTTGTGGTTTGGTTTTGTTTTTTTTTAATAAAGGTTTTCGTAATTTGGTAGTTCAGCAAACATGAGTATATTCTGAAAATATTTCTCACAAATATTATTAGTTGAAGGCAGGTCTGAGTTGATAGCTTGTAGGCAGACAGAGTCTAGAGCCGCAAAACTATCTTCTGGAGTTTTAAAACACTGGAAAGTAAGATTTATTGGACCTTAAATATCCCAGTGGTGCAGATTTATTTGGTGTTCATGGCAGTCTCAGCTTAACTTTCCTTGGAGATTTGTTGTGGTACTGCATTATCTAAGGAACATTTAAAATAGTTTGTCCAGATTTTTTTTTCTTCAGTTGTTCCTCAATTTTTATTTGTTCATGTGAAAATTTTTACTAAGAAAGATGACGGGGCAGCTCTGCTGAACTTCACTCTGCAAAACATTTTACCTGAATAGGACAAAATTAAGCATCTGAAAAGCTGACATTTTAAAAGGTTTTTGTATCTATAGTGGTGCATGACAGTGGCTAGTTGTCAGTGGGAAGGAACTTAAAAAAATCATTACAGGAGAAGGAAGCGGCAGCTGTGGGGTTTATTTTAATCGAGTGAATGAGGCTCATGCTTAAGCAAGTTTTACCTTCTTGGGTCTTCAGAATTTATTGCCAAAAAGACATACGTCTGAACAGAAAGAGAACTAAGATACTGTAAAACCCACTATGACATGAAGTGCTCTTACCGCACTTGAACACAATTTATTTATTTTTTCTATCCAGCAAATCGTAACATCTTTTGTTAGAAGGAATTTCAGATTAGGTCTTACTAGAGTCATGCTGCCATAAACCCTGCACTCCTCACCTGTATTTCTGTGCAGTGTGATGGTCTGTAGTAGATTTCACAGAGTTGTTGTGCTGCTTTCAGTCTGGAATGGGACTGTGCTGACTTTTGCAGAAAAAATATATTTTCTTAGAAAATGCACTACATGAAAGAAGGAAGGGCAAGGAGAACGGAGTGCTCTGATATATGAGCTGAGATTATGGATGTTGTAATGCTGGTTTTTTGTAGGACTGTAGAAAAATCACATTGGGACCAAAGTTCCTGTGGATTACCATGCGATATTTATTACCATTTTCCTGTGTTTTCCCTGGTTAGGATCTAATCCTTCAATGTCTGGAGCTGCATGGAGTTAAGAATTTGTCCATTCAGAGAGGAAAACCTTGCCAGCTATGGGATTTCACTGTTTCATTACCTGTATTTATTTATTCCCTCCTCTAAAATTTCTGAGAGCAAGAGGATTGAGAGTGGAGGACAGAGATGAAGGAGTAGCAGGGACACATCTGCTCAGTAAATAGTGTTTACTGATTACTGTTTACTGTCAAGCAGATTACTGCAGTTATATTTCTATGAAGCAACCTGCATGCAGCCAGTGCAAAGGAATGAAGTGAAGTCGTGTGCAATTCTGAGGTAACTAAAAGACATGCTTGTGACACACTTCTAAGCAAAAACCATTTTCGGTTGCCCAGTACCCTCCTCGAATGCTATAATTTTGTGAGTGACACATTTGATTATGAGTAGCCATCAAAACACAGGCATCTTGTTTGGAAGAGGAATGTGCTTAAATTAAATATTTGCAGGTCAGAGAAATATGTTGATTTCTTCTTTCAATTTGTCACCTTCTTGGTCTTTTTCAATTTATTCGATAATTATTCAATTTTGGAGTTTATTTAAAAGAGATGATAAAGTTTACACTCTTGCATTCCTTACTTGTGCAGAGCTTCCATTTGCTTCCTTGGGAGAGTTGGTCTGAGGAAGAGCTGCTGCCTGCTTTTGCCTTGATATGGATAGGATGTGGTTAGTATAGCGGTCCCCTCATCCTTAAAGCTCCCTTATTGCAATGAACTCATCGCTTTCTTGGGGAAGAGATTTTCGATCTGATTTTCAATCCCTTCTGTCATGTTTGTCTTACTAGGGCTGGCAGTAAGGAAAAGGAAGGGAATCTGGGCACATCTTACCTCCTTGTTGGGGGAGTAAGGTATAGGAAGCCTCTGCTGAGCTTGCCTGGTAATTTTTTGGTTATCATCTTCTCGTGATGGAATATGCACATAGAAAAAAACGCAAGTTAATGTTTACTTTATAGTATAGATGCTTTATCGTCAAGCATAGAGATTTGACAGTTTCATGGTTAAGTGCCTGAAGTTGTTTTTGGCTTTGCAGTTGTTGAATTAATCACTGCAAAGCTAACTAATTGTGTACCTTTTAAAGCTTCCCTCTGTACTCTTTTAATGAAAGGGAGATATTTTGCTCTTTCTGACTTTGGAGTTGGGCTATCCTATTAACTGCTTGCAGCAAGCTCTTCAGCTTTTACTGAGTTACCTCAGGAGTCATTCTAGTATATGGTGTATTTACTTATTGATCCAGTTATTTATAGCCCTCAGTGCCCATGCTATAGAATGAGCAAAATGTTTTTTAAAAAATGTTTTAAAAATACTTTTTACAGTTGTATAGAAAATGCTGGCTCTTTGATTCTGAGTTTACAGATGGTACTACAGCTACTGTTTTGATTTGTGAGACACATTATCTTGGTGACTTAACTGAGATGTTTTGTAGCCAAAATTTAGAGTTTAAATGGAATTTTAAAAAAATTTTTTTCCTCCTTAAATGTTAGACATGGATAAAAAATGAGAAGGATCTCATCTTTATAGTGAGCTGCATGTCAGGGTTGATGGAAGTGCAGCTAAACTCCTCGGTTTTAAAGAAAGATGAAAAAGTCGCTTTAAAGATTGGCTTCATTTCTGTCCACAATTTTATTAAGTCAAAGGCAGAATCAAAGGTTGAATGGACAAAGTTGGGATTTTTGCCATTTGATTATTTTTTTCTGAGGCTATGTAATCTTTTTTCTTTTAGATAAAAAAAAATAATGTAGAATTCAGTGTTTCCCACAGGAGAACCTTCACAGATTTAGCATAAAGAAAGTGCATTTTAATTCAAAGACACTGGTACATTTCTTGCATCTTTGAAAGCAGTCATCCAACAGGTATATAAAGCTGTAATGATAAATATGATGATATTTTGTATCTACTCTTGTTAAAATACATGGTTTATTTTAGTGCATGTTTAGAATAATGCTGTTTATTTAAGATACCAAATTTATTTTTCATTTTAAAGACAAGTCTTGGCTTCTCCATTTGTTTTTTTTATGACAGCTGGCTCATTTCAACTCAAAGAAAGGTTTCACTTCAAGAACTTTTAATAATTTAAAAATAATTTCTGATTGCAGTTGGAAATTTTGTATATATAACTAAACTAACAAGTCTGTTTATTGTATGGGAATAGCTCTAGCGATATTATTTATCTTAGGATCCACATTATTGGAAGGCAGAACTAATGACAGTGAATCATGCACACTGTATATTAATGTAGTCCACTTTCAGCACTATATAAATAGCATTGTAAATACACACCTGCAGAGTGTCTGCAGTTACATGGTCATCAGACAGAGTCCCTCTGTGCTCTCCTAATATATATCCAGTATATGTCTCTGCACGTGTCACATCTTGCTAGCCCAGGCAGCATACTACAGCTGCTGTTCCTCTCAAGCAGGTGTCTATAACATGAACACTTGCAAAACCAAAATTCTGGGATGGCTTTAAGCAGAACACATGGGCATACTGTAACGCGGTCTTCCCATACATGCCCAGTTCTTTTCCCTGCACAGGGCTAGCTGCACAAGATGAGCTGGGTGTCAGTCTGGAATGTAGGTGGTCCTCTGAATAGGGCAGAAGGTAAGGTATGACATCAATAATTGGGAACTTTCTTGGCTTTCCAAAGAGAGATGTAGTGAAGAACTGGCCAGAAAAAGCCATTATTTCTACAAAAAGTTTAAAAATGTGAAAACTACGCTAGGAGCAGGTTCTTCAATTTTCATTAAATTAAAGAACCTGCTGTAGCAGGGTCCTCATCCTAAACTTTTCCTTTATTTCAGCAAACAGCCCTGGCAATGCCATCATCTCCTCTGTGGTGTTTGCATTCACACATTCAGAGGGTAGCCTGAAACCTAAATACGAGTTGCTGGTTGCCTGTGGTAGCTGAGGCTCCTTTCCTCCGCTACAGCTCAGAGTCTCTTCAAGGCCATGGTAGAAATCCTGGGCTGCTCCCAGGGCCCAATTCTTCCATGGGGCTAGAGAGGCTGCTGGTTCAGGGGAGACCCATGTGTCCTCTGGCCACCTTCACAGGGGTGGCTCTTCACCCTGAGCTCTGCCTGGCCCTCTGTGGTGGCCCTGCAGCGTCCTTTGAACAACTCAAGCTGGCTCCCATCCTGGGGACGCTCCTTTGGGTTTGCCAGTCGCAGCTACCGCTCATCTGGGAGCACGGCTGGAGCTGGATGCTCGGGTGCCTACTGGATGTGCCAAGTGGGGGCGAATGCTGGATTTTGGGCCCCCGTCCCCTCCGCACGAGGGTGTGCAGGTGGACCCCACGTTTTGGGCCACAACTGCTGAAGTCCATGGTGTCCCTGGGGAAGGAGAAGGAGCCCTTGTCTAGCACCCAGAATGCTGGAGGGCAGAAAGGAGAGAGGTATCTCCTTTTTAAAAGGGTTGTTTTTTTTTCTCACCCCTGTTCTTTATTCATAAACCTAACGCAGTTTCACAATTCCCAGACATGTAAAGCTGCAGGGCTTTTTTTGTTTTGTTTAAATCTTTCTGAACCAGCCAAATTTTTGAGGTTGGCAAGAGGTGCAGCCAGTACCATGGCCTTCCAGGGCTTGCTTGGTCTAGAAGTCTGCAGATGTTTTCTGCTGGATCTGACTCTTAATGAACAAAAAAGATTTTGGCGTCCTTATTTATTTATTTTCAAGGGGAAAATGTGGTTTAAAACGTTGATAATTATGTTTTACATGAACTACTCAGACTTTATGTGACTGTATGGGAAAATGAATACTCATCAATTAAAAAAAAATTTCTTTATTCATAAAGCATTCATATTTAAAGTGATCTGTCTTTTTTTCCCCTCCTCTCCTTAATGAAAACAGGGTTTGAGGAGTATTATAAATAATTATGTTTTTTAATTACATAGAGTTCTGCATCAGAATTCTTGAAGACAGCCCACTGTGATCCTCCGGTGAAAATACCATGGCTTTTCAAAAGCTTTATAATTATTATCTGTTCTCACTGCTCCTCTCTTTGCAATATACACATAGTAACTGAAAAAAAGAGAAAAAAACAATGTTCCAGGAGGGATCCACCTACACATGTGCATAGGTCAGGCACATACATCTCATTCAGAACGATTATTTTTCTTTTGCAGACGTCAGGTAGTACTTCCCAGCTGTGTGCTCTTTCAGAAGGAATACTTATCAAAAAGCTGCAGTGCATTTTAATCAAGGTTCCCAGAGTATTTACAAGCAGTAATTGCCTCTTAAGGACAGGATGAAGTATTATACCCATTGTACTGATGGGTGAGCCAGGGCATAGGGAATCTAAATAACTGCAGTGTTAGTGAGCCAGTGGCAAAGCTGTGATCAGAGCTTTGGTGCCTTCACTCCTGGTGCTGCTAAGATACCTCCCCTTCAACCCACCAGTCTTCCTTTCTTAAATCAAAAAAAGTCAGACTTTGACATCTTTTATTACATATTATATGGGAAATGCTGTACTTGCTCTGAAGTTGATGTAAACCTGTGTGAATGTGCTCCTGTTTTATGTGTTTGCAAAGTGTGAAGGTCCTTGTGGCAGGACTTCCTTGAATTCTGAACCTTTTGCTTTTCTGCTGTCTTCGTGGCTCCAGTAAGCCACTGGATCATCCCCAAAATAGCTCCCGTGGCGTCTGTTACTGATGTATCACTACGCCGTAAATGACAGAAAGAATTCCACTTTTCAGCGCAACAGTTCACTTGCTAAGTGATTCCCCAGCATGATACATGCTCTGTCTTGTGTATAATTATCTTTTAATTATCAAAGCAGTAATGAAGTTGTGCATAAGAAGTGTATGGATCAATAAAAACAACTAAAAATTATAAAGGAGCAGACAGGCAGAGTCCAGCCATTCTTTAGATGTTAGTTTCCATTTTTCTGAAAAGCTTTTGTCTTTTTCTTGAGAACAACATCAGAAGAAAGGATTGAAGTTTTTATTGTTTACTCCTAGCTGCTGATGATGGTGCATACATTCTCAGTGCTTTGCGAGAGGTGGTGTGAGTGCTAATGAAAGTTTGTATTGGAGTAGTCCCTAACAATATGATCATTGTTACAAATTTATTAACACCATGAAAGATTTCCTGTCCTAAAAGATCTGCCAGCCAACGTCATAATTCTGAGTGGACAGAACCATGTGGTAGGTTTGACTGAGCCCCTTTGACAATTATATTATTTATTTAACTGTCTATCTTTAGAAGTTGGGAGGCTCACCTTTGGTTTCAGGGGCATGCTGAAACTCTTGCGCTGCATACACAGTGAGGGCAATAGAATACCAGAGTGCTCGCTTGTCTTTAACTACTAAATAATGTGGTTGCACATGACACAACAAGAACAGAGGTATAATCCTGCTCTGTGAAGCAGGTCACATGTTTCAGGTTCTCTCTGTAATGTATGCAAAGTAGCTGCTTAAATCATTATGAGTGTGTAAATCACCATCTTCATAAACAATACCATCAAGGTACAGTCAGGCAACATGTCTCTTATGGGTTGACTGGAGCTGGAATTTCTTTCAGATGTTGAGGAGGTACGTCAGTGCATGTGAAGCAGATCTGTTGCTGCAGTGTGGTCTCTGCAATGTTTCGGATTTCTAAGATGAATATTGTTTAGGCTGCCTTCTTCACATTGAAGTGCAGTGAAAGGAGGAGGATGTGAATGAGGCAAATGAGCAGCTTGTATGATTCAAGGCTTCCATGAAAAATTTGCTCCTTTTTCCTCTGGCGTTTTAAGTCACACAACTGATACCCATTTATTTCTCTGCATAAGTTTAGTAAGTATTTGAAGCTCCTGTTCCTATGTCTGTTGTGCATTTGGGGATGAAAAGATGTGTTGAGTGGTGTGTGAGAATCCTATCTTCTCTTTTATTCATCATTTCCCTGCATGGGTTATGACACTGTTTTTTCTGGTTTTCTTTTACATGCCGATGTACTTTCTGTAACTCCTAAATAACACTCTACACCTCTTTAACGCAAAGCTGACTAGTTCAGTGTTGAGTGAAACTGAAAGCAAGGCTAATCTTAACCCTGCTGTACTTCTGTGTAAAGTATAAATATGTGCCATTATCAGTATTTATTTGTCATTGTTATTATTATTGGAGCTTGTATTTTCTTGGAGAGGAGAAGTAGGTGCACTGTATCATCACCTCCCCACCCCCAAATGTTGTATTTTGAATCACTTTAAATAATTGTTTGGGGTGTCTTTATTACAGTGAATCATGTCTTTAATGTCTGTTTTAAGCACACCTGCGGTGAGTTCATAGTCAGGCAATGGAACCTTCTTTCATTTGCTATCATGTAGTACTTTTGCAACATGTGAAATTCCCCTGGTTTATAAATACAGATAGACCTTCTGTGCTGAAATCTTTTCCCTCAAATGTGTAAGGATCAGATAGTTCTGCTTAAAACATAGATGCAGAGTTGGTAACTCCATAAATGCAGTATATTCTCCTTTTGCTCAGAGATACTCTGGCTCAGAGTTACAATTGTCCAATATGAATTTCAGAAGAAATTCCAGTGAAAGGCACTGGCAGAAGTAGTGATACAACTAAAGATGCTGGCAGCGGCAGTCTGGTCTGTAAGTGCTACTGGAACATCGGTTTTCCTACTTCCTATATCCGTGCTGTGTCCTTTGGTGGTGGGAAGAAAAACACAAAGCAGCGCTCATCAACTTTCAGCACATGTGGAGACAAAGCTAAAGAGCAGTGGCATCCCCAATGCATTGGCAATTTGCTGAGAGCCTGCGGGCTGCATCTCATTTGCATTAAAAATGCCGGAGATCGCTCCTGCCTTTATCTTGACCGGGGGACGTGGCTGGTGTGGGCAGCAGGGCCCATTACGGCTTATTTTACCTGGATCCCCGTGGGCTGGGATCGGCTAGAGCGCCGCGGGACGAGACATGGCCCTGCCCGGGGGGCGCGTCCCCGCGGCGGGCGGAGACCCAGCGCAGCCGCCCCCGGCCCCGTCCTGCCCAGCCCAGCGCTGGCTCCCCCGAACTTGGGTCCCTCCGCTGGGCTGGGCTGTGCCAGGACTTTTCCATCCAGGACTTTTCCATCCAGGCCTGGATGAAGCGCTCCTCGGCGGAGTGCGGAGCTGCTACTCTGCTCTGTCTGGGGTTCTACGGAGGGCTGGGGGAGCCGGTGCCACGCACAGAAACCCAGAAACCCCTTTGTGTATTTTTGAACCACTGTGGTAATGAAAGATAAATTAAAAAAAAAAAAAAGGACCCCCCGCTTGTGCCTTTAGATAGAGATAACTGTTATCTCTTATAAAAGTCTACGTAAGTGTAAGTAATTGCCTGCACTTGGCTCTGGTACAGTGGAAATGCTGTGATCAGCAAACCCACATTGTACTGGGCATGTAAGGGGAAGTTATTGGATGATACGGGACGTGTTGGCCTTAATGCCTGTCCTGCCTCCCCTGCCTTGTTTACTTTATTTGCAAGTCTTTTCAAGGCTTAATAACAGTGCTTAGGGAATGGGCGGGGGGTACCGGGCTGGCTTCGAGCGACTGAAGTTTTCTTGGAATCGCCCCTAAAAGTAAAAAGAAAATAAACAGGAGTCCGGCTGTGCTGCGGCGTCAGTCCGGCAGCCTTTGCTCAGCGCTGAAGTTCTGGGTGCGTGTCGTGAACGAGCATCGCTGGGCAGCGCTGGTGGCGGGCACGGGGCGGGCTCCCGCGGCTCTGCCCGCGCAGGGAGAGGACGGAGCGGGGCTGCCTCTTCCCTCCCGGCAGCCGCAGCAGCACGGTCTGCCGGAGCTGCAGGCGCTGAGCGCGCCTGTGTCCGTGTGTCGGGGGTGCGGGGCTGCGGGTCACGTTTGCAGTCGCATGAAGCGCTGCGCCGCGCAGCCGCCTCTCGCGTGTGTGTCCGTGTCAGTGTGCCAGCGCTGGCTCCCTTATCGCAGGAAGTGTTGCGGAAAGCAGTTGCTCCCTTTCTCTCTGCCCCGTTCCCAGAATGCGGTGATTAAGCGCTCTTCCCCCCGCGCTGTCACTGACGTGCTGGGCAGAAAACGGCAGTCACAGTTGTCCCGCTCCAGCTTCAGGACAATCCTCTCTCCCTTTCTCGCTCTCTTTCTCTCTCTCTCCCTCCCCTCCCCTCCCCACGCCTCTTCCCCAATAAACTTAGATAAAGCCATTAGAATGGATATAGTCTCTTTTTGTTTTTGTCCTTCCTTCTTTTATATACGCTTTTATATACGCTTATATACATGAAACAACGTATTTTTTATACTGTGTATATATATGTTAAAACTAATGTATATGTATGTATACATAAAATCCAAAATTCTAGTCCACATTCTGTAGTGATAAGCATGAAGCAAGAACAGCGTTTGCTGTTCATAGCCTGGCCCTTTCAGGGACATCTTTGGAAATGACTTCGTTGTCCACATTTTATGGGTACTTTATTGTAAGGACGATCTAAGTCCAGTCATATTGTGTGGGAAAAAAACCTTGTTAACCCAACAGTCTAGACTGAAAAGGAGAGACCAGGATAATTTTTTTTTTTCATTTAATCATGTTGGCATTGACTCATTATATTTCATTTAAAATTCCCATCTTAAACTGGTATATTATACTATTAAAAACCCATAGAACGGAGGTCTTAAGACATTTGCATGCTCAGATACTGTGTAATATCTCAATATTTAAAACGAGTATGCCAAGAGGCCCAGAGACTAGCATTCCATTTTGGAAAGTTAATCCTTTAATATATTTGTTTCCAGATTGTGGTCTGCAGACACATATAATCATGGTATGATACTGATCTGCAGTATCGTATCATCCATTTAGGGGTTTTAATTTAAAGTTTGGTGTGAAGGCTGCATAATGGTTCCCTGTTATGTTTGAAGTCTGACAGTGGTCCGTGATCCAAAAATTTAGGAATGTTCATTCAGGAGAATTAAGAGTCCTAGATCATTACATTTTGCTTTCGTTTCATCCTGTAATTTTTTTTCGTCGACTTTCAAACATGATTAAAACCAATGAGAAAGAAAATATTTGAAGTTATTTGCAAAGTTATTTGATTTTTATAAAATTACATGGTGTGATGTGCTGTATGTGCCAAACTACAGACAGACTTGAAGCTCCTAAACGAAGTATACTTTTTTGTTCTGGTTTAAGCCCATTGAGAATTCTGCCAGTTAGGTTTTTCTCTTCTGTGATCATCTCAGACATAATAGTCTGATGTTGCAGATACTTGCAAGAGCATAGCAAAACTGGTAGCATCATGTATGTGGTTTGATTTTTAATTTGTAGTATATTAAAGCACATTTCTGTCCCGAAAGATATTATATGGAACTACTGCAGTATATATTAAAACAGTTGCTGGACTCCTAACTAATCTAACCAAGATGCGCAATAATTAATGCTTAGGGATAAAAAAGGTTTTCTTGAAAATAGAGAAGCCTGTATTTAAAAAAATAGACTTAAATGTATACTTTTAAAATAGGACTTCTGGATTTTGATCAGCGTTAAGGTATAAGTCTGCACAGCTTTATGTACTGTTTGATGGTGTTTATTTACCTATTTGCTGCCAAAGTTTTGTAATGTCACACCACAGTACAGGTGGAAATGGCTATCTAAACACCTGGGACCAGTTTGTGGAAGTGATCGAATTGGCTTCTGCCAGAGGCTTCCTGTGCTGGTGCAGTAATGCTATTTTCTCCATTTTACATTCTGCTGAGTGACTCACTTTCAAAACTAAGATTACCAGAAACAAAAAAAGAAAGGTAACAGAAAACTTATTTTCCTTTTCCATTCTATGGATGAAAATAAAGTGTGCGATAATGAGCTTTGTTGCCTCTAAAGGTGATAAACCAAAACAATCGGGTGAACAATGCACAGTGAATAACTCAAGTGTAATTCTTTGTTTAAATTAGTTTTTAATGCAAAACAGGTTTTGTACATGTCTTTTTTCCCCCCTCCTGCATACCTCAGACATCATTGAACTGACAAGCAATATTTTAAAGAGGTTTTTAATGATTCTTAATATAATTCCATCTTCCATAAACCATAAAGAAATTTTCTTATCTAGTAAATATGAAACATGGAATGAAATCTGTACTGTGTATCAACATAAAACCATATGTAAACACAAAAGATGATGTTGAGCTGTTTAAGAACATATAGCTACCACAAACACAAGTCACTACCCAGAGAAAGACTCCTTCTTTTGATAAAATGACTATATTTTAATAATTATTTCATGAGTTCTCCCTTTTCAAAGATACAATGAAAACATATGTAATTTCTTTTAACCTCATTGTATGTGTATCTTGATGTTTTTGGCCTGCCAGTTTAAATCAGTTTAAATTTAGCTAGTTAGACCTAGCGATGTGTAAGTTGCTGTTACTTACATTAATAAAAATCTGTATTAATGTAAGTAACCATCAGTGCAAATAATGCAATGAATTTGAAATATGTTGTGTACTTGTTTCTCTTTACTTTCTGAGGTATTTGGCACAAAATCATTATTTCTTGAAATCAGTAATGTGTTGCATTTATTGGATAGTGCATGGCCGAAACAGAAGTGCTGTTTTCAGATTATGTAAATATTTTTGTATTTTCCAAAAATCCTCTGCTGGGATATTGTATTAAGAGAAGTTCACAGTATGTAGTTCATAGTATATTCTTCCTTCCTTAGTTTAAAATCCTGAGCAGATTTTTCATCCTGATCTTCAAATGCTGGGACTTTGAGAGAGAGTCAGCCACAGTTACTTATGTAACACAAGAGAAAATGCTAGGGGGGATTGAGTCCAGAGATTGGAGTTCTTAATATCTTGAGCAAAGGCTGTGGAAATAAGGGTGTACGTTTATATTAATTAATTACAGAGCATTAAGACAATAAGATCAAACCTAGAAGACCTCATTAATCATGGCTTTGCTGGAATAGTATCTACCTCTGACTTCTCCAGTGCCTCTTGCAATAAAGGCTGGGAGATGCTGTGGGGCTAAGTGACCAAAGCTTTCTGCTCAGTCTACTCATGGGGTATAAGACAGTGCCAGATGAAGATCCTGGACTACCAAGAACAAGTATTCAGCTGAGAGCTAGTAACAAAACAAAAACAAAACAAAAACAACAACAAAAAACCCAAACCAAAGTTGTCACAGCTGGGTCCTTTTAAGGTCAACACCAAAAAGACTCTTGTCAAGTTGACAGACGGAGATGACTTACTGATGTAACCCAAGGCAAAAGAGATAAGCAATAAAAATAGTGTTACATTTCTGTTTGATGGAGTGACTTCTCCTGACAGCTTACAGACAGAACCAAGCAGAGAAATGCACCAAGTTAGTTACTATGACAGTGAAGCTGATAAATCACATAAAAATTTGATTGTGCCAATTCCACTGGGTTTTGGAGCCTGAATTTTGCTATATTTAATAAAGGCTTACGTAAAGTCATCAAAATATGCCAGACCTTAAGTTCACTGAAATAAAACTCTTTTCTTCCAGGTAAAAAGGTAAATATAGTTTGTTTCTAATAGTGCTCTTCTTTAGTATTCATATGTGGACATAAGGAAACAAAAAATTGATTAGGCTTCCAGTATTCAAGTAGTCTTTTTATTTTGTAGAAAAATATGCCAAACATAGGATTCTCGCTTGGCAAAGGCGGTTCCTGGATGGAAGGGGAACACACCTCTTATTGTGGACCAGTTCATCACCCTTCCATCTGATTTTTGAATGGTGTGGTTGGTTTTTTGTGCATTTTAAACATGCTTATAGTCAGTGTGGACTAATAACTGCTATTCTAATGTGAACTCCTGTGTAACACAGTGCATCAAATTCTAGCCAGAGCATGGCTGTGTAATACAAAATCTGAGTATCATTAGCATAGCTGACAGAAGTATAGTTTCAAAGCATTTTAATGACAAGATGAGCATTATAATCCTCCTCTGCATGTTACTTAATGAATCAGTTTGCTTGCAATAATGATTTTACTTTTCTGAAGACAGCACTTACATTTCCTGCCAGATAAAGATTATTTTCTCCTGAAATCTTTTCCCCCTCTCTCTCTTCTTTCAAAAGATGTTTTAATCGTTCCTTCCTTTCAGGCCTGGCTTATTTTTGTTCCCCTGCTCTGTCAGGGGTGGCTTTGTGCTCCCTGTGTGCTGGCAAGGTGGGCTGCAGCTGGGCAGGAGCCATCAGCTAGGCCAGGAGCGTGGCCCCTGCCTCAGGACCTTCAGTATGGTCACGTGCCATGTTATCCTTCTGGGTGAGGAGTAGGTTCTGCTTTGGTTTGGAGGTTTTTCAGGTGTGTGTGACCCTTTCCTGGTTTGTTCCTTGTCCTAGTTCCAGTGCTGGTTGAATTTGCAAAGAGAAGGAGATGGGAGCCGGGTGCTTCTCCCAGAGGAGAAGCGAGCTCCTTTAATCCAAGCCTGAGTTGCCACTGAAAGGCATAGTCTGACTGGCCCCCTGCCAGCCCTGGGGTGCAAGCAGGGCATTTTTGGCCAGTGTGGGTGCAGGGAGAGGGCAGGGCCTGGGCCTGCAGACAGTGGTGAAGGGATGGGCGGCGTCCCTTCAGGTCCAGTAGGGCTTAAGCCCATCATAAAATTGCACATTTGGATTCTGGATCCTGGATCTGCCCGTGGCACCCTCTCCTTGACTCCGTGACAGTTCTGCTCCTGATGAGAAATGTAACCAAATTTTCCTTTGAACTTTGTGAGGGTTAACCTCTCCTCTGTGTGCTTAGTGGTGGAAATCTTAAGTCTTTGCATTTTGTCACAAACAGAAGCAAAAAATGTCACTATATTTAAGGGGGGAAAAGACCTTCATGCGTTATGTCAGGCAGAAACAAAATGCTGGAAAGGACTGCCAAATCAAGGATTGTCCAAGAGCCCCAGTTCTAGCAGAAAGTATGTACCATAAGTAAATAAATAAACAAATAAATAAATGTTTAAATGTGTTTCAGTGCAGCAGAAAGAAAAAAGCAATAGTAATGTAATTGTGCTAGTGTGGAAGAAGAAGAAACTTGGATCAAATGGCCTGGTGTTTACAGAGCTAAACCAAAATAATATGTGAAGGTTGGTCAGGCTCAAATGAACCCCATAAAAAGCTTGTTAGGAATTCTATGAGTTGCACTGGTCAGTTTGACCACACCAGACTTCTCTGTGTAGCCATCTCTGTTTTGGCATTGTGAATTATGTGAGAACAGGGATGTTACAACAATCTAGAGAAGGAAAGGAGACAGATAGTATTCTTTCCCCACTGAACTGGAGCAAAAGGTTTATTTTCTTCAGTAGAGAGAGCAGCAGGTATCACTCGTTATCTGTTTAGTTACATCCAAAGAGATTAAGTTCAGTTGAAAACTGTAAAATGCAGAATTTTAATGTTTTGTGTTACCAAGAAAAAAAAGGGTTTTCTGATGACCAGCAAGGTGTAGTCTCAAAATGCCTGAACTTGATCTATCTGTCTCTATCAGATCGCTACAGATCCTATCTGTGTCTGAGTCCTACTCAGACTTTGTGCACAATTTACTGAAAATAACTTCACCTGTATTTTTTTCCCCCACTTTTAAATGTAGCTCTGTTAGATTCTTCTGGCAAAGCAGTGTTGGCAACTCTGGGTGTGTCTTTTGTGAAACCTATGTAGAAGGCTCGAGAATTGCCTTCTCATTGCATTTTTAATTACTAAACTGCCTTCAAAATACAAAAAGAATGTACAATGCCTGCTTGACATATGGCACAATCAGACATACAAGTGACTGGTAAGACAGTAGATATAAAGTAGATAAAATACTTTTTTTTCACAAAACATTTATAATGTTACAGTTAATTCCTGCTGCCCGAGTAAGAAATTCGTATCTTGTGTTAAGTTTGAATGCAGAAGATAGTGTGTTTTTAAATCTATTGGGAATGCAGAAGGTCACTATGAAAATAAAAATATTTAAACAAAAATGATAGAGACAAAGAGTAACTTTCACCCCAACTGCTTTTGAGGAAATAGTGCCCTTGGCATGTACATTCTTAAGGAATAGTAAGGCTGTGCATACCCTGAAAAATGGATTTGTGTAGGTTGTCCTGAAGTTCTGTGGGAATTGTGAGCAATGGGTAGCTCTTTGAACGTCAACCACAGTATGTAATCCTTTTTATGAAGTGACCCACCTTTATCCTAAAATTAGGTTGAGTTTTTTGCCTTGACAGCGTCTGGTGGAAGGATGTTTCATAGCCTCACTGCTTTGTCAGTTAAAACCCTTCCTTCTCATTTCCAGCCCAAAGTTAATCATGGCTAGTCTATTTGTTCTTATGCCAACTGGATCCTAAGCTTTTCCCTCCCTAATGTTTACCTGCTGCTAGCAATTGTGTTTCTAGTTTAAATGAGCTGCACTTCACATGTTCATAAAGAAAAGAGCTACGTCTTCCATATTTCTATTAATTTTCATTAAAATGAATCTTTCTTGAACATTTTTAAATGATTTTCCTTATGCAGTATCATCTGTGATGTCATTACTTACCTGTTTATGCTCAAATTTTTGCCTGGGACATAAGGCCTTTTAAAGTGTGGTTTGGACTGGTTTATATTTGTTGTCTACTACTGTGTTGTTTTCTTTCTTTTTTTCCTTCACTGTTAATAAAGTGTGAGGGATTGTTATTTCACAGAGGTTGCACTCTTCCCTTCTAGTTTTCATTCCCACTTTTAATACAATTTTCAGTAGTTTTCTGTATATCTCTGTACTTCTCTAGATTGAAGATACCATAAAGCCTTTGTTATCATTCAGTTTCCTTAGTATTTTCTGTATAAACACTTGAGTATTTGTCTTGTTAGCTCATCTGTGATGCAGCTGTTTGAAATGAGACTTTTAGACCCTGATGGACTAGTTCAGATGGAAAGAAGTGACTTGAGAATAGTGTAGATGAGTTTCAGTCTCTGCTTTGTCATTTGGCCTCAAGGCCAGGCTCACTTCTTGATGAGTGTAACAAAAACAGTGTAAACATAGCTGTGATATGGCTGTTTTAGAGTGGGAGTGATTAGTATATAATGTTGATTTTTTTATGGACACAGAGGAAATTATGAGACCATGTTTACTTGCCTAACCATAGGTCTGCCTCTCCTATTTTGATCATCTACTATTCTATTTAAGGAGGAAAAAAAATAGAAATAAAAATGAAAATATTACTTTACAAACTAGAGCAGAAAGTGTCTCTTCAGTATTGCTGAAAGGTGGAGTGCTTGTAGGAAGCATAAGCCAGCGTTGAGCAGTTGCTGATTCTTTCCTGCAGACCAGACTCTGCAATTCTAATCTGCTGGGTGGCGGCGCATGTTGCGTTTTGTCTGTTTGCTTGAGTTTCTACTGATGGAGTCCAAAATGCTTAGGAGAATGGTGCCAAGCCAGATTTTCTGACGCGTAGTCGGGATGTTGCCAGGGTGAGCATTTGGAGCTGGGAGCTGCAGAAGAGTCCCACAGTTGGGATGCACCCACGATCTGATGTTGGATTTTTCTCATGTAGCAAAGCAAACAAAGTGCCAGGCTGTCTGCTTCAGAAATGCTGAATGTTGCCACAGTATCTTATGCTGATAGACTGTTGTTGATTAATCTTTTGAGTATTTGAGAATTCATTTTCTATCAGTGCATTGTAATAATTTTCTTACTTTACCCTTTATATATTTATAATTACAGGAAGCAGTTTTAACTGACAATGAGAAGTGCCAGATGCTCTCATGTGGCTTCACTGTCTCCAGCTTGCACAGCATTGCTGTGGCAGTGTGAGCTTGCACATGGTCTTCCTTTTGCTCATCTTGATGCCTAAACCATTGACACTTTCTCACTTCTTGAACCGCAGTTACAGTGGTCACATGCTGGTTCCAGTACAGCCTAAGATGTATTTCATTTTTGCTGGGTTCAAAGATCAACTTTGCTTGTTGTGAATTCAGAGCAAAATGCAGCAATCTGCAGAAAATGTTTAGCAGTTGGTTACCTGTATAAAGGACACAGGTTAACTTGAAGGGTCTCTGTGTGCAATTAAATATTTGTACTTGCCTGCCATGTAAACAGAAGTCCCTGACTTTATGCACTCTTTCTGCAGTTGAAATAAAAAGTGGTATCTTTTCTGTTTTGGTAGATCTTTTATAGTGAATGTGAATCAAATCAACAGTTACAATAATATTCCTATGTTCCTATTGTTTTCTATTACCCACATATGTCTTTAAAGAAAAGGAAAAAAAAAGGACATTTCTTTAAATCTGAACCAATTTTAATTCTACCTGTGATGAGTGACGCATAGGGTCTTTATTCCACTACCTCCAGTAGACCTGCCATTCCTCAGTTTACTTGATGTTTCTGTTGCTGATTTTAATATTTTGTTAAAGTTTCTAATGCCCAGTCTCTAATGCATCCTCATTTTTTTACCCAAATCTTACATCTCATTATTTTTTGTGTATTTCCAGTGATTTACAGTCATGATTCAAATTGAAACGTAATGAGACATAAAGCATTGATATGTCAAGCTGTTAGACACAAAGGAGATGATAATTTTCAGTAATTTTAGAGTCTAATCAGGTGTGTGTATGTTGCCCAGATTACAGTGTACTTGTGGATTACTCAAGTCCTCTTTAGCTTTGAGGCCGGTAGAGTTCTATGTAGATAAAGTTCAGTTTGGGCTTAAGAAGACATGTTCTTTTCTTCTGAGATCTGCAGCTTCCAAGCCCCCACTGTGTCCCACATCTGAGGCTGGGAAATGAGAAGCAGCAGGTCAGTGCCTACATGGTAGTTCAGGCACACAGCACAGGCAGACAGACCTGCAGCCCCACCGGTGCCGTGGGTGGTGTGGGAGCGTGTTGCTGCCACCTCCGTGCTTAACCTTTAATTATCCTTGAAGCTGTGAGTGTAATACAGACTTATTTGTGCAGCTGGCGTGAGACAAGCGTGCCATCTTGTGAGCAGGCAAAATGGAACTATATGAAGGTTCTGCTGTGGGTGAATGAAGTGTGAGGGTTATGAGCGGAGCTTTTGGGTATTTTTGTTTCAGACTCAAAGGAGATCCAGAGCTTCAACAACTTAGGGTGTAATAGGATGGGAAATCAAATTGCTTCTTTAGATCTGGGAGTCATAAAGAGTAATTATTTTTCTATTAATAGGCCAAGGCCTATCAAGATGATATGGGATTCAATGATAACGAAGGTTTTTTTTTAAAAAGAGAGACTCGAGTCTATGTTTGGTTTAATCAGTAGATTTTGATGCTGGAAAAGACCCAAGTACCATGTACTTCATGTATACACTGGTTTGCTGCAGTCTCTGTTCTTTTGGTCATATAGGCATATGCTCATCTTGTTATCTACATACAATGCTTGTATGAATGGCTTATGACATTAAGATTTTTATCTGTGATCTTTGGCTGTTCTCATTACTCACAAGAAGAGAAGCCACGGCCAAATTATGAAGATAATTTCTAATTTCTCTCATGTATTCTTATTCTTTCAATACATACTGATTAACAAAAGAATTATTTAAGAGATGCTTAAATTTAATTGGCTCTGATTTCATCTCTGTCTTCTTCAGAGGAAGCCATCTTTGCTGTATAAATCTGGTTGTACCAGATTTCAGGGGGTAAGAAATTTATAGCTAATACTAATCCCTAAAAAATGACTACATCTATTGTAAAACATTCTCTACAGAATTGTCACAGTTTTTGGTATCAGTTAATCAAGTAATTTTAGAAGTTGGATTTTCTCCTGACTGTTAATGGTACAAAGATCACTTTTGCAGGCTTATGTCTTGTTGTTTATCAGATGAAACTGTTACAGGAGTAATTATTTACTCTTGACTAGTCCCATTTTGTGAAGAATTTGCACGCTGATATGCGGATGAAACATTTATCTCTTGAGTTGTTTGAAAAAACAGTTGTGGATGTTCTGCAGCTATTCCTAGACTGGAAAATGAGAAGCAGCCCTAGCTTGGATTGATTGTCATGGGGAGAGCAAACAGCAACAGATTATTGATGGGCAGCAGCTAGATGAAGAGAATGACATGACCTGTACTCAGCCAACTGGCTCACATTTGGTAGTCCTTTTATTCAGTTGTGGTTATCTCGCCCTGTCAGTGTTGGACTCTCAGTTCCTCCACCTAATTGGCTGTGTTAATTTGTAGCCCACACCTTCAGATCTCAGGTACATCCCAAATTCCTTTGCACAAGTTGCAACATTACTTCAAAGAGGGTGCTGTTGTGGCCTCTGCAAGTAGTTTTGGGACTTTTTTTTTACTCCAAAATGCCAGTGAACCCAGAAGTTGCTTTAATAGTTGCTTTCTTTATAATTGAAAACACGTCAAAAGCTTTGACTTTTTGTGGGATTCATCCCAGTGGAACAGATCAGCTCAGCATCATTACTGGATATTTCTTAAAACTAGTGAGGTACCAAATTGGAAATTGAGGTGGCATGAAGGCAGCTCTGAGGAGGAAGACAGGAGCAATGTGGCAAGACTTGCTTGTGTACAGGGGATTTTTGAGAAGGGAAATATTAGTGTAATCTGTGATTGTGCCCCTCTGTAACCTTTAGAGAGGTAGTTACATATTTTTAAGGAACATTTAAGTGCATTATTGCTGTAAAAAAAATACAGTGCCCAACTTATTTCAAAATATATCTTCAATAGGAATAAAATAATTGTTCACTTCTGTTCATCTCTGCAGACTGAAGATTTCTACTCTCATTGGTAGTTTTAGTTTTTGCCTGTATGTTGCTGTGTGCAGATTCTGCTACCTATGTTATAATTGTGTTTCTGAAATCACATATTTACCTCTCGGGAAAAAAATCTTTTTTGTATGCGTTTTATGATCCTGGCAGATTACTGATGTTTAAATTAAATTTCTGATGTCTGTATGGTCCAGGCCAATGTGAGGGCTTTTGGCACCACCCCTTTGTGCAATAAAGAATCAAAGCCCGTAGTGTAAGAAATCTTCTATCAAAAGCTGAAAGCTAGATTCATAAAATCACTTATGCAGGCATTATGAGATTTTCCCATGGAAAGTTTATGTGGGAGTTTGGGAAAAACTGATTCAAGAACAGCATTATTTGCACTATATATTTTCATCCAGCAGTCAGCAGGCTGGCGCTGGCATCCCTTGCCAGTTTTAAAGGGTTGCCAGCACTCATGAAAGCTGCTGCAAAGCCACATCAGCAGAGTATCAAGGAGTCTTCTTATTTTGCACCCTCCTTCTCCCTTTTCCGACCAGAATTGAAATGGGTAAAACAGAAATCATACTGCTCAGTGAATTCATGTACTCAATTCTTACGGCTATCCAAAAAATGCTACTGTTTTAAAGCCATTTTTTTAACAAATTATTAAGGTGGAAGCGCCGTAAGTCTAGCTTTCTCATCAGCATTTCACTTCATTTCTCAGCTTCAAAAGGAAAATAAGAGATAAAAAGGGCAAATAATAGACAAACCACTCAGAGTGAATCCATTTGCATTCACTTTGGTCTTTTTTTTTTCAATGTATTTTACTTCGGGTTTTTTTAAGAAAGTGGCTCTGTTTCTCAGTCTGCAGGAGGACCATATGATATGTGCTGCAAGAGAGTCTCTGCTTGTTAACAGGGATGATTCGAAAGGCAAGGTAATTCACCACTGCTTTGGCTGGAGCTAATATTGGGCTCCAACATCAGTTCTGTAATTTCTGACAAATGGCCAAGATTTCTTGAATAGGCACAGCTTTCTGTTTTGTGTGGGGAAAACACAATCCACTCTTTTGTTGTGGTTGCCACTGCTGTTGTTTCTCCCCTATTCACAATAGAGAGTGGGGTTATTTGTGCTGAGTGGAAAAACAGTGCCAAAATTCTGACTTGCTTATGTTTAATGTGATTTTAATTTTTGTGATAGCCATAAATGGTAAAAGAGATTTTGTAATATGGATCCCCTGTATCCTGATCTCTAAGTCAAGAGGGCATATAGGTGATGAAAGTTTTATCTGTCACAGGCATGTCAAGATGAGCAATTGCTGGATGATTCAACCCAAATGTATAGGAGCTGTTTATACAGAGATTGCCAAACAATTTCCATTGCTTTTCTTTTTATCTAAATTCTTGTATAAATTACTAAATAAAATAGTCTGTGTTTGGAATGTATGGCTGTGGGATATATAGAAACTCACAGCATGTGGGGGAAAAAGTTAAAATAGGGAAATATAATAGTTTTGTAAACTTTACGCCAATATAGATACATCATATATAGACTCAAGGTTCAATTTGCTGATCAAAGCATCCAAATAACTTTGAATTTAATAATGTCGGCAATGAATGCTAATATATGGAAATTGAAAAGCATGGAGCAACAATAGCTAGCCACGCTTACCAGTATTGCCCTGCAGCAGGTAGATTTACATTTTTTTGTTTTGTTTTGCAATCATAGTTTGGAAAATGTATGTTCTTTTTCCCTTCTTCCATACTTCTGAATGTGGGTTCTCCTGAACAAGCTTAGACAAGATTGGAGCTAAACAATAGGGCAACAGCAGAACCTTTGAAGGCTCAGTTTGGATAGGTACGCAAAGCCTGAGTCTCCTTTGATGTATGTGGGCTCAACTCCGGTTGCCCTTGGTTGCCCTCTCTTACCTATGTAACTTGTGTCTGGAAACCCTTGCCAAATTATTTTTTTAAAAGAAAAAAAAAAAATTAAGGGCATTTTTGCAAACTCATGTTCATCTTGGTTCTGGTCTGGCTGGAAAAGTACTACAACGATGCCCTCTCCGGTGATGATTTAATATTACTGGTTTTGGTCTAGGCTGTAGACTTCTGCCTCCTTCCCAGTTTCAGAAATTTCAACCCCATTTCAAATGGGAGGATTTTGCCTCTAGTTGGAAACAAAAGTATTTGAACTTCTTTGGAATGCTAGCCAAAACCATCCTCTATCTCCCTTGCATCTTTTCCTCTTCTCCCAAGTAATTTATGGTTCCATTTGACTGAGGTTTTGGGCAAGGGAACTCTAATGCCTTTCTGTCATATCACAGACCTCACCTGGCAGACAGGGACAGCACATCTCAGACTTGCTTCTCTCAGAGTCAGTGGGTTGCCATTACCTTCAAGGGAAATAGGATCAGTCCATTGTATTCTTAATGCAAAAGAACAAATGAGTCATTTCTAGTACCCACACCTGATTGCTCTTGCCTAGGAGCCAGGAGGTCACCTTCTTTCCTCACTCTTCATCTCAGGGTAGCACTGTGCTTACTTCTGCCAGTACACTCAACTGGATTCAGTTCTGAGTCATCTGCAAGCCCTAAACTCCCATTGTCTTCAAAGGACATTTGGATTACAGAGAACACTGTGTTTACTCAGGCTGAAAAGAAATTGAAACATAGGAGATTGCCACACCTACTAGAAGAGTTTGGCAAGACAGTGGTTGTTTGCCCTAAAGACAGGATGAATAGTGGGGATGTGATAGATGTGCCCACAGCCCAGGGGGTCTTTGATTCTTGCTAGTACAAGATTGAGGGAAAACTCCACTGACAAAAAGCAAGCTCTAAACACTTCTTTAAAAACAAGCAGTAAAATGTTGTGAGATAATAAAGTCTACAGACTCTTACTCTTCAGAAAGTAAGCCACTGTCTTAAGCATTGAGGATTAAGAGCAATGCATTTTTCACCGAAGTAGGTGATTCTATCCAAAAGCAGTTGAACGTTCTTTGAAGGATCTGGTATCTCCAAAAGAGAACACCAGACTAAATGGACGTCTGGTTTCATCTAATAGGGAATGTTCTGCATCCTATAAAGCGTAAGGGCGGATAATTAGTAGAATAACCAGAAGATTCTGAGAGGATGGCAGGCAGGGCTCTCACAGGAGGTGTCAGTCCTGGCAGAAGTCAGTTACTTTATTGTAGTAAGCAAATCCGGCTGGATTCTCTCCATGGTGCAGTAACAGTAGATTGAGGAGCATGCAAAGCAGCATCAATACATAAAAATTAAACTACTTTTAATATACAAAGCTGAGTTTAGATAAATGCAGAACAGAGAAACAAAGGCATAATATTCTCTGAAAGTGCGGCCTTTTAATGCTGTTTTGGAGACTAATTTACATACAAATAAAATGTCAGCTTATCCCATAACTGTCATGATGAATTGGAGCACTTAGATTTTTGATGAGAATGCATGAGATGCTTCTTCTGTACCTTATTAAATGACGGGATCTTGGCCTTTTGCCAAGTGCTAGAGTGATGCTTTCTTTACTGAAATACATATAGGAGGGAAATATGGACTTGGACATCTAGAGAACCCAGGTTCAGTCACTAGCCAGAGCTCTGCCTGCATGTCACCTTGAACACTTTGAATTTTTCATTTCTCTGTAGATAATTTTATTTATCCGTAAAATGGCAGTGATATCAGTTTTCCTGTTTCACAAGCTTTGTTGATTTTTAATTAGTTGATGCATACAGAGTGCTCTTAGGTACTTGATTGGAAGCGAGGGCAAAGTGAATCTTGCCTTGTTGGGCTCTCCCATCCTGGATGGATGGCAGTGAAGGGCAGGTAGGAACAAGCTCTCTGAAGCAGGCCAGTAAGAACTGCAGAGCAGCAACCTGCTGTGCTCAGGAACTTGTAAATAAAAGCAGGTTTAGAATTCTTCATTTTGGTTGCAAGAGAGCATAAAATTCTCCTTCATGTCACCTCTTTAGATACATCATGTTTTGACTTCAGTTTCTCCTGAAAGTGTGTGTGTGATTACCCCAGGAGTGAGCTTAAAATGAAACAAGTGCCTGGAAGTGGGCTTAAACAATCTATTGTGAAATGCCACTCCTAAATGCTCTTGAAATGGCCAAGTGTCTGCTTTATACCCATAGAAAAGGTTAGATTTATTCCAGTGGCTAGATGACTACTGATGTATGCTGTTCTCTGAAGCATAATGTAATAGAAAAGATCAGTGTGAATTAATTCAGTGTGAATTAATAAGAGATTTACCTGATGAGAGTTGTTTGAAGGTGATGGCACTTTGTAGCTGAACAGGATTTAAGATGTCCAAAGTGCACCTTTAGAGATTTGAGAACAACCGATATTGGGAAAGTAAATGTAAATGGGAAGGAGCAAGCTTGAACAGACCACAGGTCTTTTCACTTGTCTGTTTCTTTGTAGATTTTGTGGGGAAAAAAATTGCAAACAGCGCTTTTGCAAATTGGTGATCAGGGGCTAAACTGAAGAGCCTGAAAATGCAAAAGAGTAGAAGAGGAGGAGAAAAAAACAACTCTGTTTTGCTATAATGCTGTTCTACTAATATGATGTGTAAGGTATGGTTTTCTCCTTGCACTTTTTTAGATTGATGAAGCTATCATAATTTCAGTGGAGCATGTGGAGTGTAAAATACCAAACAGATGCATTTTGTCCAATTACAGAGTCTGATCCTGCCTAATTTTACTGATACGAGGAATCATGTTCAGCGTGATGAGCGATTTCAGGCAGGAAAGACTGGACACACAGTTTGAGGGCTTGCAGAAAAACACGTATAGATTAAAATCTCCTTTGGAATTAACTTGTCAGTTGCTTAGAGCTGTGACATCTTCTGTCTTGTAGGGTGTATGAAGACACTTGCGCCCAAGCAGAAAGGAAGTGGTCTTGTTGAAGAGGCAGTTGCTTGTCATTAAGCTTATTCTGCCCTCCCATGGCTTAGGGCCTGACTCTTGGGTTCCTTACACAAAAGGGGTTGTTCTTCCCTTCTCAGCGGACAAAAGTTAGGGAGGGCTGTGTTGTTGGGTTGTTAGCTGGCAGATTTGCTCTGAGAACCACGACCAAAAGCAGGAGAGAAGCATCGTGTGTGACTGCCTCCTGCTCTGTGTCCCAGCTGGAGATGGTGGGGATATGAAGCTGTTCATGTCTCTTTTTCTGTCATTGTGTAAGTGTCCACAAGGGAAGGTCGAAGGGGCAGCAGCTTTGGTCAGTCCTCTACCACTGTGTCTGAGTCTGGGGTAGCTTGCGTCTAATGTAATTTAATTTTCAGTGAGGGCAGCAATTTCACCTGGAGTCTCCAGCGTTATTTACAGATTTTTTTTTTTCTCTTTTTGCCGACTAACTTGGAAAACACGGCAGGTCTTTGAATTGTGGGCTGTACTAATGAGCTTGTTAACTTTCTGGTTGTGCTCGGCACAGGTCTGGGCCAGCCCGGCGGAACAGGCTGCTGAGGAGGGCTGGGTGCCGGCTGGCTCCCCAGGGACGGAGCCCGCCGCCGAGATGCTTTCCCAGAAATTCAGTCTCTCAAAACAGGAGCGTTCTGGCTTCGGAGCTCGTGTGCCTTACACAGCTGCTCGATTGTTGTATGGAGAGTAGGGAGGAGGCTCCAGATTGATTAGGACTCGATGTGCTTGATAGAAGCCGGCACTTTGAACACTTAGGGTTTTTTATGTGAAGAACAGCAGACGGTCTTTGTAGTCTATTTATGTATAATAAATTGAGTTTTGGTTTGTGTCTTGTGGGTTTTTTTTCTGTTTTTCCTCTTTTTTTCTGTTTTTCCTCTCTTTTTTTTTTTCTTTTGTGAAAGAAAAAGAAGTCTAAAAAGGAGAGAAATTAAAACCGCAGCGTTATTTTCCCATACAGCTATAGCAAGTATCCTGCGATCTCACATGATCGGCTGTCCTGCTGGAGTGGAGTGTGGGAAGGTGTCAAAATAGGTCTCTCAATCTCTTAATTTTTTTTTCTTAAAAGGGAAAGCCAGATGAATGCCAAAAGCCCTGCTCTCTTCTCTACCCCTGCAGTAACAAACTACATGAATGTGTGTTATTAAGATGATAAAGATTAAATTTCTAGTTACTAACGTGCTATCACAACAGCAAAGGGGGAAAAAAATCTTGAAAAATTATGAAAATTAGTCTGATGGTCTCCTTTTAATAATAAGATCACTCCCAACCCCAACAGACAGTGTAGGCTGGAATTCCACAGGGCTTTTTTGTGGTCATAATGATTTTAATAATACTTTGTGCTATATAGCACCTTTCATTAGAGGATCACAAAGTGCTTTACAGTCACTAATTAATTAAGCCTCACAACACTCCTGTGAGATAGGTAAGTATTACACATATATTAAGCTGAGACACTGAGAGTTAATGATTTTTTGCTGCATTATTCTGGGAAAATGACTGATGTTCAAGCGCCGTATGTGCATTATATGTCTTTGTGTGGGTGTGTAATACATATGAGTGTAAAAGTATTAATTTTACTATCCCTTAACAAAGATGTCCTACTTGAGCCTGTTGAATATAAATGTGTATTTTCATTTAACTTTTTGTTGCTGCAGCATATTGACTGATAATATCACAGTCTTCATATACCCTTGAGTATAAGTTCGCTTTTTGTCTGCCTGTGCATCTACTTGTACAAAGATTAGTCAGTGGCGTCTCTTAAAATTCAAACATATTTCTAGATGGATTATTGTGTTAAAAAGAGCATATGACTAAGATCTGACCTAAACCTGCATCACAAGCACCAGGCAACAACCATCCTGTTGCAATAGGCTTTGATGACAAGCCATCACATTCAGTAAAAGTAATGAGCAACAACAATGACCCGCTGGGGAGCTGGTGATCAGCAGGTAATTAGCCATTATCGTCACCACTCTTAAGAAACTATTGATTACCAGAATTTGTTTTTCCTTTTTCTTTCCTTTTTTCCTTTTTTTTTTTTTTTTTTTTTTAAGAAGTACAGTAGTCACTCTGGTAAGTCATTATCCTGAATTACAGACTGATTTTAGCAGAAGTTTCTGTTTCCAGGGATAAACTGATGTGAGTGACTGTTGAACAGAAAAATCTGTATCTTGCAGATGTATGAACCACACAGAGTAGCCGTGGCTGTTTTTGAGGGAAAGTACTTATAGCTGCAACCTGAGCCTTATCCAAAATTCCCTCAGCTCGAGAAGTCCTTTCATTTACATCAAGCTTAGTAATTCTTTTATTTTGGGCAGATCACTATTTTCAGTGATGAAAAGGTATTTTAGTTCTAATGCCGGTTCTTCACTAGGCTTCTTTACTAGCACCCAACAAATGAGCTTACTGTTGTGATGACATTGTAGAGATGTGGGAAGTTGCCTGCTAACAACAAAAGTAACACCACTAATTCTGTTTGAAGTGGAACATAAGGCAGCCCACTGAGGTTAACTTAAAACTGCTGATGGAGTTATTAAGATGCCATTAACTATCCCATTAGGCCAGTCCCATGATGATGCACGTGAATTTTTAAGACACTTTCTTTCTACAGCTCATTTTCAACAGTTACTTTAAACTTGTTTTAGACTTTGTGTTTGGTAAACATTAACTCTGAGATATCTGTCTTTTTGTGTGAGTGTGTGTGTTTGTGTGTGTGTATGTGTGTGCAAGAGCACGTGTGTCTGAGGAGAAGGGAGCTCTGGAATTTTTCATTTTTGAGGGAAATAGAGAACAGCAGACTCTATTTGTATAGTACCCAGTAACAGATGCATGGGATGTACAATAGCTATAATAATGTTTTTAAGTAAACACCATATTTTGAATGCATAATTTAGGAAGGAAAACCTTTTTTTTTTGTTTTGTTTTGCAGATATACAGATCAGCTCTCAAAATGTCTTCTGTGTCTTCCGTGCATCTTCTAAGACAATTGCATTAGCCCGCCTGCTAGTTGACTAATAGAATTAATAATTGTAAAAAGCACTCTAAAGCCACATGCCTTATGAAGTCAATGCTGGGTATGATTTTACAAGTATGTGATCTATTTTTTCAAGTGAAATTGTTAACCGAAAACGTTCTTGGCACACAATAAAACATTGTGCAATCTGTTATTTGTCTTAGAGATAATAATTTCAGAGCGGCTATATTCTTTTTGTATCTAACTTGTGACTTGCTAGGGGATGGTTTCTTCAATTTAGGAATATTGCAAATGTAGTTATATTTACATAACATGTCTCTGAAAAATGATAGTGGGGGAATTTCAGCAACAAAAAAAATCTCTGTGTCTTTTCTTACTGTCCCCTTGAGTGGATATCAAACAAATAAATGACAGATGATTTTTCAAAAGCTAAAAGAAAAAAGAAGGGAAAATAGTTCTAAATTCAACTTAAGTCAATTTTATCTTCTTTCTTCTTTCCTTTCTTTCTCCAAGTGTAGAATACTGCATGAAAAAGCTCCATTAGGCAGATACAGTTTTCCTTATTCCCTTCCATTAACAACCGAGACTCTCAAATGTGTTGGGAAAATTAGAATTAAAGTAGCTAGATCTACTGTCCAGTTAGCCTATATACAGTCCAGATTTTTCTTTTCTTTTCTTTAAAGGGATTTTTTTCTGTTCTTTTCTGTGACTCTCTTCTGTCAGTTGACATGAAGATAGCAATTCTCTAAGCTTTCCTTATCTGCCAAAAATATCTGTAACAAAAACATTTTAGAACATTGCATTTAGTCTTGTTTAATTTTGACTGAGGTAAGAGTCATGATGTTTACTTTCTTGATTTCTGATTTTTCTTCTCTGTGCAGTCAGGACTTCTTTCTCTGTTATCTGCCATGAATTGCATTTAAACAGAAGTTATTTTAAAAATGGTTTGGGATGTGTAACCAGGAGAAAAGTACATACTTAGCTGAACACCTACCAGAGATGCTCACAGATACTTTTAATGTATGTTAACCAAGAGCGTTCATGGAGTCTCACAGAGAAGTAGCAATGCTGAAAGGCTGACAACTATCTTTTTACCTTGAATTGTATATGTGTGCATGTTGTTTTAGTTGGCTGAGTCTGTACTGTAATATTTCTCTTACCACTGCAGAAAATAGTTCTTTTTTCTGAGTTCTGAGTGACTTCATGGTTCAGAAGCTATTGGGGAAAGAAAAAGTCCAATTTAGCTCATACATACCCTGGTAGGTGTAGTTGGTAATAAAGAGAAGACATTTGGTTCCCAAGCTTATGTGTGTTCTACAGTAAGGAATCACAGTAGGCATTTAAGAAACCTATTAAGACCACACAGAGTGTCAAAATTTCTGTAACATGAGCTGGCATTCTGTGCGAAAGCCGCCTTGCTGTAGCCCATGCTGCCTGTGGATCAGCTCAACCACAAAGACAACAGAGCCAGCCCAAGACACAAGTTGAACATTTCCCCTAAGAAGTTGTCTGTTTTTATCAACAGAGCGTATAGTGCCCTTTCATGTGGAGCAGATGTAAACAAGAGGATGTACAGATGCTTGTTCCTTTATTTTTAACCTCTGTCCCCAGCCTTGCTTCTCAAAGTACTGTTTTGAGAAGGTCATCCTTCTTTCGAAGGTCTGATACAGCACCATTTGGAGGACATCAGTGCTGCTCCCAGAGTCGCCAGGTGGTCCTCCCTTGGCACAGCAATATATATCTCCAGTGCCTCTGTAGGGCCTGGCCAGGGCTGGCCTGGGAATGGGGGCTCAGACTTAAGTCTGTAGCTCACATCTCATGTGTGGTACTGCAGGCTGCTGCCACCAGACCACACACAATTTGGCAAAGAGAAACATCCATCCTTGTATACAGCATTGGCAAAGATTAGGAGCATAGAAAAGTTGGGCCACATCTGTCTTCTGCCCATAGCTAGCATGTGAACACAAATGGATCACACCAGCTGGTGATGAATATCAAATCCAGAACCAGACAGTGGAGAAAGAAAGGGAGTTTCACATATATATTTTCTCTTAAATAGAGTGGGGAAGGTGAAGTGGATGAGGAATTTGACTTAGTACCTGCGTAGTTTGGTTTCTTGTCCTTCCATAATCTCTGCCATTCAGAAAGCAGCTAACTCATCGGTGGCAGATTCCCCCTTTCTCACTGATCCTTATTGCTGCCCTGTCTCAGCTTTCTTAAATTAATCCTGGAGGTGTACTTGCAGATTTAGCGGTAGTGGCTATGTATGCAAGGAGGACTGAACAGAGGAAGGTTTGGCTGATTAGATCCATGTGGATTCCAGGTGTTTTCAGGGCAGATCCTGGCTCAGCCACACAGTGATGTCAAATGTCTGAATCCAGGCCTGTAAAGTTTTATTGACAACGGGTTTCCTAATAAAGTTAGTTTCTCTTTGTTTGGCAAATAGAACTAATTACATGAATAATGGACTGTGAGGCCAGACTCTAAAATATCCGTAGAATCCTGTTTGAAGTTTATGGGCAGTAGGAGGGGGATCTTCTGCTATAGAGAAAATGATACCTGCTTAGGAAAATACTTTCTCTGAAACCTCAAGTTTCCTAAACTCTCAACTCTCCTAAATCTGTTTTCTTCCTAATAACCTGTTTAAGTTCTTCTTAAGATTTTGTCTTTTAGGCGTATTTTTGCAAAGCTGTGTTATATGTAGTTGTACTGTGTATGAACATTAGACTTTAAAAGTTTATTTTCCCCTTAGTTTTCTAAAATTATTTTAAAAGGAGCTTTCATTTAAAATTCTTCCTGCCAGACCATTATCATCCCAAAAGACACGGAAACCTGCAATTCACTGACTCTCATGGAAGTGTTTTTGTAGGTTTTTTTCAGTTCTTTTTTTAGTTAAGTTTAGCCTCAATTTGCTGATTTTTTAAAAGTGTTCTGCATAGTTTAAAAACCTGTTCAACAAAAATTTTCTGAGAAGTTGATGTACTCAATGTATTTATGTAGTTCAGAATGCTTTTAAAAGTGTCAGATTTGTTATCTGTTACATATCTTGAATAATTCTATAGGGTTTTTTTTCTTTTCTTTCTTTTCTTTTTCTCTCTCTTTTTTTTTTCTTTTTTTTTTCTTCTTCTTTTTTTTTTTTTCTTCTGTGGTAGATATGGTCCGGAAAAAGAATCCCCCTCTAAGAAACGTTGCTAGTGAAGGTGAGGTACAGACCCTTGAGTCTACAGGTACTGAAAGTGAAGAGTCTGGAAGGAAAAAAGAATTTTCTGCAGAGCAGATGCAAGAAAACACTGACCAGGGTGATGCGGCAGAGTTAAGTAAGAAGGAAGAACTTTGCATGCATGTCCAAGAGCCATCTTCCAGTGTTAAAAAGGACTTGAAAAGCTCAGTGCTGAGTGAAAAGGCTGGCTTCAATTATGAAAGCCACAATAAGGGAGGAAATGTTCCATCCTTCCCTCATGATGAGGTGACAGACAGAAATATGCTGGCTTTCTCATCTCCAGCTGTTGGGGGAATCTGTGAGCCCTTGAAGTCTCCTCAAAAATCAGATGCAGATGACACCCAAGATGTGGTCTGTACCCTGTCAGGAGATGCAGCGGAGACAAATGAGGAGCATCAGATGTCGCCAAAAGCTTCAGATGAAACAGTGCAAGTGCAAAGTGGTCAAACTGATGGCCAAGGCTCAAGCCCAGTCCCCATGGCCTCAAAAAACCCACAAGTGCCTTCAGATGGGGGTTTAAGGCTGAACAAATCAAAAGCAGATTTGTTGGTAAATGATAACCCAGATACAGCGCCTCTGTCTCCAGAGCTTCAGGACTTCAAATGCAACATCTGTGGGTATGGTTACTACGGGAACGACCCCACAGATCTCATCAAACACTTCCGCAAGTACCACCTAGGACTGCACAACCGCACCAGGCAGGATGCTGAGCTCGACACTAAGATTTTGGCTCTCCACAACATGGTGCAATTCAGCCACTCCAAAGACTTCCAGAAAGTCAACCGCACTGTGCTTTCCGGGGTACTGCAGGACATCAATTCCCAGAGGCCTGTCTTATTAAATGGGACTTACGATGTGCAGGTTTGTATGCTCCCAGCCTCCCCGCCTCTGCTCACTGCCTTCTCAGCTGCAAAGCCAGATCTTGCAAAGCCTTTCCTACCCACGTGATTACTGTATGTCATATAACCTGCTTAAGCCTCTAGAACCGTTTTGGTCTGTTTTAGCCAGGCTTGCTGCGGGCCTGCTGAGCATCTTGTACAGTAGAGGAGTATTTGGCTTTTTGACCAGTGACATTTCTGTGTAGGATTCAGTTGTTACGGTAATCAATAGCAAGAGATCTTATTCAGCAAACAGGCAAATGGCTGAATTGGTAATCATATCTGAAGGATTTACTGTCATGGAAAGAAAAGAGCAAATAATAATGAAAAATAACAACGAGATAGACAAAAGACAGCAGCTGGAAATTAAAAATGTAATCCTAAATTATCAGCTGGTGGGAGTCAAGATTTGGCTTATTGATTCCTTATTAAGATAAAATAAATGGCAAGTCTTGGCAGCTCTGAAGTTGTCTAGTGCCAGAAAAACAGGATACACAATGGATATTTAAAACATTTCAAAAAGTAGCAGTAATCCATGCTGTCCTTCATGTTAGTAAGCCTGTAAGAAGAGGATTATTGCCTCAGTCATTCTCATCTAGTCGAAGTAAGAAAAAAAACTACAGATACCACTGGGAAAAAAAAGAAATCTTATTTTTACCATGAAAGAGTAAACTCAAAAATTTTTCATGGACTCTCTGTTAGTTTCTTAGCAGCAAATATTTAATTAGTTAAAAAAGAATTGATGGTGCTTAAAAAAAAATCTTTAGATTAAGCTGAGTGATATAATAGGATATTTCAGTATTCTGTATGACACAAAAATTCTTATTTTAAGAAAAATCAAACTAAAGTAACAAAGTTTGCATACAATACATGGTCAAATGTCCATCCATTTTTAAGTGACTGCATACATGGAAACATTGTTGTAATCACCAGATAAAACTCCCAGGGTATGCTAAAATAAAAAGGTAGAAAGGTGAAAACATTTAATTATGCTTGCAGAAACCATAGCTATAGGAAAGAAATTTTGCAAGACAGGTTAAGATGGCTAACATTTGACTTCAAGGAAGAAACCAAAACCAGAAAACAAGGCAGGAACTTGAAGCTTTTCAAATGATTTAAACTTTTCCTCTTTTTAAAGAGACTCTACAATTTCTTTGTGGAACAGCAAATCAAACCAAGGTTGTTACTATGTGTAAAAGCTGCAATCTTTGAACTGCTGTCTTACTAAAAGATCACTGTCTCATGTCAGACACTCTCTCCTGTCAAACTCTGATTAGAAAGCAAATAGTGATGTAGTTAAAAGAGGTTAGAAGTGAATAATGTCAGATTGTGAAACGATGATTTATAATTAGCACATAGTATGATCTTAATACCTGGATTTCCTGCTATAGTTTCAGTTTGCTGACTCCAGGGACAGCATCTTAGAGCAACTGATCCATGCTGTCAGGAAGACATTCAAACTGGAACAGCTCAGACATACAGTATAGAGGAATTTGAGTTTCTAAACACACTTTCATTTCCTCCAAACAATTGTTTCGTTAGGTCCTTAGTTATTTATAGGAAAGTTTATGCTTGATTAGAATGAGCTGGACGCTTTTCCTTTGCAATGCTCTCAGAAATAAAACAGATGTGTGAGCTATCTCAGTTTGAACTGATAGAATGAGAAATAAAACAGCTGAACCTAGACTATACTTGTCTACTAAACTCTGGCAGTAAGATACTGCAGGGAAGACAAAAAGCGGTAGGAAACAGCCCATAGATAATCTACTTAAGATCAGTCTTTTCTCAGACAAAATACATTTGCCAAAATAGAACAGACAGCCTATACAATGTTGGCTGTGTATTTGAAAGACAAAAAAACACCAAAAAACCCTGGCTCTAGAAACTTAATTTTTAGGGGTGCTAGTTTTCCCTGGCCAGTTTGGGAATGGAAGATTAAATAAGCTTTTGTGGCAAATGCTGTACTTCATCAATTGCACATGCACCAGATGTCGATCCAGAACATGTCAGAAGATAAGTAACTGATTAATATTTTTATGCTTTCTCCTCCCCACTCCTGATACATAGCAGTTTTGTGAGAGTTATAAAGTAAAAAGACATTTGAAAATCCCCTTTGCACCCACACATGTTTATATTACTCCTATATCCATTTTGGAGGGTTTTTTCTCATGCATCTGAATGGTTGGCATCTCCCGCCACAACAAGGGATTGTATTGTTTGATGCTCCAGTTAAAATTGGTTCAGTCAAACTCCTGTATAACACAAGAGGGAATTGAACCTGAGTAATTGGTTCATGTTCACACTACTATTTTGTGTAGGTACTGAGCTGAATGAAAAGAATCCCTTTGTAATTAACTTGAAATAGTAATGAACTGAGCTTATGATCTGATTTATTGATCCCCTTGCACTTAGCAAACTGTTCAGTTGTAGCTGGGCTGGAAGTTATGGATAGATTTATGGTCTCAGGCCACGGAACTGGGCACAGAAGCCAGAGGATGAAGATGACAGACTTTGATCTGGCTGACAGTAGTCAGATGAGATGATGGTATACAAAGATCTGTAGTAGTGAGGGATGCTGTGGAGCCCCATAGTTTGCATTCATAACAAAGGCAAACAAAAAGCAATGGGAAAATGTCTGAGCGCAGGAAAATACAGTATCTCCTATTCTGTCTATAGAGATCTAGGGATGTGGTCCATTTGCTGAGGGCTTTGAAAAAGAAATCAAATGCATTTTTGGACTTGTATCACAGAAGTGAAGTTAAAGCTCACCCACAGCCAAGAACACCCTCCCAACCCTAAAAGCAGCTTTTAGGGAGTGTAATCAGCAAAACAGGGGATATACATTTGGGTTCACGTACAGGTATTCAAATACTGGGAGTGTGTTTTGTAGTATCTAAAGAGGATTTGTCTGAGAACTGTGTAAATAATCCCACCTTTCTGGCATTCCTATTGTGCAGATTTTTACTTGATATGAATATTTAAACCAACAAGATTCCCTTGTCTTTTTTGAAAATGTTATTTTCTGTTAAAAATCTCCTGTACTCTTTGTTCCCATTTTTCTCTTCCAAGGTTTTTGGTTCATTGAGTTTTAATAAATTCTATAGGATGGGATAAAATCGCTGAGCAGTTTCTGGGAGATTAACTTTCTTGCCAGTATAGATTTAAGAAAACATTCACTATCACATTTCTGAATTCCCAGGGAATGTGTTAATCAGCTTTATAGCTTTTATCAAAATAATATTTGAAATGAGTTCAATGGATTTTTTACTGACGGGCCCTCCATTACTTTTTCTTCACATTTAGTTAATTGATCAATCTCTATAGGCAACTTTGTCTTGCTGGGTATTTGAGCCTGTGTAAGGCTTCATGGACGTGCCTAAAGCAGTAGATCTTTATACTGATCTAAAGACTTCACTTAAAGTAAAATTCATGTAACTGAGTTAACAGCTATGATGCTGAAAGCTATTGCCTTTGCTGTTGTATGATTAGGTCTCCTTCTCTGTTTGATATAATGACTCTTTCATGTGTATGTTAAAGTCTGGAGACAGGCAAGTTGCTGGCAAGTAGAGAGCAGGCAGTCTTTTTTCTAACTCCCAATTTTTTTATGAGTAGTAAGTGGGACAGCTTCAATGGGAAGGCTGGAGGGTGCTGTCTTCCACATAGCAGCCTATAGCTAAGGCGTAGGACATGCCCAGCAAAGGTGAAGAAGCAGGCTTGGATCCCCTCTGACAGAGCAAGGAAAGGAACCTACTTTTCCTGTTTCCTGAACAAGTGTTCAAGCCATTAGACTATTGTATAAAAGGGAGCGTGACCTTATTTCCTGGTGTGTTTTAAAAGAGAATAGTGTCCCTCAAAGAAAGGACAGAAATGTCTGCATTCAGGTAAGGGTTTCAGAAGGCATGTCCCAAGGGGAAGGGTATTTATGCAGCCATGAATAAAGACATACTGCAGAGCTCAGCAGTTCTTCTGGTTGCTTACATATTGTGTATGCTACCTTTGAGGTGCTTCCTGCTCAGACTGGCCCTGGTACTGGGGCTCATTGGCACAGATCTACCTCCTCTTCTGTTCAGCCATTAAAAAGATTCAGAATGTGCAAAACCCCAAATTTTTTAAGTTTAGTCCTGTGATTTTGATTGTTTCATGGTTTTAGATCTAGACAGACATATAAGAAGACAAAGTTCTGAAAAAGCATGGACTGATAAAAGCCATAGTTAAGTTTATTGGTTGTATTTCAGTGCACCTGGGGATGGGGGGGAGTGAAAGAAAAGGAGGAAATTACTGTTTTATCTACTACCCCACAGAATAATAAGAGGTTATCAGCAATTGTTTTCTTCTATGGTTCTAGACACCCAGTATTGTAAGAGTTGTCCTATACCACTCAGTGTAATGCTTTGTCATATGTGAGTCACAGAATGATTTGGGTTGGAAGGGGCTCATCTAGTTCCAACTCTCCTGCTGTGGGCAGGAACATCTTCCAGTACACCAGGTTGCTCAGAGCCCCATCCAGTCTGGCCTTGAACACTACTAGGGATGGGGCTCCTCTGAGTGAAGCATCCACAATTTCTGTGGGCAACCTGTTCCATTGCCTCATTGTGCTCCTAGTGAAGAATTTCGTCCTAATATTATTTAAACCTATCCACTTGCAGTTTGAAGCTGTCACCCCTTGTTCTGTCACTACATGCCCTTATAAGAAGTTCCTCTTCAGCATTGTGCCCTTTGAGATGCTGGAAGGCTGCTGCTAGACTGAACAGCCTGTCTTCATAGGAAAGGTTCTTTAGCCTTCTGATCATCTTCATGGCCTCCTCTGGACTGACTCCAGTAGGTCCATGGCTGCCTTATGCTGGGAACCCCAGACCTGGATACCCATTCCCAGATGGACCAGATGGGGTCATGAGAGCAGAATAGAGGGGGAGAAACACCTCCCTTGACCTTCTGGTTACTTATATAAATACATATGAATAAGGCAAACAGCTTCTCCAGGATTTTTACAGCAACCAAAAGCACTTCTGGATGTTCAGCAGGCTGGTCAGTGTCCTAGAAAGTGATAGACATACCCACACAGAATCTGTAAAGCTCTTACTTTTGTGTCGTTTATAAATTCCCGGTGAGTTCTATGTGTCTACATGATGTTATGTCATGAGTAGTTTTTAGTGGTCTGGATTTCAGTGTATGAAATCTGGCATCTTTTCTGTCCTCAGGTTAGACGTGTGACTAGTATAAAGCCTAGTCTAACGAGGATTCAGCTGAAGGAGAAACACTGATTTTATTTGTAGGTTCTGCTTTTTATCCTTCACGCTTATATTAACTGATTGAATATGAAGCTGTGAAGGTAAGACTTACAATTAGGGGTACAGTTGTAGTCAGCAGCACTTCTCATGATAAAGGTTTTTCCTTTATGTTTTGGTGATTTTGGCAAAGGAACTCTGAGACATGAAGTGAGAATTACAGATTGGAGGCCTAAACAAGTACAGCTTTTTTTTTTTTTTTTTTTTTTTTTTTTTTTTTTTTTATTATTAGCATATCAAACCTTCTTAAAGTTCTTTGTCATCAAGTGGTCATCCTAAAAGGTGACAACATAACTGGTTGATGTGAGCAAACAGAAACATGTATATGAATGAATTTCATTTTCCTTGCATGCTTAGACAAATGGATCCAAATTTTATATTGTTTGTCTCACTGATTTTGGGTCAATTGTCCATAATACAGGAATTAGATCTAAATAAACTGAACAACTGTTGCTGCATATGATGTATTCCAATCTTGTGGACTAGACTGTGCCATCGTAGGTTTTGCAGCATATGTTAGAACAGAACTTGTGTGAAGGTGGATGTCGCACAAGGCCCATTTCATGTCAGCCATGTTGCAGACTCTCTGGGCGCTTTCCTGATAAACAGAAAGCTGTCAAGCTCTCCTGAGTGTTGCACCTGCATGTGGGCATACCTGTTTGTTTTGAATCTTAGTTTTGAGTCCATGATCAGGCTTGGAGGCTGCCTTGCACACTTGAGAGAGTCACTCCTCAGAAGCATGGAATTCAGTCCTCTCTTGTAAATAAACTGACATGAAAAGTAATGGTGGCAGGTAGAGAAATTGGTGGTGGTAAATCACACATATGAAGAATGTGCCACACATATGCATTTGCTTGTGAGTGTGTATACATACATTTGCTTCTTACGCGTATATAACTGCATACACGCATATTTATAAATATTATGTGAAAAAACACATGGAAGAGCTATTTAACTTCTATATTGGCAATAGCTAATAAGCAATGATTTGTATGATTGTATGCAGTAGAAGTTCTTTATATCACTTCTATGGAGATACTTGCAAGTTTACTCCTCAGAATGATAGGCAGTGATTTGTAGCATGTCAGCTGCTACATAGTAAGTGCCTGGGAACATTGCCTTGCTCTATGGCAGAAATTAGCCATTTTAGCTGCCTTGCAGTGAGTAGTAGTCTATACTAATATTAGAATATTCATATGGACAGTTTGTGGAACTACTGCTGTGACGCATATTCACGGGCTTCAAAGCAAAGTTGTTTATGTGTTGATATTCCTTACCTTATTGCAGGGATAAGTGGTAGTGTTTGAAGAGTGGCTAATAAAAACAGGTGGTGAGACTAGTAATATTAGTACTTATATTTAAAGTTATAAACTGCTAAGACAGCCTACAAAAAGGATAAGAGCTCAAAAAAATAAAGTTCCTGGGGAAAAAGGAAAGCAGCTAGGTTTTCTTCTGGTATAAATCAGTGTGAGTTTGCCTCTAAGCCTGTAAGGCTGTGTGAGTTTACAGTAGCCAAGGAACTGTCTGGTAATTTTATCTACAGAGAATAGAAGGAATGGTGCTTCTTTAGATACTAGTCTAGTAGCACTAGTTAGCAAATGAAAGTCTTGATTTTCTCTTTCTTTCATTTGTTGGTTTTGCACATCTGGTCTCCTGACCTTAATTTAAGTTCTGTTATTGTTCTGTCACAGTCTTTGTTTTAAAAATACTTATAAAATTCTAATGACACAAAAACTGTGTTGGGTTCAATGGCAACAGAATAAATCTCAAGAAGAATGCACTTACTTTGAATGAATATGATCCAGTAGTTTGCTTTCTTGTTTTGGTAAGTATCAACAGCCCAGAAAGCCAGGAGTTTGCCCTGAGTTTTTGCCTCACTTGTGCAACATAGATTTATGTACCTATAAATGAATCATAGTAACTAGTTTTAAGAATATACTCTGAAAATTCTCCTAGTTTAAAATGCAGAATGAGAGAGTGAGAGGGAGTGAATTCTCCATAGGGGAGGTTAGAGAACCGGATGGTGTTACACAAACTTGCATGAAAGCCAGGAATCTGTTCTGGCCTGCATGACATGAAGAAGTTCATAAATGTGGGATGGTTAAAATGTTCTGGATGCTATATTGCACAAAGCAAATGAATAAACAAGAGCATTAGAAAATATTTTAGGATTAGAAGATTAAGAGTAATTGCAAAAGCAGACTGGATGGCTCAGAAGATTGGTAAGGGATCTGGAGCCTTTCACCTCCTGATTAGCCAAAGATATAACCCAGGTAAGAAAAAAAAAATTCATTAACGTTTGATGTTCCAATGCAGATGGATTCTAATCAGTAGTTGCAGAAGAAGCCAGGGGTCAAAGACAGCTTTACTCTGAGCATGTAATCCTTGTGGTTGAATCTCTTGTGTGAATATAGTTTCTGCTGGTAGAATTTTCTTCATGAAATACATGATTACAGGAGCTGGCAGATTTTCTCTTCCTTGGTGTTTTTTTTCAGTTTCTGTAAAGAAGTATTTGTAAACTGCTTTGTCATGACAGAATTTAGGACTGAATTTTGAAGAGGTGGGAGAATAGGGTAGCAAGGGCAAAACAAAAATCAAAGACCCATTTTTTTAAAAAAAAGAAAGAAGCAAATACTTCTCTTTGCCCAAGTTCATCTATTCCATGAAATCATTGTCTTGACTAATTAAAGTAATGTAGACATATCTCTTGGAAACATATAGTGCAATTACACAGCTTTGCTGAAGTACATGCCAACATACTTTAGAAAGTACATCTTGAAACACTGTCAATTATCATGTTATCTTTTCTCCTTTTTCTGGCTATTTTTGGAAATGTGTGTGGTGTATGAGGAGGTAGCTTAGTTGTATTAACACATGAGCTTCAGATTTTAACGATTTTCCCCATTAATGAATAAACTTAATGATTAAGAGTTTTGAGTTTATGGAAATCTTACTGTGAAATATATTTCAGTTTAATCCCAGAATGACACATGGCTTTGAAGAGCAATTTTTAAAGAATATCAGTGCAACCACATGCAGCACAAGAATGGAGAACCCATTCTAATATCTTTTTTCATATATCGTAATAATTAATACAGACTATATTGCCGTTGTTGAGATGCTGCAGAAATCCATGGTAATCCCAAGGTTTCATAAGCAAATGACAGTGAAGGGAAGAATTAAATCATGTTTCCGCAGTCTGAACTCGTATGTTAGGTTCTCTTTAAAAAGAGAATGGTTGAAGATTAATTTTCTCCTTTGTGTGTTCAGGGAACTATTGATCGATAGTTGTTCCTACATTTCCTCTACAAGCTGTACCTGTATTTGTGACTGCCACTGGCTGTGCCAGCTGGCACTTTGGACTCCAGTGCTAGAACAGAATTGCAAAATTTTAGCATTGCTTTTGTTTAGGTTCTTTTTTATGTTGGGAAGAAATGTCTGCTTAAGGAAATGTAACTCTGTTAGAGCAAAGCAGAGCAGGAGATCAAGTTTTGTTGGGATCAGAGTGAAATAAGGGAGTAAATACAATAATCTATCACTTCTGATATGACACAAAAATGTGGATGGTAATTTCTGTGGTAGTATACCTCAATAATATCTGTCCATCCATCCATCCATCCATCCATCCATCCATCCATCCATCCATCCATCCATCTTCCACTTTCTCCTTCTCCTTTACTTTTCCTCTTCATGGGGCAGATCAGAGAGAGCAGAAGGTGAAGGAAAATTTCATCACCAGTGAAGTTTAGTGCCTGAGTGCCTTTACATAGAGATACAACAGGTAACTGAAAAATCTGAAAGTCAAGCCAAGATTTGAGCAAAGTGCAGGAATCCAAACAGTTCTGCAAATGTGTGGGTTTCTTTCAAATGTGACTGGCTGAAAGCTGAAACAGATTCAGTTTATGCTGTCACTTCAAGTGCTTCTCCCAACCTCTTTGCATGGAAACCAGTTTCTTAAGTTGTCTTTGAATGATGACCCTCATGGTGCTTTTCAGTAGGCTTTGTTATGTGTAAGAAGAAGCTTTTGAGTGTAATAATATTAAGATGACCCTGAGTTACTTTTCACATACATGGTCTAATGCAATGGATTATTTTGAATTGTGGCGGGTTTTCAGGGAAATGCCAAACCAGTAACTGGTAATCAATTACATTCAAGTGGTGTAAAGATTGTATTGGCCTCCCACATTCCAAGAACTTAACACAGGCACTGTGAGAATATTTAGTTCTACTTTATCTTCTTGTGATGCAGAAAAGGATGTATTAGCATGGAACACAAACTTGCTGTGTAGACCACTAAGCAGGATTAACACAAGTTACAGAAATTACGTGATTTACAGTCCACTGTAGAAAATGCTAGTACTAATATGTTTTACCAATGTTCTGAAATAAAAGTAATTAGCAATGAATAGCAGCTGGGATTATTGTCACTCAGAGTTTGTAACTGGTGCCCACAGAGTGTCTGCAAAATAGGTTTGTTATCTGTAACTGTGGCTGGACAGCTGAGAGTAATGAATGTAGTTACTCATTAGAGCCACTTAAGGTAAAGCATTTTAGTCAGTTTTCTGTGCATGCATAGAACAAACATACATATCTAATTAAGTGAACAAAACCAGATCACCTTGTAACTTATGTAATCATGCAGTGAGCTGCTGTTATTTTCTGTTTACTGTAATTCCATCAGTGCTTTGTCTTTTGACACCACTAAGACTTTGAACATTGAAATAATGCAGTGGATGGAGAGCTAAAGTGCCAGATGTTGGAAAGCAGACCCAGATCCCACTGTTGTCAATTGGATCAGGCTCAGCATGGCTTTATCTCCAATTCTTGCTTGCTATAAAATACATAAAGGGAGGTAACTCCTGCACTACAGAAGACCTGTTAAACATCCCTCTTGCAAAGAACCTCATCAAAACCAGGTTCATAATTTGATAGCAGAATGTGGAGCCCCAGTTAGAAGTGAAAATGTTATTACAGCTAAGACCTAATGATTTGGCTGCCTGACTCACCATTGCCTAATGAGATAAGTTTCCTAAACAATCAGAAAGCCATTTTCAGTTTATTTAAGGAAAAGTTGTAACCAGTGCATGGGGATTCTGCTTCCTTAAAGAAAAAAACAAACAGAAAAAAAGAATTGGAGGCTGAATGGCAGTAGCTCATTATATCATGGTTTAGTAACTCATTGCCTCACTGTACATGCTCAATTCTGATGAGATACAAAGGATAGCATTTCATTCTCTGAGCTAAATGGCTAAAAGGCATTTATATTATATACATTTAGAAATGTTTACATTTCATGCTCTCTGTATGTCTGAGTCTTTCCATTTGGTGTGTCAGTGAATGAGCAGTGATCATGTTATCTTTGTGGCATAGCTATTGAGGAGGAGAAGAAAAATAATTACACCATTTGCCTAATGCATTAGAATTGAAATTTGCAGAAATGTAGTAATACACTTACTGGTTGGGAGAATGAAAATCAAACCCTACAAGGCTGAATTTTATATTCCCTGTAAGACATTTCCTGGGTGTAAAAACTGAGAATATGTCACTAGGGAGCTTCCACCCAGGTCTACACCATGTGGAGTAGACTGGATGATGGCAAAGGAGTCGATTGGTGTATGTGGATTTTGGGAATTATCTTCTGGATGCTGTATGCTATTTGCTACTCAGGAAAAGAAGCTATGCAGTGGTGACATTTTTGTCAAGAGAGTCTTTCTTTGGCCTTCAAACCAGTTGTACAGGAGCAGCAAATCTCCCCCTGATGTCAGGGGCAGGTGTGGTGCACTCCTGGGAAGGGCAGGCCTGCCTTGCTTTGAGAACATGGGCTTTAATAACATCAGCCCTGGAAGCCTTCTTCCCTTCCTGCAGAGCATTTTGCTCAGACATCATGAGAACAGTTAAGTAGACCTACCTTATTTTTTTGTGCGTGTGTGTGTAATGAGTGATGTCATGGACTTGGGTGTGGTAGTTTTCTTTGCCACATGCCATTTTTCTACTGTAGTTTTTCCATCCTTGTTGACTAAATTGAGCTCTGTGCATGAAAGGCACGGAAGATATCCTTGGAGAATGTCTGCAGTGAGTAATCCTTGAGAAAACTGCCTTTTGTTTGAGACATCAGCCACTATGGCTCTGTGAAAAGGCATCCTGATGGATACTGGATACCTCTGTAGGAATGATCTTTGAAAGAATTGGTCATACTCCCGACACAGCAAACTGAATTTGTTATTTGAAATTTAATTTTTGCTTGCTTGAATTTAGAAAGCAGTCCTCTTCGACTGGAAACACGGATATCATTAAAACATCTAAGTCAAAAGACTGAGGGTTATTTTTTTTTCTTCCATACCTGGTGTAGACTCCCAGGAAAGTCTGCTTTCAAAGGGTTCAGAGCTAAGGGAACTGATTATTGCATCTTCTATCAATGACATTATTTAATGATTTATCAGCACTAAGATCATCTTGTGCACGTGTGCCTCAGTCTCTGCAAATCAATATATTTGTTATTCAGCTATGAGAAACATTTAAAAATATTCATCAACAAGTGTTAATTATGTGAGGGTATATGTATGATACCTTACATAGTAAAAGTGAAAATGGTGGCAATGATTAATAAAAGAGGCTTATGAATCAGTTGCTTTCTATTTCTCTTTCCCCCCCTTTCCACGCCTTGCTATTTGAATAAATATACAGTGGAGCTAAAATGACCTTATTCTTTATTCACAGGTTACTTTAGGCGGAACCTTTATTGGAATTGGGCGGAAAACTCCAGATTGCCAAGGCAACACCAAGTACTTCCGCTGCAAATTCTGCAATTTCACCTACATGGGCAACTCCTCCACTGAACTAGAGCAACACTTCTTACAGACTCACCCAAACAAAATGAAAGCAGCCCTTCCCTCCTCTGATACTGGTAAAACTTCAGAGAAAAACTCCAATAAATCCAGTCCTACTCTTCGACCATGTGATTCTGGAGACTTGGGGAAGTGGCAAGACAGAATCACTGTAAAAGCAGGAGATGATACGCCAGTTGGATATTCGGTGCCCATCAAGCCAATAGATTCCTCTAGACAAAATGGTACCGATACAACCAGTTACTACTGGTGTAAATTTTGCAGTTTCAGCTGTGAATCGTCCAGCTCTTTGAAACTATTAGAACATTACAGCAAACAGCATGGGGGAAGCCAGGCAGGGAGCCTTCACCCAGATCTGAATGATAAGCTTTCTAGGGGATCTGTCATTAACCAGAATGATCTAGCCAAAAATGCAGATGGGGAATTAGTGACAAAGACAGAAAAGGGTGTGAGTGTGGCAAAAAAGAAAGACCTGAGTAGCAAAGGAGCAGAGGACAGCATGGTGACAAGCTACAACTGTCAGTTTTGTGATTTTAGGTACTCAAAGAGCCATGGCCCAGATGTAATAGTGGTGGGCCCACTTCTCCGTCACTATCAGCAGCTACACAACATTCATAAATGTACCATTAAGCACTGTCAGTTCTGTCCCCGAGGCCTCTGCAGCCCAGAAAAGCACCTTGGAGAAATTACTTATCCATTTGCTTGCAGAAAAAGTAATTGTTCCCACTGTGCTCTCTTGCTTTTGCACCTGTCTCCAGGGGTGACAGGAAGCTCTAGAGTCAAACACCAGTGCCATCAGTGCTCATTCTCCACTCCCGACGTGGATGTTCTCCTGCTCCACTATGAGAATGCACATGAAGGCCAAGCATCTGATGTCAAACCAGAAACAAATGCCCTGCCAGGGGCAGAGGGGCCGCTGCCGCTCAAGGAGAACAAAGAACACTCATGTACCAAATGTGACTTTACCACCCAGGTGGAAGAAGAGATTTCCCGACACTACAGGTACAGTGAAGTTTCAAATGATTAATGATTGGAACCCAAACACACAGCACCCCCTCCCCCCCACCCCGTTTCTTAATTAAATGTCACCATTCCTCAAACATTTGAGGAAACTGGAAATCAAAATAGGAATGTGTATAGATATAAATCTTTACAGCTAGAGTCCAATCCAACATCCACTTTGTTTTGGAAAACCACCAGCTAAGTTGGTGGATTTAGTTATACATTTAAACCTGTGCAAAGGAGAGGGAAATTTGGATTTGTGTGCAGATGCTGAAGTTTCAGCATATTTGAGGTTTGCTCAGCTATTTTCCACCCAGAATCTTTTAGGTACTATAGGTGCTATTTTAATTTAGGCTTTTTCTGAGAAAGTTGGAATCTTCATTCAGTCAGGGAACACAAATGGCTTTACTTTCCAAGATAGACTGTGAATCCTTTATGCTCCGTAACAGTGCTTCAATGTACTACCTTTTTGTAGTATTTTCCATTCCCAAGTCCAGCAATGTAATAATTAGTTTAAGAGCATTCCACTGCTGTTTTGGTGTTCGTTTCCCACTGGGAGCAGACACTCTTTTATCTGTTGATGTCATTCCCCAAGATCTTTTTGCAGATGCTTATTTTCGTGTTGCTGGTTTACAGTGTCATTCTATTTATTTTAAATGCTAGTGTTCCTATTTGGAGGTGGACACAGCCAGTCTCCTGACTCAGTCTGACACAATGTCGTAGTAGCAGCCAACTCCCTGCTAAACCTCTTGGGTCAGTTCCTGGGCTGTTGTAAACTGGCGGTCCAGTTTGCATCAGAGGAGGCTGGCTCTTAGAATTTATAAAGAGCAACAGCTATGTGCCACTGCAAAAGCGATGTTAAATATTAGAAAATCATGCTGAATATGTTAATAGTTAAGGCTAATGCGTCAACAACGGAAAACTTCAGTATCTATCTCATCTAAAAGATCTTTGTGTGGAAGCCAGCTAGAATGAAGACAAAAGAAGATGCATTTTCAAAGCTAAAGCTTTGTTAAAAGCTCAAGAAACTGTGCCATGTTTAATAGATTCCAAGACATCCAAAATTAACAAAGGCAGACTGGGGCATGATACTTTAATAGAGATTAAAGCTGGGGGCATCCAAATGTTGCCCAACAGAGGGCTGCATTGGCAATATATCAGAAGTCTATTTAGGAAAAAAAAAAAAAAAAAAAGGAGCAGATTGCTCATCTTTAATTTGGAGCTAAGGCCCACAGAGGATTCAGGTCCCAGCATGCAGTTCCCCATTTTTGATCCAAGTGGGCCTGAGGGATGTTGTGTGGATTAATTAGTTAATGTTTGTAAACTGCTTTGAAGATGAAAAGTGGTATCTAAGTTCCAAGCATTATTACAACAGCTTTGAGCCATGCTGAAGAACTCCATAGGCAGCACTTTGTCCGCTGCTGGGGCATGGCATGATCTTTTTTTAGTGGTTAAATAACTGGAAGATTGAAATGGCTCCTTTACTGAAAGAATCCAACCTTCTATTTTGCTGCAGCTGGTAATTTAAGTTTTAACAAGCGTGCTGTGCTAGGATCCTTTTTCCTAAGAAAGGAGAAGCCATGACTTTCAAAATTAAGTGCTAAGTCTGAGATGGGGTAGTTGTAGCTGCTCCTTTGGAGGGCTCAGCACCCTGCAATTCTGGCAGTAGTCACAGGGAAGTACACTTTGGAAAATCAAGAGATACACTTTAAGCATTTTAGTCTCAAATTGTTTGTCTAAGATTACGCTATTTTGTTTAAAACACTTGAACAACATACTCTTGTTAACCCCAGTCTGTGCCATTATTGAGTACTCTGAGGACGTTGTGTAAAGCAAAGTACAATGCCCTCATAACTGCTAACTTCTTTCCCTTTCTCCTGTAATTCCCCCTTGATAATTTGAATTTTGTTTCTTTTTACTTGTACTGCTGCTTTTTCTCCCACATCTCTTGCATCTTTTTTGAAACCACATTAGTTATTTGAATTTGTGGTAGGTTCTCTGTAATGGCGAACACCAGCAGGTTTTCTTGGGTTTTTATGTATAATCTAGTTTTTGCTCTATCAAACTAAAACTTTTGAGACATTACAAGTTTTATTTTAATTATTACTATCAGACCTTTTTTTTTAGTAGAAGTCTGGCATATATCAGATATATGTTTTCTTTACCTTTTTATATTTTAGGACCTAAAGATAGAGCATAGTTCAGATTTTAAAAAGTAGAACATCTATAAAATAGTAGTGTTAGTTGATAGACAGAAACATGCTAATGTGGTCAGCTCACATCCAGCTGAGCTTCTCTGTTTCTTAATCAAAATTTGTCTCAATGCTTTTATGCTGCACATTACGTACATCTGATGTATTTAAAATGCTGTACATGCACGTGTCTGTAAAACCTCTTGATTTATATAATAAGGAGTTGAATGGATTCTAATAGTAAAGATAATACTAAACATTAATGTGGTGGAAGAAAATGTTCTGCTGTTCACATATTTTGATTTAGCCTTGATAATCTGGAGTATCAGTGTTGGCTTTAGATGCTACTTATGTATTTTGACTCATGTCTTTTTGTCTGCATTTTTTTCATTTTCAAGTCATATGTCTGAACAACATGCTTAATTTATTTTATTATTTATTTTGCTTCCTTTTGGATCTACATCTACAATTTCACTATGTATTGCTAGCTAAAAAATTTTGTATATCCCAATGTTATTCCTTCGCAGCATTTATTTGCAACAGTATTAGAATTTGCGAAAGTAGTTCTTTCCAAGTTTTCTTTCTACAGAAATGTATATACTTACACTTAGCACTCATTCAGTATTTCTTGACATGATTATTTGAGAGCTGTTTGGTTAAATTTGAAGTCAATGAATCACACTGCACTTGAGTTTACTTATATTTAAACGTCACTAAAATGTGCTTACTCAAATAAATCCCTAGAAGATTTATTGGCCTCCATTTTCCACTAATTCTGCTACTATTCATTTTCTATTATACCTCTGAGGAATCAGATACTATTCATGTTCATTGCAAAGCTTAGGGTTTTTTTCTCAAAATTGTCTGGTATTCTGATGAGCCAGAAGATACCAACAATTTTAATTTAGATATAAATCAAACAGTATTTGGGCAAATTTTTCATGTTATTTCACTTAGTCTAGAGATTGTTTTCCTGCTTATTCCAAAAGAATTAATTTTGATTATTTTTTTTAAATCAAAGCAGCTTCTTGCAGAAGTGTCTCTTTTTCCTTAAAATTTTGCTAAAAAGTGGGAAAACAGTGCATTTTTTCAATTTTGTGAAAGATAGAATTTTTCATGTAAAACCTTACTTGACAGAAAGCATTTGTTCAGTGCTAGTTGTAATTAGAAGTGCTATGCTGAAAAATCCTCTAAACATTTTAAAAACAAGGTAGGATAGTGATTCATTAAACTACAAAATATAATATGAAAATGGGAAGACTCAAATGAAATAAAAGCTTTAGGAATGGTGTAGAATAATTTTTCTAATGAATTATTTTGAAAATATGAATGACATCATTTATGCAATGTTCTATTTAGAAGTTAATTTTGAGTTAATTAAATAACTCAATAAGATAAAGGAGGTAGAGGGGCAAAAGGCAGAGGAGTGCTTGGGGCTTGCATCTTCCCAGCAGCCGGGCTGCAGCTCAGGGATGGAGCTGTTGGGGACAGGGGTGTTGGGACTGACGCTCAGACTCTCAGGCAGAAAAAGCCAGAGCAGGGTCTCAGAGGTGCAGATTATGAAAATTTGGTGCCTTTAGGACACTTCCCCCAGAGAAGAAACTCAGGGAAAAAGTGTAAATTGAGGCTCACCAGCTCCCAGTTCTACAGCAGAGCAGAAACCTTCATTCAGTGAACAATAGCAGCAGCTATGAGGGCCTTTTCCATCGTTCTGACATCCTAATTCACTGCTCTGAACTTGTTTGCTCTTGCCAATGGCTTTTGCTCTCCTTTGATCTCAGTTTTACTCTCCACTCTGCCCTGCACCTCTCCGTTCTAACACTACACTGAATTTTCTTGCTTGCTTTGCTTGCTGTCTTTTCTTCTGAATATTTTCCCTCCCCACAAGCCTGAGTGCAGCACCCATCCCAAAAGTTAACTTTCTTATAAACCTGTTTGTTCATGAGAAATTATAGTAATTATTATATTTATAATTAAAATAAAACATGAAAAAATGGAAGTGATACGACAGCCATACCTTCTTCCAGAATATTTTTTATGCCCTAGAGCCTAGGACTTTCTTCAGGTAATTAAAAAAAATTACTTGTTTTGTAGAGGATGGTGTTTTGTCATACTTCATACTAGTTAGAAGTATGTTAACAAGACTTAATTAACAACTGACCAGTATCAGGAGCCTTGCAGCCTGTTACGAAGTTCAAATAAAGAACATTAAATCCATAAAAAATCCCAACCATTTAATCTCTCCAACTTCAAGATTTTGAGAGGGAAAATCCTTGTATCTTACAGCGCTCAATTCAAGCACTTTTCAGTACAAATAATGATAAGATTTTTTTAAAATTCTCAGAATATAACTGTGCAGCAAAGGTTTTGCCTGAATTTCCTGATGTTTAATCTTGGGATTGGGCTATAAATGTTTTAATGTCCACAAATAATCAGTCTTTGCTTTATTTTGTAGTGAAAATAATAATGCTGAGTGACCTCAGTGGATGGGATAACATTGCCAGCCCAATGCTGTATTACAGAGAATGCCAGTTTATGGCTTGAACCTGCTGTTAGTGTGCTTGAGGGCTGTGTAAAGATTAACAAAGAAGGAAGAGTGCTGTTTTCTTCATTTACAGCACCTTCTTCCATACCAAGATTTTCCTGTTCTTAGAATAGCTCTGTACCAACACACGGTATTGCACCAGACGAATTCGGGGGTTCAGATGGTATAACTGTAGTTTAGCTGTAAAGTGTGACTTTGAGGTAATGCACAGGAATGCTTTTTGTGTACTTTGCAAACTGGAATTTTTAAAATTTTGTTACTTAGCCTTGAAGAGCTTTGTACACAACTCTAGATGTAACTTGGGTGTTTAGAAACGTAGAGTAGGCCTAATTTCTAGTAAAAGAGAAATCAAACATTGCCAATTTGTTTCCCTGCTTGCTGTCAGGGTGGAGTGAAAACTGAGAAGAAAACATTTTCTTTTTATGCCTTGTTCTGGGAAAGAATAAGTTTCCAACTTTCAAAAGTTTTCTAATAGCTGATGATAGTTACTATTTTATTATTTGGGACCATGACTTATATTGGACAGTTCCAAACTTTTGGTTACATTTTGGAGCTTGGGGATAGAGTAATACACAGGACAGACCCATGTGAAGTATGAAGATTTATAATGTTGATGGCAGATTTTTAATGTGTACTGGAAAACCGTACGTTCTGAAACTAAAAGCCTGTTAGGTTACTAGCTAGTGAAGTATGTCTTCATTTTTTCCATATCACAGTGCTTATCACAGTCTAATAGAAGAATGAAGGAATGCTTATATGACTGTCTTTGAACCAATTAGAAATAATTTAAATTAACAAACCTTTAATGCAATAAGGGTGATTTTAACTGGGCCTCAGCCATGTAGTTACAACTGCATCTAATATTCAGCATTTATTTGTGTCCTCAGACGTGTGGTGTATATGGCTCCTGATCAAAAAAAATTTAGCCAGTGTGGAATGGAAAAAATAAAAAAAGACAAGTTAGGCAGAAAAAGATCAGCTGTTTGGAGGTGTGATATCTGTAGATGAGAGCCAAGTTAGGAAGGAGGTTAGCTATTGAAATAGCCAAGTTAAACAAGAGACACTTAGGACTAAGTAGTGTCCCAAAGGATTGATAAACGTTCACATGGGGAGTGTATGTGGTTGAGCCATTAGCCCCAAATGGTGTCTTGTTTAACTTGGCTTTTAAGATAACTAGCCCCTGTCGAACTTGGACTTCTCTGATGGTATCCCACCTTTACAGGGCTGACGCTCTTTGTAATTTGGCTTTTTGTATTTATAAAATGGTTTTGATCAGATAGCACTTTTTTTTTTTTTTAAGAAGAGAATTAAACTTGGTTTAGAAAAGAATGAAGTTGCAAGAGAGAATATATTAGTGTTGTGTTGAGAGACAAGCTGATTTTAATAAAACACAATTGTAGGATGAAGGAAAAGGAACACAGCCAGAATGGGATTTTAACCCACAGCTTGCTCTCCCACAAGTAGGTTTTGTTGCCATAAGGCTGTGTGGAGAATTACTGAATCTATTTTTTGCATAATGGAACAAGACCATCTAGTCCCTTAAAATGAATATGAATACGGAAAATGACAAAAAGAAAACTGATATTGCATATGGGCTGAGAAGCATGAATCCAAATGTGTACTCATGTCTGTGCGCTGACACAACTGCAAGAAAATCAAACAATGTAAATAACATACGGTTTGTTTTTCCAACAAAAGGAGAGAAGGAAGGCAAGGGGGTTTAATAAGTTTGGCAAGTTGTCCCTTCTAAACTATCATAGTCTTAAAGGGACATTTTGTGTATCATTCCAATTCTACAGATGCACCAAGAGCCAAATCCTGCACTTACTGAAGTCAGTGGGAGTTTTGCCATCAACTTCACTGAGACAAAGATTTGGCCTTAAAAGAATTAATCCTAACAACTGGAGTCAGGGCAGTAACAGATTTCTCCTACAAGTTTTGTCCTGTGTGGATAGTGAAAGGCTCATTTTTTTAGCTTGGCTAAAGACACTATTGTAACTCCGAATGCCTGGGGTGTGGATATGTGAGCGTGTCTGTAGGGAGAAACTCTCCTGGAGTTCTGTACATTTTGCAGGGCAGGGATGATATTTTGCTCTGCATTGGTAGGATGCGGGGTGCAGCGGGGCCCAGAGCCTGATGAAGGGCTCTGACTACTCCTATGCTATGAGCAATTATTCATAATGGCGTTAGAGAACTCATAAACAGTGTTCCGTTCCTATGATAGATACAGTAAGTGGGTAACATGTTGTTCTCATGTAGCAACATATGCTTTACATAATTTAGTAATGCAGTACTTTTTATAGGCTTTTAGAGTTAAAACAGGAAGGCGTGTTATTCCACTGTGTTCCACAGCTCCTACCCAAGAATTTCTGTATTTGACAGGAAACGCAGTTTGTAGTGACACAGCCAACTATTGTGCTTTATCTTTAGAGCAGCATCTTTCTAAGTTGTGTTACAATGTCCATAGAGAACCAAGCAGTGCTGTCTTTTGTGTACAACCTTCTGTCCTTTGGTGTATTCTTATCCATAAGTTAACCAGAGCACCATTCAAAATAATCTTTGTCAAGCAAAAGTATATGGAATTGGTGGAAAGTAAAGGATTTCTTAAAACATTTTAACTTTCTAACATAGATCTTTATTATATGAAGTGGTTTTTTTAATAACAAGAGAACTGTCCTCTTCTAACTATGATTTTGGTTGAAAAATATGTTTTTTTAGTGTTTCTGCTGCAGCAAAAAGTGAAAAGTATATTGCAGCAAACTGAAGAGGAAAACCACAAAATCCCAGTGAAAATTTTATGAAGTTTAGAATAATGCCATGGAATGTGAAGGAACGATAGGAGGCCATTGCAAGGCGTGGGGGTAAAAATCAGCAGTATTTTTACCCTGTTGTATAAGATGCCAAAGTAAACCTGCTTGCATTATTTAGATAGGGTCATAATGTAAGTTTGATTTATTTTCTTAATCTTGGTAGGTAAAACCACTGTGAGAGGGAAGGCCATGGGGTGACTCTCATGTTAATGTGCTTCTTGTTTTCTTCCAGGCGAGTACACAACTGCTACAAATGCCGTCAGTGCAGCTTCACAGCTGTTGACACTCAGTCACTACTAGAGCACTTCAACACTGTGCACTGTCAGGAGATGGACATCACTACAGCCAATGGGGAGGATGGTCATGGTGTTTCATCTATCAAGGAAGAGCCAAAAATTGACCTTAAGGTCTACAGTCTGATTAATCCAGACCCCAAAATAGGGGAGCCCATATCTGACAGCATAGTGAAGAGGGAAAAGATAGAAGATAAGGAAGTGCTCAAGGAGAAAGGCTGGACTGACAGCCCCAGTGATGATCTTCGCAATGTAACCTGGAGAGGAACAGACATTTTGAGGGGGAGCCCATCATACACGCAGACCAGTCTAGGCTTACTGACCCCTGTGTCTGTTGGCCAAGAGCAGCCAAAGCCTCTAAGGGATAGTCCAAATGTAGAAGCTGCCCATCTTGCAAGGCCCATTTATGGCTTGGCAGTGGAGAGCAAGGGTTTCCTGCAGGGTGTCCCAGCCGGAGCAGCAGAGAAAGCCGGGCAGCTCACCCAGCCCTACTCTGGATCCGGGGACGGCAAGACAAAAGACGAATCCCAGTCCTTACTACGGGTAGGAAACTTTTTTTTTCCCCTCTTGCTTTTTATGATTGCATGTATGTTATGTTTGATTGGCTGTGAAAATGATTTCTTCAGGTCTGGAGTAACGTGGTTGCGGTTATTTTAGGGCATGGAAACCAAAAAAAAACAAGTCAAGGAAAGACTCAAATTTGTAGAGCCAAACTGGCAGGTAAATTTTCCGAAGTGTTCACATAAAGTAATCTATATATTGATGAAGTATTAATAAGCTTCTGCTTTTGCTATTTAGCTCTGATTGAATTTTGTTTAATCATACCTGCTGATTGTGCATGTTGATGATGCAGAAGGGAAGTTTAGAACCCCAGAAGGCTGCACAGCTGTTCCACTAAAACAACTAATCACCTCTTAAATTTTGTGGTGGTGTGACAGTTTGCACTTAAGCAGGATTTCATATTACAACATATATAAGAATATGAAATGTGAGTTAAATATTAATAAAAGTAACTTCTTTTTGTGAAGCAACATAATTATATATCAATTTTGACACTTGTCTGGTTGCCTTGGAAGCAAAGGAAAAAGAAAAAAAAAGAAAAGGAAGGCTCTCATGTGATAAGAAAAGGCAAGTATTTGTCACACCAAATAATTCCTACTCTTTTTTAAAAACAAAGACATCTATATACAAGGAACTTGCCCTTCCATCAAGATATGTTTTTCCCACTGTAGAGAAAACTGAGATTAGAAAATATCTCACATTCTGAGGAGCTGAACAGGGAGACAAATAAATGCTTTTCTCCTGAAGTCATCGCATGTTTTCAGGAGCTGCTCCCTATCTGAATTTATAGAAACTTGCCATAGGAGCAGTCAGTCTGCAGACACAGCTCACTAGAATGGAAGTGATGATCTGCTGGTTTCCTTTTTTCTCTTTTATAACAGCATTTATAACCATAGCATCAATTAGTGTAACATGCCACATGTATCATGTAAAAAGGAAGATAAATGTTTTATTCCATGGTCTGCTAAGATTATACACAGGTGTATCTGTCTCTGTACATATAGAAGGCTTAAAAGCTGTTTTAATGAAGTCAGTGGTCTTAAAAATATTGCAGTTATTCTAATTATAAAATAGAGTGTCTATAATTTAAACCCTGCATGCAATTTAGGGGGACTATGAACTTTTGTACCTTAGTTATTGTTCTCAGATTTTAAGTGTATGAGAAGCAGTTACAGTATGGTAGGTTCCTTGTTGCAAACCTGCAGGTGTGCTCATTGTGGATGGCAGGATTATATTTCTCTCCTCCATTAAAAGAAATATGTTTAAAAAAAATACATAAACCCATGCAGCAGTGGAATTCCTGCTGTACATATGATGTTAGTTACATCCCGCTTCAGTTCTTGTACTGGTTCTTAACCATGTGCAGACAGATTTGCCAGAGGAGCCATTTAATCTGTGGTTTATCAGAATACAAATTATTTTCATTTATTTTCAAATTTTCAAATATTTTCATTTCTTTTTTGACTGCCAGAGGATGAAAAAACCCCAAAAATCTGTGAAGGAACATGGTAATATGGAGAAGCAGCTCTATAAAGGTCTTGATTTGGTTGGTAGCTGGACCTACAATCTTAGTAAACAGTGGAATAAGGCCATTATATTACCTGTTTTAGCCACTGCTGAATATAGAATAGGAAACTGTGTGCTGGCTGCTTCTTACGCCCTTTTTAAAAATAACTTCAGATGCTTTTTTAATGTGTTTATACAAAACCACTTTATATATATATTTATTTTTTCAAATTAGTATTTTATCAATTTGGAAATACTTTGATCACTTCTGGGTATGAAAAACCTGTATCTTCCATACTTTTCTGGAAAAAAAAAAGTCTTACTTTTGTGTATTAACAGTGCATATAAATTAGTTCCTTGCATTGTGTACAACTCTTTTTTAATAATGATTTCTAAGCAGATTATGTTTACAGTGACTGATAAAACCATATCAGCATCCTTCAAACAGGAATTACTTCTGTGTACACCTTTCGCTGCCATGCTCTTTGAACTCTGTTGTTCTAAGGACTTGTTTGTCTGTGTCTTTTCCTTAGTGATAATATTTGAATTTTTGCTTTTCTTTGAAAACTGGGCAAGTTGCTTTTGTCAGCTGGAATATTTTTTTAAAAAGTGGGGGAAAGGAGATTAACTTTTTTCATCTACTGAACAAAGTTCCTAATCTTACATATTTCATCATGATTGATGGATAGAGAAAGCAAAATGAGAATTGGAACTTTGTGAAGGTAAGGGATGATCTGAAGGATAGGAGATGTGGGAGTGTGATTCCATGAGTGGTATTAGTTCCCTCTTCTTTTCAATCTGTGAAAAAGATCATAGAAACCAAACTCCTTTAATTTGCTGTTGATTCAGTTTTCTGCAGACAGACTTATGGGATGCAGTACAGGAGCCATAAATAAGAAGGAAAAGCGATAGTCAGCTTGACCATTTGGAGCTTAATGTCAAGGATTATCTGAAATACAGATACATATGCCTGGAAGCTCAATTGGCCCAAAGAGAAATAAAAATTCTTCAGAAAAGAACTTAACCGTCCATTCTTGAAAAAGCTAATTTTTGTAGTCCTCTGAAATAAAAAAAATGTGCTGTGTTGTTAAGCAAAGTTCTCTTTATTATCTATTTTCGGCTACATTTATTTTTCTAATATGAAATAGCTAGTAGGAGTAGCTAATGCTGTCTAAAAGTTGGTCCTCTCTGAAAGCAAAGTGTTAACTCAATACATCCCTCTAGTATCATATAATGAATGCTTATGCAAAACACTGTATCCAAGGACGACTGGTGGCTAGGAAACAAAACCTATAATAAAATCACTGTGGACACCTTCATTTTTTTCCCCCTGAAGATTGACACAGAGGAAGCCAAAAATTTGGGATTACTCAGTGGATAAACACTGAGAAATGGACTGAAAAAGAAAATTCCTAACACATCCCTTTGGTTGTACTGGCTATTCAGTATTTATAAAGATAATTATAAAGGTGATTTTTAATGATTTTGACAGTAGCAGCAATACCGTGTGCTTTCAATTTTTTGGTTTCTTAATGATGGGGGGAAGGCAAAGCGGAGATCAGGTTTTTTCACATTTTTTCAAATAGAAGTTGATACTACAAATTTAGAAGTGATTAGCATTTTGGTAAAATATCAGTTCATACAAGTCAACTGGAGAAGGGGTAAAAATATACCATAGCCCACAGAAATTATTAATAATAACAGGATAATTAATTTTTGGAAATTACTTGGAGTAATTTTCAGCTTTGGATGTTGTCTAAGCCATTTATATGCTGTTTCTTGCATTCCATCTGTACATGATGGCCATGGTCCTTCCCCAGACTCCGTGCTACAGTAGATTGTTTGTGGGAGTCATTGGGGTAAGATTTCTTTCATTTTTAGAATCTAAAAGACTGAATTGCTTGTGACCTTTTGGGAGCTGGAGACGATGCAAACACACATGTGCAGTGGATGCACCTTTATCCCTGAGAACACTTCCAAGCTGTGTGTGTGTAACAGAATCTTTCTCAGGGGCTTGGTACACTTCTGTGAGTAGCTTTAATTTATTTTTCTTATTAAAATATTTCCAGCAGCTGTACTTAAAGCAAATCAGTATGTTTTGCAAATGGGAATTACCAAAAATGTACCTCAGTGTGGTACAATGTGGACATTATTTCTGCTCTTCCTTAGGGTAGCTGATTTTCTAGTTTAAAGATTTGTTGATACTGGAAGGTCTATTGAAATGCAAAAATGTTCCTTTTTTTGGGTAGCACATTGGCAACCAGCAGACTCCAGGCCAGGCAGATTGTTTAATGCTTTGACAGTGCAGATCTTGGACAGCAGGAACTTTTTGCTAAACTGATTTTAAATGAAGTGTACTGTTTTGGTCTGTATGGACACTGCAGAATAAAGTTTTCCACAAAATGGGGAATTGTAGCCTGAGTCTTCAGACCCTGTACACAGGCATAGGCAGCCCATCTAAAGGTGTTGGTATAGACGTAATTTAGCTAACAGAGATGCAGTGATAACACCGGTCAGTGTGTCTGTCCTGCAGGGTCACACGGACCTGCAGGCAGCAAGATTACTTTGTGTATTAATCATAGTTCGTGGAGGGATTTGTGTACCACCAAAGGGAGAGAGATTGTTGCGTTACTGCAAAAATACTGTGGATTTTTATCAAAGGCATACTGCAGGCTGTAACGTTAAATATATAACTGAGGTTATGTTAACCTTTGCTATGAGCTTTTTATATGGTGCAAAGGATAAAATCAACTCCTCTATTAAACTGAGATATTTTGCACCATAATGATCAGACTGTTTACACACTAAAGGAAATGATGGCATTTCAAAAAAGTTTTCGTTTACTTTGAGAGTTATTTTCTTTTTGTCTGATATTTAGTGGTATTTCACATCATGTTCTGGCTAAAGCTGGTCATACATAAAGCAGCTTTAAATTTGGGGGAGATAAAAAATTAGAAAAAATTATTTCCCTCTCCCTGTTCTGCATTCTCCTATGTGGGTGATAGCAGAGCTAATTTAAAAATAAGCAATTGGTATGTAAGCATTAAATCTACATATAATTGATTTAGTATCAGTGTAGTAAATATCAGGCACAATCCCTAGTGGCAAATCATCATTTCTCCTATTATGAAATACTGACTCCTGTTATCCACAGAGCTGGATGCCAAATAGCTGCAAAGTAGTGGAGATGCTGAGCTGTCTTTTGTGATTTCCAAAAGACTTCCCTAAGCACATACAATTCTTGGCCTGAAGGGTAACATACATTTGAGGTAAAACCTGTCTCTCTGATGCTGGTAGAAATATTGCTGCTGCTGCCTTTAGTGGGAACACAAGAAGCAGCATTAGAAAGTTCAAGCACACAGAATGGGATCTTGGTTTAAATGTGATTTTTCACTGGTCCCTCCAGGGTGACAGATGGAAGTTTTTGCGTTCTTTGGCATTGTGTCCCATTTCCAACAACCTTCTCATAGCAGCATCTTAATCGTATAGCTACAGAATTAAATTCAATTAATATAATTGTATCACACTTCTTATAGTTAAGTTGGTGTAAGTCTTGGATACTGCATGTCATCCTTAAGCAACTTCGGGAAAGAAAAAGCAGCCCTTTAAACAAGAAACATCTGAAATAGTTTCTCTGTAGCTGCATCTCATTTTTTTCCCATTTCCTCTGACTCTGTTAGAGATCTTTCAGGAAGTATTTATAGTCAAGGCCATTCATTGCCATACGGGTCCTCTAATTAGCTGAGGGGAACTCAGCAGGCACTGTGTGTTACTAATGTACAGAGTTCTGGCAGGTCAGAGAGCTGACAAAGTCTTGCATTTTTTTTAAAGGCACCTGTTTCCACAAGTCTCTGCCTGGGGAGTCAGTGGGCTACTTTTTTTTACATTTAGCTACATCCTGGAAAATGGCAAGAATCCTCCAGTAAGGAAAATGAGAATAAAGTTAGTACTTGAAGATAAATGGTTTTGAAGCTTTGTGTTTACTGTGCAAAACCGAGGCGGGTAAAATCCTTGTGCTGGTGAAGGGCTTCAGTAACTTTCAGAAGGTTTTCAAGTAGTTTAGAAACAAACATGTACTTGGCTGCTTTTAGTAACTACTGGAACCAAACCCACAAGAAATTGAATGTTTTGCATTACTCATCCTGACAGTGATCAGATAGGACTAGAAAGTAACTTTTAGAAAAATGTTAACCTGCCCAATGAAAGGCATGTTTCTGGTTTTTGTGTGGGGTGTGTCTGTCATGTGGTGAGACAACCCCACCTCATCCATGTTTACCCACCCGGCAGGGCATAGGGTTTTTTTCTTCTTCTTCTTCTTCTTCTTTTTTTTTTTTTTTTTTTTTTTTTTTTTTTTTTTTTTTTTCCTCCCTTTTACGAAATGTGGTCTGGAAGAAAATTAAGTGATAAAATCATTATTTGGGTGGGGCATGGTAATAATGTGAAAGGGCAGCAGCTATGTCAAAATCCTTGATGAAAAGGTGAATCAGTATGTGGAACAAAGGGCTGGGGAGATGGGTACGGGCCCCCGGGCCATTGGGTAAGCAGCAGGGTTTATTGAAGTTGCTAGGATCAATAACAATGATTCAAGCAGGGAGAACCGAGATAATTCTTGATTTAAAACAAGCTGCTGCATTTAGATAGATGAGATCGTAATGCAGATGAGAACGAAAGAGTGCTTTCTTGTATTGAACAGAGGGGCCACTGATCGATAATCAATGTCACATGAAGTTACCTAGTTCAGGTAGAAGGACCTCTCTTTTGCTCTCTCTGGTCAGGTATGTGGTGTCCTGGCGGGAGTGAAAATGAGAAGGGTCTGTGCACTGTTCGGACCTGGGTGCCACGTGGCGGCACCTGGGCTTGGTTTGCTGGGTGAAGATAACCTGGTGGCGCGGCAGCTGCTCTGTGCCATCCCTCCCCGGGGAAGGAGGGTGGGAGTATCCTTGGCTCCCGGGCATACTGCTTCTTGGCAGCCCCCGCTGCTCTGGCCTGGGTGTCTGGGCACAGAGGGGGCCCCTGACACTGTCCCCCGGGCTGAACAGGAGCCCTCAGTGTGTGGCAGGTGAAGCCGGGCCTCCCTCGCCCTGTGGCTCGGAGCTCTCCGCGCCGGCTCAGCCCCTCTGCGCTGCGGAGCCGCCCGTGCAGGCACCGAGACCAGCCCGGGCCCGCCGCCCCGAACCGGGCACATGCAGTGAGGCAGTGCCTTTCTTGTAGGTGTGACTGATACGATTAGCAAATATTGTTTTTACCGTCTTCACATACATTCCTGATGGTCCTTTTTAATTTTAAATTGTGCTTACGGTGGCTGCAGGTTGGTTAAGGCAGCCGTGCGTGGGCCGCCGCTGTGGGCACTGCAAAGGCAAACAGTGCAGCAGCAGCAGCAGCAGCAGCTCCCTCCAGTCTGAACAGTTCAGAGAACTGGCAGTGCGGAGCCTTGTTTAACATGGGAAGTAGGTAAATGCAGCTTCTTGCATGATGACTAAATTAAAGAATTAGTTGAGCTTTAACAAAGTTTTGAAAAGTTCAGTGCAACTGTAACCATTATACAGCCCTGTTATTATTCTGTATAGCCAATAGTACTTAGGAATAGATTGTATACCTGAAGTGAAATGGAAGCTTCAATTGTATTTAGAAACTAAGGATAATCTTTGCCAAATTGGATCCAATAAGAAGCACACGTTCATGCTTGAGGACAGAACTTGCTGCTAACATGTAGATTCTCAATGGAAAATTAAATTTCACAGATGGATGCAGGCAAGGATTGTACATAATTCTATTTTTGCCTGAAGTGCCATGGAGCTGAACAGTGAAAATCTATGTGAAGGTACCTCTAGCATTTGGAAGTGCAGAGTTGCTTTCTGTACTGAATTTCAGATGATCCTCTAGATGTATTTGGTAATTAAAAGACATAATAAATGCATTCTTTTAGAGGAGGGATCTTATGATAGACAGCAAATAAATGTTTAATTTATTGGACTAAGAAGGGAGCATTGTAATCATAATTGATTTGAAGAAATCCAGATGCTATCCACAGCTGAACAAATGTAAAATGGTAAGGATTTGTAAAGAGATTTATGAATAAACAGTGCACATACATGCTGTGATTTTTGTCATGGGGGTATCTAGGGCTGATAATACAGCCAGTTAAAAAGAACAACTATGGAAAATCGCTGTTAGATGAACAGATGTGTGCCGAAACAGAAATACACATATATGTGTGTTTGGAGGTGTGTGAGTAAGACATGGAAAAGATTTTCTGGAATTACCTCGGACCTCCTCAGAATATGCATATGGTCACGTTGGAACTAGTCTTAATTTTCAGGTCTCTAATGCAGCCCAATTGATTTAGTGAACAATTTCCTGCTTAATAAAATTAATTTACTTCTTCCACCAAGTTCTGTTTTTAAAAGGAGGCTTTATAGAGGATAAGTGATTCTTGCTGATGTTTTTCTAAGCGTTTTTTTTTGTAGCATGTATATTTTATATACTACATATATATTATATATACTACAACAGTCTTTGTTGTAGTATATAATAATGCATTAATGTAATATAAATCCATAAATACATGTATTCCTGTTGCATATTAACATTATTTAGAGTTCAGACTGGATATATTTTTTAGCATAAAGATGAGAGGAGGAATATTTTCTTTTTGCATTGTGTACAGTATTAGGTTTCTGAAACAAATGGGGTGGTGGCAGTCCAGGTTGTGCAGCACTGCTGGCAGCTTGTGAACAGCCTTGGAAATCTTTGCTGAGTTTGTGTATCCCTGGTCTGCCCAAGATTTTTCAGATCTCAGGTTGGTGAATCGTGTTTGTCCTAGTTAGATGGCTGATTTCCTATGATTTCTTGGCTACTCTAGATCTTCGTTTCCTAATTCTGTCTGTAAAATGGGAATTTCCCATCTAAAGGGCAGGAGTGAAGAGAGATGTGTTAAACTTAATTGTGCAACAGTACTATGATAGTCAGAGCAAGAAGAGCCTGATTCATAGGCATCCTGCATCAGTATTGGTGGTTATCTTCTCTGAGTGTGATGATGCAAACTTTTTCACGAATACCAATGAAAGAGGAAAACCGAAAAATCAGATTTTAATTTTAACTCAGCTAAAATTTCTATTCTTTCCTTCAGCCTTGGGGGGAGGAAAAAAAAGCAAAAGCAGGAATTCTGGAGCGAGACATTTGCATTTCTTGGTTGACTTCGACCTCATTTTGGTTTATGTGTCTCTGATGTGTATGGTAGCAAACTGCACATTTTCAGTTAGAGGAAGAACTCTTTTAACAATGGCTTACAGTGCAGTCTTTAATCATGTACGTTGCCTCCAGCTCTTACTGAGAGTAAAATTCCACCCTCTCCATTTTCAGATGGGTTGTACTATCAGCTGTTTCTCCTTGCAAGACTGTCTGTGATTTGAAAACTGTGTTTAAATTAAAAAAGTGAGGAAAAAAAGAGAAATAATCAGAACGTTTGTCAAGAAATTTGCTATTAATGGGGAAGAAGAGCAATGCAAACAAGCTTGAAAAGAGTTTTAATTCACATGTTATTCTGGGAGCCTACAATTTCTGGTGAGAAAATGGCTTATTTTAGGTCTATTTCCTCCAGTTTTTGGCATGAAGCAATGCCTGTTTTGTTCAGTCAGATGTTCAAGTGGGAATTTTGGATGCTTAGAGCTAATTTTAGTAGGTGGGGGGCAAATTTATTATGATTCTACAAATAGAGTTTGATCACAGCTGCTTCATTGCAATTATAAAAATTGGCTGTGAATCACTTAAACTATATTTACTGGTTGCAAAAAAAAAATAATCTCATCTATACAAAACTGTTTTGTTGCTCTCAAAGTTCTCAGTAATAACATTTATATACACAGTATTTTGAATTTGACTTGATCATGTTCCAGATTATTTTCATGCCTCTCTCCCCCCCTTGCCCTAACAGTGATAATGTGCTCAAATGACTCTCCTATTCTTTCCAAGTTAGGGTGAATTTCTGAAGTTGTTCTGAAATTACAGTAAATCACACACAGACCTCTTAAGACTTATTAAAAAATGTTAGTAACTTCACTGGAAGTTGGGCACTTCAAAGTTCTTACTTCTCCAGTCTGTACATGACTAAAAGGCTGTAGGGCAAACACCACAAGGTGAAAGCTTACAAATCAAAGGAAAACTTAATATACCACTATTATCCCCTTTATAAGACATATGAAGAAAAATATCTTTACATATTTATAAAGGTTTTTTTTTTTCCTGATAGTAACTGCTTTAATGTTCATGGATTTATGAATTTGAGTTAGAAGATACTGGGTTGTATTTTATATTTTTTCAGTGTTTCATGGCAGCTCCTCTTTCAACCCCAAATGGATATATTCCAGACCTGTTTAAAAGTTCACCTTGTGCAGAACAAATGAAGTCAACTTGTTTCTTGAGAAGTGTTTTCTTCACAATTCAGTTATGAACTCATCCAGTGGTGATTATTTTGACATTACTTCCTGCAGCTGATGAAGAAGACACAACATTCATAAAGCTCTCCACTGATGGTTGTTAGTGTATTACTGAAACCCATTTATATTTGACTGAGGTCTGATAGAAACATAAGTATTTCCTTTTGTTTAAGATTCTCATAAACCCTACTTTATGCAGGCCTTTAGGGGTAGGGAGAGTTAATGGAAAATGTGATTAAAATCTTGTAGGCCTCAAGGCTTGTAAATATCTTGGCACCTATGCATGTTTGTGTGCGTACATGTGTATGTTTACTAATTTAAATTAGACTAAAAATCAGAATTAAATTAAAAATATATATTCATATTTAAAGGTTTTCTACTGAAAACAAAATTTCTTTAATTATTTTAGCAAAATAGTTTGTAGGACAAATATTAATAATTTTTTAAATAAAGAGCATGTTACAATATTACTGATTTTTCCATTACAGAAAATTATGTTCTGGTTAGCAGAAGTTTTAAATATAATTTTCATGCCTTTAGGACTGTAGTCTTAATCATCACTTAATTGATTTGCCTTTGCCTTCTAATAGTGAGCTAAATGGTAGAAGAGTGAGGTCTTTGCAGTAGTTACCTGTAACAACTACCATGTGTAATGCAGAGGCTTCAAAAAATTAAGAGGACAGTTGCTGTCTGTTAACCTTGGACCCTCAGTTTCTTGGTATAAACGACTCCTCACATTTTAATCAATCCTCATGACCAAACCTTGTGTATCTCAGGAGAGGTGTTGCATTCAGCTTTACTGCCCCAGGCTGGCATTGGTTTAGACCTCTAGACAAAACTTTTCCTGAAATGCATTGTTTCAGTGAGCAAATAGACAGTTTGGAGTGAAACTGTAATCACTGCTAAAAGTATTTGAGGGCTTTCTTAGTGATATCCTCCTTAAGAGGTGAAGCATAAACCATTTTGGACACCAGTCCTCCAGGTACATCATTGTTGGAAGGAAAGAACATTTTTAAAAACACTGAGTTGAGAAATATTATATCTGTGCTGGTTCTGTCGGTCCTGGCAAACAAATTAAATTTTGTAAGCATTGTTAAGTGAACGGGAACTTCATCCAGCAGTCCACATCAAAGGGGCTCCCAAGTGTCTGGAGAGCTGCTGGATGTGCCCAGTGTCCTGCCTGGCTATGAATGCCTCTAGACCCCTGCTGTCAGCTGTTTTTATCAGTATAGGTCTGCTTCCCTCTTTGCTTGGCCAGGTTGCAAAGAAAGTTCGCTGAAATCACTCTTTCCTTGTCTTCTTTAGCTTGGTTTGGCTCTTTCCCTCCTCAATCATTTATGGAACTCACAGTTTACTACAATACAAGTCATTAAAATTCTCCAGATTTGGAGCTGTCTTTTGAAAGAAATTTACCAAACCATTCATTTTGTTATAAAAACTGTCCAGGCTTTCTGATCTGCCTTTCCTAAAATATACACTGTCTGCATTGCAAATGGAGCCTTTTTGATGGGGAGAGATTAAGCAAAAGTGTCTCAATCTTCTTCTCGGCATCTGTGCTGTGCCGTGGTTGGAGCCAGGGTGCTGGTCTGCAGGCTGTGCTCTGACAGGTTTGCTCTGGAATGCCTGCACACAAATGGCCCTCGTGATCTGATACCCTTCTGACCAAAAATATTCTCATGGCCTTGCTTGCTTTCATCAGCACCACTTAGTAAACCTCAGCCAGTGGAAGGAGACATGTTGGAGCACAGCAGAAGAACAGAATGGGTGAAACTACAAATTGTTAGTCTGTTGAACACAGATTATGTCTTTGGGTACAATTCCATTAGTGACTGAATGAGTCTGGATGGGTAGTAGCTTGTGGAAGTATTTGTTATGACAAAACCAACTTTTCATTAATAGACAAAGTTATCCCGTTTTCCTCTGTAGTCTGGCCAACTTCAAAATGTTTCAAACTAATTTCAGACTTGTAAAACACTGTCTATCAGATACAGACATATGGATTGAACTAGTAATTTGTTTGCCATCTGCTGATAAAGGAAGCAAGGCGTCTAAGCAGAAAATGAAGAATTCCCTCCCTCTCCCCCTCTGGAATGTCGTATGGTGCCTTTAGTAATTGTTTGTATTGACATTTTTATTGATTGCTATGTAAAGTGTTACACTGCATTGACCTGAATCTGCTTTCAATCTCATCATGATGATTTTTTTTTTGTTTCCAAAATAACTGTAATGATTTGAGCCTATAAATAATGTTGTTAGAAAATAACCCACTTTAAATCTTAAAAAACCAAAAGGATAACCATACTTCTTGTGTGAAACAGAAATCAGCATATTCTTTTGCTCAGAAAAAGAAAACTCTTTAACGTTAACTTACAAGGGTTAATTAAAATTGTATTTCCTTTCAGTCAAATTTTCCCCTTTCCTCCTGAAACTCCAGGAAGAGCAATGCAATTTCCAACAAAAAACCAAACAAATCTGTCAAAACTTTTCTGGGTAGGGAAAAAGGAGTACTTAAACTTTTCTGGATTATTGTCTGTCAGTCTTCTCTCACCAGTCCTGACAGCTTGTGCAGGTCCAGACTTTGTCCCCCAGATTTTTTCCATAGCTATTTCACATAGGCCCTGGTTATCTCTGGAAGAATAATAAGTCTATAATGGAAGTTTAAATACTGCTTCTTTTAGTTAATGCTTCCTATAGGTTTGTCCACTTTCATGAAACAATTAGACCTTCTCTGTTTAAAAGAGAAATAGCAAATACAAAATGCAGTAGCTTCTCAGTAGGTATACTGCTTTCGTGGATAATAAAATACAGTCTCAGTCAGTGCTTAAGTACGTGGAACCTTGATCAGTTGAATTATAATAAATACTCTTTTCAGCCCTAGTTCTCTGTAACTTTTTTCATATTGACAAGTACTTTATTTTTCATTGATTCCATTAATCTGCTTTGAACAGATAGTGCTAAAAATACTCACAAGCTATGTTCTTAAACATGAGTTATGTCTTCATAAAAAATGTTACTGAACTGTTGATTTTCTTTAATAAGTCCATTTTTTCTGCTGCAGTTGGATTATTAATTGTCAGAATGTACCATAGAGTTTCTATATATACTTCAAGTGAAAGGAATATGCAAAATCACTAATTGTCCTATATATTGTTTTCTCTTTTGTAAATATCTTTGCTTTTCTTAGAATTGCTCTTCCTTATAATGACTTGCAAATTCTATGAACAATGCAGAAACCTTCTCTTTTCTCAGTGTGATAATGTATGGGTTCATTTGAAAAAAGCTAAACAATTCCATAAATAACAAATCTTCCACAACCTAGAGTTAATTACCATTTTACATTTGGAATTGACATTGACAGAAAGTTATCGCAACAGTAAGAACACTTTAACCAATCAACATTTGTTGCAGATAAACACATAGGAACTGGTAGCTGTGACAACAAGAAGTCTGCAAAGTAAAAGGAAAATTCAGATAGTTTTGACAAAGGAAGGGCTTAGGAAAATGCTCCTGTGAGGGCTTATGGAAGGCCTTAAGCCACAACAAGTATAGCCATTTATTCCTATACATTACTATATGGTTTGCTGCTTGCAAAACAGCTCCCTGCTGTTTTTTATGGCTTAAGGTGCACACAGTATGTGAAGTCTGTTCCTGTGTTGTGTTTCTATGCCATGTTGACACTTCCCTCTAGATCTGCTCTGCATCTCATGGACCCATTGGTTTTTGTTCTGATTTAATTTCACTGAAAATGTTTTCCTGCTTGTAATAATAATATTTACAACACACATTGGGAAGTATAAATCCAAAGTATTTTTATCCTTTCAAAGTTTTTTTTTTAAGAGGACTTCCCATACTATATGGTACTTGACAATTCCAATGGTTATAAAATGCTTTGAAACATGCTGTGCAATCTATAAAATAAAGACATTTACAATATGTTGACTACAGCAGCAGAGTCAAATTACTGCTAAGGAAATACTGCTTCACAATAATCAGGAAGATATCAAGTATTTAGTCTGGTGTTACCTACCAGAAACTGGTAGACTTGCTGTTGATGAGCCTATTCACCTCAGGGTATTAAATGGCTCTTCACAGGTTAGTGTTTGTAAGTCCATGATGTAGCTTGTAAGACTTCATAGCAGGAGGTGAGGGGATGAGTGATGGGGCAGGAGGAGCCAAGACCCTTCTCTTTGGCTGTATGATTTGGCTGTATGAAGGACAAAACACATTTTTGTCCTTCTGTATATACAAACTTTTATTGCATAGTAGCTTCTAAAGAACATTGAGATTTATGAATATTGCTTTGGAAATACTGGATATGAGGTAGTTCAGAAGCAGAAAGTTTAAAAAAATAGCTGAAATTTTATATGTCTACTATAGACATATCTCTTGTTTCTCAGAGCTGTTATTTTGCAGAACAGTTTGCTTTCCTGTGATGCTATCACACTTCTGACAAGAACAAATGGTTTCAAAACCATTCATGTCAGGTCGAGATGGTGAGAACAGCAGATAGACATGAGAGCTGTGACTGTATAAACAACATTCTCCCATCACTGGACTAACGCAGGTCCAGGGAATTGGCAGCATCATTCTCACTGCTGATATTGCCAGCACGCTATTCCCCGCTTCTAGCACAAGAGAATTGACTGCAACTGTTTATTTTCAACACATGGTTGATATCTTTGTCTGTCTGTCTGTAGATCAGCTGTGCCTTGTTAGGGACTTTACTCATGAGCACTGAGAATCTTGCTCAGCCTTTCATCTCCCTGCCATGTAAGTGTGGTTTGTTAGAAATAACTGAGAAAAAATGTAAACTTGCTGAAATGACTATGAAGTCCATAGTCAGTGTCAAAGGAGAGAGGGGATGGATTGAATTGAGGGTGTATGCAAGAGATTAGTCCATGCCTTCTCAAACAGATTTATAATATCTGTCTAGATGGAGAAAGAAAAACTTAACAGTTGTATTTACACTTTGTGAAATATCAGAAAGGATATTTCAGCCTGACCAATTCCTTGTGGTCTTAAGTTTCTCTTTGTACTGTGCAAAAGCATGACAGTGTGGTATTGCCAGCTCTGTATAAGCCTAGAATATACCCATATGTTATACAAACCCCCCTGAATAAAGATAATGTAGCATATGCTATACTTATGAGAGTGAACCTGCGCAGTTCAGATAAGAGGCTGTAGAGATGTGCAGCTAGTGGAAAAGTAGCACCAAGAGGAAAGATATTTGGGAGGGTTTGTGCTCTCTCCGCTTTAAGCTTATCCTCTTGATGATCCTGTTCAGCCTTACTTCAATGAATCCTGGAGAGTAAATGCTATTTAGTTTTGCAGTTTTTAAAGGGTGAAGTCATAGCTCTCAGGTGATCCCTCTGTAGATGTAAAAACCATTTTTATATGGAGGAACATCCAGCTGGTTGTGTGACACACTTGCAGACTGTAGGTTGCTGTCAGTGGATTCGGGTGACCACTTATATCCACTTTGCACTTGTTATTCAAGGGTATCAATAGAAATTACATGTCACGTTATTTTTGAATGTGCCTACCAGTGCCTTCACTGAATCATACTTGTGCTGCTGCTACTGCCCTGTTTTCCTGCTAAACCAGGAAGACTGCATCTGGAGATCAGCCAAGTTTTCAAAGTTCTGTAGTCAAGACAGAATTATAAAAGAGTATGGATTTTTCTGTACGATTTTTTGAAATGGAGCTACGTTCATTATCTTGCAGTTGTCAAAAGTGCTTCCACTGCTCTTGGTTTCTAAGTTATATCCCAGTTGTAAAGCAAGGGTTGTTTTCAATAGCTGTCAATGAGTGATCAAACATTTCAGCCTTTCATTTCTTCTTTCTGAACTGTTTAAATAATGAACAAAATTATAAATATGCTTTATAAATCTGTATTATCAAATTTAGCAGTCTTGTGTAAACTTGGTGACTTGAAAAAAAATCTGTTTAACCACCCGATAGTACTATTTTTTATGTCAACTTCTAGGTGTGAAAGTGTGATGAAAACATGTTAAAATAAATGGTATTTCCAATGGGAAAGTCAAAATGTGTGCCTTTTCTCCTCTCAGGATTTTCTGGAGAACTTTACCAGCATACCTATTTCACTCTCTAGTTAATAAGTACAGAATGTCAACCTGCCTCATCCTCTTCTAAGAGAAACTCTTGAAATATTCAAGTTACCTTTCGTTAATAACACTGGGAGCAGAAATGCCTGAAATATGATGATGACAATGTGCCAGTGCAAACCTGTAAAAAAAGGAAAAAGATTGTCCCATTTTTTTTGAAATAGTAAATTGTTTAAGAACAAAGTTTGATTTGGCTTTTTAGATGACAAGGAAAGTGAACAACCTTTTTATTGTTTTTCTGTGTGAATGTTGAAATTTTTTAGCCAACATTACCATCATTTGGTAACTCCAAGGGGTCTGTGATATTAAAGCTACAAAAGGATTAGAAAGGATACATTAAGAGAATTTATGAAGTTACTGGGAAAAACAGTGTAATGATAGGAGCAGGAAAAAAAGCATATCAGAACTTCAAAACAGATGGAGTCCTCTAAGGAAGCTGTCTGAACATGGCCTGAGAACTATAAATTGCATTTACAAGACAGGCTTTCACTGCAGATGGCAGGTTTGCTGTTGGAAGGTAGAAGCCAGAACAGGGCTGTGTGCATGAAGACGACTGCATTGAGTGTGCCTAGCATACATAGAAATTTAAGCTGGAATATGAATTTAGAAAGGCTGTACAAGTTCAGAACATGAAACCTGCTGTAGTGTTCAGAAATCCAGAAACTTGCTTTCAGGCATGGAACATTTTAACTAAATAAAAAGGCATAGTAAATTTGTCGTCCTTAAACTGAAACAAGGCATTAGCTTTGAATGTAATTTTCAATCGCTCTTATATTTATATATTACAGAAAAGCCCTCCCTTTTTCCCTGTGTGCCATGCAGGTGTCATTCCAGAACCTCCAGGTCAAAAAGCAGTGGTTTCTCTCTGGGTCTGTTGCCCCATATTATTTTATTACCCCATTTGACCTGGACCTGATTTCAGTGAAATAAATGAGACTTTTTGCATTGGCTGTGATTCTTGCTCTAGGAAATGATCCCTGGATCGTAGGGGAAAACAACCTTTCTGAAGTTACTCCATCCCATGGACTTCCAGGGCGGGACTTGTCTCATCTAATTGTGATGGAAGTGTCTGTGCCTGAGTTATCTGTCTAGGATTCTTGGAGCCAATGCAAATTTAAGCAACATAGTTGTGAAGTACAAAAGTGAGTTACCAAATCCAAAAAAAATATTTCTGTATAGTCAGAGAACTGTATATTGTTGGCCATTCATTGTATTGGCTTTATCTCCAGTAACTATGAAAGAAGCCCAGACACTTACACCACCACACAGCAATTACAGGAGGTAATAAAAATAAAAGGAGTGCCTGCTTCTGCTTGGTCCGACTGGCAGCCTTATCATTGGAGGTAGGAAGCAAAATTTTGGCATATCTGCAGTTAATGACTCTTCTATCGCTGAAACATAGTAATGTAAGTTAATGGGAAATACTAGTATGGTTTTAATCAAAAAGGCAAGGGGGAGGTTTAGCTACAACTTAGAACATTATTTCATGGAATAATTATTTTTTATTAATAGCTTTATTTGTTTTATGAATGTGTCTAAATCCCAAGAGTGACATTTCTTGAAAATGGGAATCATTGTAAGGCCATTGAAGATGAAAGCTGTATTTTCAGTACTAGTCAGTCCTTGTGTAGAGCAAAATCATAGTCATTCTCTGTAAGTATATGTAAAGACATGCTAGATTGATGACTTTGTAAGATAAAAGTAAAATCAGAGGGAATGAAAAGGCATGTGTGAAGTTGAAAAAGGGAGTATGATGGAAAGGAAAATGTAAAGAGCTTACTTGGATAAAACTGGGGATAATTCCTTCACTAAATGAGGTGTGTGTATATATGAAAAATGAGTGTATCCTCCTGCTTGGGCTAACTGCTAAAAAATCAGGAAGACACAGACTGTAAGAGCCAGGACAGATAAGGGAATAAGGGATTTGAAGAGAAAGCATTCCAAGGAATTAATTAGGTAAAGTGGCCCAAGAAGCTTAGTCCCAATTTTTACACTAAGATGTTTTGCATCTCAAACAAGCCTGTAGTACTTTATTTCTCTATTTATACCTCTCATTTGTGGTGTAAATGCCTTTGTTCCTTTTAATTCTGTGAAATCCATCTCGAAGTGCAGTAAATATTCTGCCAACATCCAGTTTAAGTTATTGGAATCCTTAAGGGATAATCAGTGATTTTTCTACCCTTTATACATTTGTCAAACGTTTCAATCCAGAACTGCAAACTCTGACCTAATGTTCTTGGTGGTTCCTGTTAAACATTCAGCAGTGTTTATTTGAAACAGCAGCTGAGAAATGAAGACATGGTGCACAGGCCTTTCACTGATTTGCTAAGCCATGTCTTGATTGCTTTCCTGCTCCTCTTCCACTATCAGTAGGGTCAGCATTGTGTGTGGGTTTCTCCATTCATATTCAGGCCCACTGTACTTTTTCATCAGCTCATTTAGCTGACCTGCTCCTTGCAGTTGCTGGGATACATAGGATAAATTTCTGCAAACTGTGTGCATAGTATATGCTCTTAATTTTATATTTTGAAACCAGGTTTGTGCAGTCTTACTAGTTAAGTGATTAAGTGATGGGTATGGACAACTACTGAAAAAAACTAGAGTTCTACAAAGAGAAAGGGGAAAAAAAAAGCTCCATAACTGTGTTCTTACGAGTCAGTAACCTTCTTACGTACAGAGTGGAGGCAAGAATGCAAAATTATTGAGCTGAAAGTATGAGAATACAGGAATCTTTCTATCACCTAATAGGAACCTAAATGAGATACCTGAGTAACAAAGGTAGGCTCTTAGGCTCTTTCCACAGTGAATAGGTATTTCCAGAATACAAATCAAAACAGGAGCACATCTGCCTTCTCAAATAATTTCTCTCTACCTTGATTGACAATTTAGGAAACCTGAACAATGATTGCTTTCTTAACTGACGTCTGTAAATTAGGTGACTGAAGATCAGTAGTATTAATAAACCCTTGTGATTCTCTGTGTGTTATATTTGGGGGAAATCTGGTGTCCTACAGGCAAAAAGCGGATGACTAAATTCAAATATGCTAGTCCAAGTGGCTCTAGATAATTTCCCATTCAGGTGTGCTAATACAAAGAACTCTTTTTGAGTGAGTTAATTCTACAAAATGCTAAGGTTTGCCTGAAGATGATCCTGAGGAAAAATGAGAAGCCAGCACTTAATGTCTGTTACAGACTCTTCTGAATCCTCTGTTACAAGTGAGTAACACCTTTCTACACTGCTTTCTATTCAAAGATCTCCTTAGCTTATCCAGCCCCCAAGCACCAATCATTCAAAGACTAAACAAACAAAACACCTGTATTTTGAGGTGCTTACAGAGGAAAAGTCTTGTGTTCATTCTGCATCAGGCAGTAGCAAACAGGCAGGGTTTTTTACAAGGGAGAGCTGTCAAAGATATTGTGATAGGTTCTGTGCCAGGTGAGCTGTGCATGGAAAGTAGTGGTGTTAAGGATTAGTTCATGGTCATAAGAAGTCCATGAACTAAAAAATCTGCAAGCAAGTAATGGAGCAGAACTCCCATAATACTTCAGAGAACTGAGTTACATGGAAAATGATCACCACTATAATGGGACCCCATCAGGGTCCCATTGAGTTTTCCAGATACGCGCAGATGGTAATTTTTGGATGTTTCAAAATTATTTTATTCTTGAATTGCATGACTGACTGCTTTTTTAAAGTTGATCTAACCTCCTCACCACAGAACAATCTGTAATAACTTTGCCTTGCAATTTGTTCTTTTGTGTTTCCCAGTACAACTAGCAAACAGTTTGACAAAATTCTTTGGTTATATGTCACTTTAAAACTTGTTGAGGGTACTAGTCTGGTAATGTTGCTGATTATATTTAGGCAGGAACTTGTGTCTTAAGCCCTTCAGATACACTAGGGATGAAAGGCTGTTCTAATGGTATCTGTTTTTTTTTTTCAAGGGAAGTGATGCGTCTCTTGTTTATGGGTTTTATGGGCATTTTTATTGCAGCAGGGAATTTCTCCACCCCAATTTTACAGGGCAACAGTAAATGCTCAGCAGCTGGGGTTCTTGCAGCAATATGAAGAAAGTCTTTCTTAGCATTTCCATCTTTATAACAGCAGTTGCAAAAAGGTAATTTTTATTTCTTAAATAATACATTAATTTGTTTGTGGATTTTTGTGTTGCTGTTTTATTTTTTTTTTTTAACATTGGTGACTACTCGGTAGTAGTTACATTTTTCTCCTGTAGTTTGCAGCAAGCTGGAAAGTTGCATTGCCAGGGCTTATTGCCTCTGTACTGTGGTGTGAGGATAGATTAAAGAGAATAAAATTACTTGAGCAAGTGGATCAATTAAGTTCAAATATGATGTTTGCATAATAGATAAACACATTGTTTTACGAAATCATGGCATTTTAAACAATATGTTACAACATGTACAAAATAAATAGTCGGTCAAATTTAGTGCAACAGTGTATCACAGTGTAAGAAATAAGATTCTCCTTCCAGACCATGGTAAACATGGAGAGAGAGCAACAGGGCTTTTTGCTGGGTCAGAAGTCCTAGAAGGAACGTGGGCTGGGTGTAGCTTGCAAAAATTGTAATGTGTAATTGTAAGTGTGTGAATGTCAGTACAGCTTTACTTTAGGATTTGCAGCATTTGAGATGAAAAGTCTACTTAGTGTTTAGAATATTCCTTCTTAGCTTATTATATTAAGGAGTTGGTAAATGGCTTCCCCTTTTCAGATGAGAAAAGGGTTTTTCTGATGAATGAAAAACTACTTTTGGATAAACGGTGACCAAAGAGCAACATCTGAGTTCCTCTTGGAATTTGTTTCAGCTGAACCAGTTATGTAATACACTATTTTAATTGTAAAGAACACATTGAGCCTAGACTGCAAAGGTACAGTGGTAGAAAAGCTTGGGTGGTTTTTCAAATGCAGTGAATGCAAGGCAATGTGTACTGTCAACTCAGTGCATTAGTTTACACTTAGACACAACAGCGTGGTGTGTCTGTGCTGGATGGACAGAACATGTTAGTTAATGTGCTCTAGCAAGGCCCTGCTATTGTAGCCTGGACAAGGTCTATCACTGCTTGTCAGTCACTTCATATGGTTGTTTATCTAATAGTGTTCACTTCTGTCAGTGGTATACAAATCCTTGATTGTTTCTGCAGCAACAACTAAGATGAATGTTTGAGTTACAGTATCACCTGGTCATCCCTTCACTGGAAATACGGAATCCATATCATTGAAAATATGGAGTAAAAGTGAACATAAAGGCTGATGTTTCCTTTCAAAATAGCTATTTCAATATTTTGATAATTAGAGAAAATTTTCAGTTGAAAGTGATTAATTCTTTTCCCTGGTAGTATTGTAACTAACTATTGGAAATTACATACTACAAAGAGTATTTTTTATTTCTTTCTTGTTTCCCCCTCCCCAGTTCCTCTCCAGCTAACCCACTGGTTTAGTGATTAGCACCAGAGCCTTTCACACAGCATTTCGAGTTCAGTTCTCTGGCTGCCGTTCACTCAACCTTGACATAAATCTCCAATAAGTACTTTGTGAGAGGTTAGCCTTTTGTGCAGGGTGTGTGAGAAATCCTGCCTGACCAGGTTTGTTACAGAAACCAGTGTCAAATTGCCTTGCCCCAAGTGTTTGAATATGAAAGAGGAGGATGGGGGTGGGGGGACTCATGCAGAAAAACACCCTCACTCTCCACTTCCAAGAGTGTAATTGTTTGGAAAAAAAACCTCAGTGTTTGGACTCAGGATGTTTTAGTGCCGCTCTGCCTATGCCTGGCACTGTCAAGTAAGCCTGTGATGATTTACAGTCTGCAGGTAGAGCAGAGAGTATGTCATTCATAGAATCTGCCTTCTGTGTCTTGCTTGTTGAGGCTGGTTACTTTTAATGTAATCTATTTGATCATGTTACTTGCCTTAGGTAATCAACAACCTTTCATGTAAATCCTAGCCAATCTTATAAAACTAATGGAGAAGAAAAAAAAGCACACCAAAACACTTGCATGTAGTCATGCTTTGGCTGTTGATGTCAGCGGTATCATAGGAAGGCAAATAAGATATGCAACCCTCCCTTTTTATGAGGAACATATCCTCCCTTCTTTACAGTTTTTATTTTCTGGGGCTTTTTTTGTTTTCTTCTGTTTTTGTTTTGTTGTTTTGGGGTTTTTTTTTTGAAGAAAGTTACATCATTTGGAAATGGAAACAATACATTATTGTAACACCTCAAAGCTTGGTACATGAAAAGCCCATTGGAACTTCTTTGCCATTCTTTCATACTGTGATAAAGTGGATTGCTTCCAAATTGATTTAAAATTCAACATCTCTACTCATCTGTTTCTGTTAACAACCTTTACATTAATTCCAGTTGTACATTAGTACATTAATCTTTCGGACTAACTCTTTCATTCACGGAAAGTAGATCCACGGAGTTTTCCATAAACACTTTGGGTTTGAGGTTGGGGGCTGCTAGAATACATTTTGACGAGTAACCAATGTTGGCAGAATATGACAGTAAATAGCAGCAATATTGCTCAAAGGGAGTGGGGACTTTGCCTTCACAAAACCAAGAAGCAATGCAGCACCTGCAGCGAGGGACAAAAAGCTGCCTTTCCAGCTAAGCAAGCAGGGCAAATGAATTTCCTCAGAAGGGAAATGTTGCACAGAGGCTTGCTGTGACTTATTTAATGGGTCCATGGACTTCAGAATCTGGTTTGAAGGTTTTGGAGGAAGAGAAAGGGACCAGAAAGAGGAAAAATGCTGAAAGGAAAAGGGAGAGTCCGCAGCTTTTAGTTGAAATAATAATAAACACAGACTTTGAAGGCCATTATTTCCTTAGTGCTAATTATCTACAAGAACCTTGACAGGGAGGTACAGTCTGAAGTTAAGTCAGTGAGTGAAATACAAAATTCAGAGCAGACTGTCAGTCATCATACGTTCCTGAAGAACCTAATGTGAGTTTGTGTTGATCCATGAGGACTGGCTTTATGAGTGTTTTCATGTTTCCTTTCTGTGATTTGATTATATATGTAAAAATAAAGTGCTTATCTTGGTGAATTCCAGTAAAAATTTAGCTACAATGCTTTCAAGACCACTTTGCACTTTGTTAACAAACAACTTCTAAGCATGAAATAATCTTGAAATCTAGTGTGTTGCTTCAGGCTTTTGAAATATAAATTTTCATAATGGTTATCAGTATCATCATCATCAAAAACATATCCTTGCAGTGAGGGAGAATTCAAACATTATGATTTGGCAGTCAAAAACAGAAGATGACAAAGTTAAAATTTTCTTGTGCCCCTTCAGACTGCCTGTTTATGTCCTGATTGTCCTTTGCTGTTTGGTAATTTTAAAATGGGAGGTAAAATTGGATGTGAGATGCAGTTTCAGGGTTGTGTTGTCAGACTCCTCCCATGAGGTACACAGTTGTCTTGATGATCTTTGCTCTGAATTCATCCTGAATCTAAGCTAGCTGCAATGTATAATAACATGGATTTTCTTGTTGCCTGCATAATTGATTAGCTCAGACCCCAACTCGGCCTACCAATAAGATCTAAATGCCCCCACTGAACTGTATCCCACCACCAGGATCTTGTCGAAGTGTCAATTCCCTGGCTGCTGGAGGGCTGGGAAGCAAGATAATGTATGTTTTTTAAATCCTCTTCTTTTGACGTGAGGCTTTTGTCTTTAAATTGTTGGCTGATTGCCATTGTATTATCTGATGCTGATATATTTGTCCTTTATACAGCTCTTTCACCACTGCTTTTGTTAGTTTTGCTTCCCTTCTGAAGACCCCTGTTTGTTTTTGTTGTTGTGTTTCTGTGTAGGGAGAGGCTTTCATTGTTTTCTCTTACCCCATTTTCTTTTCTCCCCCTCCCCCCTCCAGTTTCTCCTCTTCCTCTTCCCTATCTTTTACATGTACCTGATTAATTCTTAAAAACACAAAAACACATTAATGCCTAGATCCCTCCTCACCACTGTTCTCCTCATCTGCCCCTACAAATTTAATATATATATATTAAATATATATATATATTAAATATATATATATAAATATATATATTAAATATATAGTTCTTGGAATAATAGCATAAATTTTAATTAAAACTAACATGGTTCTGAGAAAAAAATAAGTAGACCTTGCCTTCTTGTTTGCAATAGGTCAGATGATTGAAAGCTTTTTGCTGACCACAGCAGCAAAACTGCAGATGAAAATTGTCTTATTTACTCACTGATCAGCTAATTAATGCAGTATCTGATGTCCAGCTTGACCACCTTTCCAAAGCTGAGAGTATTTGTTCCTGAATGCAAGCTGCTGCCAGGGTGGACTTTGGAAACTTGCTTGAAATGAGCTGTAATCCCTGGTAGAATTGTGACTATTAGTGCTGTTATCTCAGTGGTTTACAATGAAGGATGGTTAAACACGAGAAAAGGGCTTCTTCAGTGGATAAATGGGGAAATGTTCTTTCCTGTCCTTCAACATATCACAGTTGCCATAGGTATCAGTTCATTTGTCTAATAAGGATCTCATATTGTGAGACTGTGGTGTTAAACATCATCATAATACATATCAATACCTTTTTTATAGGTGGAGTGGCTTAAAACATATTCAGATCTGTTTTTTCGAGGGAGTAAAACTTACCAACCAAATTGTTAACAGCAATTTCAGAATTTCAGGGTTTTTTCCCCTCCGTATTATTGTAAAATAATAAAATCTTTGCTCTTATTTTTTTAGTATTGAAGTGAAACTGTTCCATAAGTCCAGAAATACTATTACTATAAAACAGCTGCAAAAAATAGGAATTTAAAGTTCATGAAATGTTTATGATAAGGCATGGTAATATATAAAAGGTTCTGTTCTATCAAAAAAGGAGAGGAATGACGAAAGAAAACACTAATTCACCAAAACTTACTCATCACCCTTTCAATGAATCATTTTCTGTTGCCAGCTTGAGATTTCATAGCTGTTAACAAGCCAGTCACGACTGTTGAACTTCAATACATCAACAGTCCAAAGAAGAACTATTAATTAGCAGTGGTGACTGGTGTGAGAGCTTTGCTATTGACAGCTGTCACCTCAGGACATTGCTGCTGGTCGTTTTCAGCTCAGAGCAGAATTAGGATTCATTTGAGGATTGTCACAGGAGAAGGGATATGGCTGGAGTGGAAGCTTCAGATTTACCATGCTGACCATGATCACATTGTTGTACGTTTGATGGGAATTCTTTTGATGTAAAACACAGCTCATCTGAAGGCTGCAGGACATAGTCTAAAATTAAGAGTGGGGTTAATTCCAGTGCTGCCTAATGTTAGTAGAGAATTTGAGAGCCATTTTCTTTAACAGTGGTATTTATAAAGTCTCAACCAGGGATTTGTTCCCCTCTGAGCTGGATTATAAAGCAATGCCACAGACCATGGAATTCATCATGGCATGACGGCATTTAAAACCTCAGTCGAACCTTGTTCAGTATCTGTAATGTTTTCTATTCTGAGCCTAAAGAACAACTCTGCATTGTGACTAAAGATAAATAGTGCAATATTGTCAACATCCTGTAGATGTTAGGCTGCAACTGAGCAAAATCATTAAGTTGGTCACTTAATGTTGGGTCTGGTGGTGTCCTTTAGGGAACATGTTAGAGACAAGTTTCTTTTATATTCCACTGTGGTTTATGAAGTCTGTGCAGGAAATGCTTTTTTGCCTTCTTATGTCAGCCAAGTCTTTTGGGTAGTTTTTTCCTAAGGAATAGGAGGGGTTATTTTTGTCTTCATTATTTTTTTTTTCCATACTGCAATACTGGTCAGAAGACAGTTTATTTTCAGTGTTTCATATGCAGGGTGTGACAGGGTCTGAACTGGCCAGAGCTTCTTGGTGGATCATCTACAACCTCTGCAGAAATCATCTGGACTTTCAGACTCAAAAATGTCACCCAACTAAGCCATTTGTTCTTTTCTCTAAAAGCAAAGAGACAGCGCTCAAATGTTTTAAATCAGTGCTTTTGACAGTTTGAAACAGCTAGATTTTGTCATTCCTAAGAACTGCTACAAAGTGGTGCTCAGACTTTAGAGACTGACAAACTTAAAGCCAGGATGTACTCTGCAAGGTGAGTGTCCATACCAGTGAGAATTGAACCATGGTCCTTTTTTAGCACTGGATAAGCATTCCAGAAAACGCCTCTTTTTGGGGCTGGGGGGTGGGAGAGGTGGATGTTATTAATACTTAAAAGACCCATGCAATTCCTTCAAGAAGGCAAGAAATCAGACGTGTCTGAGAACTTCAGCAGCAGCTTAAGGGTAGAGAAAGAAAGGGAGACAATGCACTCATTTTCACAAAGTAACACCAAGTAACTACTGTACATACTGATTTAAAAGTCTGCTCTCAAAAAGATTACAAAATTATTAGAAGTTACTTACTAGTCTAAACAGGTATGGGTGTTTATCTCACTGACCTGAGAACAAATGTATTTTGATGCTTAGTGTTAATGTTATTTGGATTAAGACATAATGGTGGGAAGCTGGAATTTAGTGCCAGTGCCTAATGCATTTAGCATTTAATAGTTGCTTATAAATGGTGCTCATATAATCTGTGTACATGTCAATATGTATCTTCTCACATATTTTTTACAGTTACTTCTGATTTGTTCCATTTTCTAACCATACTGTATCTATTCTTAAACATTTGGTGCCAGGGTCTCACTGGAATATTGCAGTGCCAAGGGTCCACTCTAGTCTTTACACTTCTGAGTTTGATAGATTCCCCAGCATGTAAATATATCCTTAATATTATGCTGTATTTTGTAGTTTACTGTCTGTGGATAGTAAATGAAAATGATCACACTTTTTAAAAGAACTTTCCTCTGAGTGTCTCAGCAGCAGGGTAGGCATCCATCAAAATTGTTACAATTGCATAGTTTGCAACTATATTACGCTGCTGCTTTTCTTTTTCTTCAGTTCCATTCATTGCACTAAAATGAGAGATTGAGGTTGATAAGAACATTGTTTTCTGAAACACTCTATATTTTTTATCATTGTGTCAAGTTTTATAATCACAAGTAAAAGAAGATGGGATTGTAACATTGTTGTAGGACATAAAGGGATAGCTGATGAGGTTGCCTGTAAAAAAAAAAACCAAACAAAAACCCCCCAAAACAAACTAAAAAACCAACTCCCCCCCAAAAAACCCCCCACAAAACCCTCCCAAAACAACAACAAACAAACAGAACCCCACCCGAAACTAAAAAAGGAAACCAATAATTTTTATAATCATAATTCACTTTTTAAGGGAAACTTCCAGCCTCATTTTTTAATGAACAGAACACTTTTCTTATGCGTAGTTTGTGAGCTTCTCATTAAGCTGGGCTGTGTGTGTGTCTATCCAGCTGGTTTGTCACAGAAGGTATTCACTGTTTCTAAAGCTGAGTAGGGTGATGAAAATAGATAGCACCATACAGGCATTATAACATATACAGTGCATGCTCATTACAGTGCCTTGCCTCTAATGTATATAAATACCTACTGCAATTGAGCATGACATTTGTAGAGGGATCAACTCCAAAAACATATTGAGTGTACACACTCCAATTTCTCTTTACACGTCCCTCAAGGTGAAGATAGATGTTGTAGTCTGTCAGCCTGTTGTTATGCTGAGCACTTTCCTCATCATATATGCTCTGTTTCCTTTATCTTTGAATGAATTTTTAAAATTTCTGTTAGAGGTAAAAGACATTTAGAGGGGGAAATTTTGTATCTCTTTGGGACAAATACTCAGCTGCATAGAACAAATCTTCCCCTGAAGGCCTACATGCACCATAGGAATGAGACTTATTTATTAATTTATTTTCTGTAAACATTCCTCAGCAATATAGATTTACTGACAGTGATATATTTTTGAAGCATTATAATAAGCTTTGTAGTGCTTCCTTTCAGCTAGTCACTGAAAGTTTGGACAAACTTAAAGCATAACATGTTTTTCACCATTTCAGCCACCAAACTGGCCTTTACTCAATTAGGTTGGTAACTCTTTATCCAGTACTATGTGCCTATTACAGAAACTGACCAGCCTTCTTTTATTTGCATTATTATTTCACATGTATTAGCAAAAAGAAGTATGTTGTAAAGGAAGGTGATACCTTCTCTGTGCACTTTGCATAGGCAGGCTCCTTAACTCCAGTCATGCTTGTCACTTTTTTACATCATGTCAAGTTTTTTCTTTATATAATTTGATCAGATTAGCTATAAAAAGAGTAGAAATCTAAGCAGATTTAAGTAATTCCTACGAGATCTGTGGGAGTGTAAGTGTGATGGTCTTCCAATATGAAATCGTTAAAGGGAAAAAATAGCTGGAAAACAAGAGGAAGAAACAGTATCTTTAATGAGGCACTGTCTAGTCTTTTTTATTCGTAATACTTTTTTTAGGAATATAAAAAAGTAGAGTACTGCTGGGTATTGTGAGAAGAAAAATTTGCCATGAATGCTCTTGATTTCCGTATGTACTTACTTTGCATGTTTTTCTCTTACTGCTCTTTGATATAGAATAGTTTCTTCCTGTCTTTCATTAAACTGATGATGCCTTGTACCTTGGAGCTCATTTATAAAAGAACTGTAGCAAGAAAAGAAGTCATGCCTAACACATCTGATAGTACTTCCATGTTCATATGAAATCTCTGAAAATTCATGATGGTTTATTGGATAGTTATGTGGGAGTGGAGTCTTCTACTTTCACACTGAAGAGCTTATTGTTAATGAAGTAGGTATTAAAGAGACTGACTTGTACATCTGCATTGCATCACTTTCGACATGGATAACTGTGTAACCAAAACCTGCTGGACTTAGTTGAAAAATTAATTACTGTCTAAATGTCGTATGCTGCCAATTCTATAATGTAGAAAAGGATCAGGGAAAACATTGGAAAAATTTTAAGAAAGTAGATACAGAAAACTACTTTTATGTGGAGTAAGACTTTTAACGTACTGCTCTTGTATTTCTCAAGCTTTGTTCATTCTCTTAATTATTTGCTCCAAATGAGCAAATGTCATGTGAAATATTGTATGGGTTAATCAGTAATAGCACGCAAACATCTCCTACCTGTCTGGGCACAGTGCTTGAGTGTACATTGCAGAACAGTTTTCAAGCTACTTTGGAAGCTTCCTTTTCTCAATTTTTTTAAATAAAAGATCAAGATATCTCCCCATCTGTAAATACAGTGGAAGCTTTTATAGTAAGGATTGAGAAAAATGCTTATTTTCACTTCCTTCCCCACCTCACTCATTTTTTTCACAGGTGTAGATTCACTTGCCCTTCTCAGTAGTACTTGGGGGAGATCAAACTAGGTATTGCTAGATAATTTGGTTTATATTCTGCTACATCTGATGTTGAGTTTGGACATGTAACATAATGGCAAGTATGGTAATCAGCAGAAAACTACAGGAGGGTAACCTGTGACAATTTATCTAGGTTGATTTGCTTTTCTTCCAGAAATCACTAAAAGCAGGTCTTGGATTTGTTGTGGCTTTTTTAGTTATGTAGAGAGAGTGATTATGTCTGTATAAACTCATAACTGTGTATGTTGAGAGTTACTATCTTCTGTCATTTCCTCTCTGAAGGACCTAAAACTTCTCCCTCTCAGTCCTAAGTGTCTCCATCATCCCCATTTCTAGCAGACTGCATGTGAACGTGAGTGCCACGAAAACCATGCTGTGGCTTTGGAAGAGAAGCAGAGTTTCAGGGAGGTCAGTTGGTAGGAGATGACACTTGGGGTTTCCCTTCAGGCTGAGCTGCACCTGCGGTGGGGTAGCAGCTGCTCTGTGGCATCCGTCTGGACTGCACCTGGAGTGTCCAGCTCTTCCCTGAGCCACGTTTCCTTTTGCCTGTCTCTGTAACTGGTATGTGATTGACTTTCACATGCTGACACAAAGCATTGTTATGTCTCATCAAATCTGCCTTTGCTAAGGAGCTCAGTATTGGCTGATGAACCAGAAGAACTTGTAGTTCCAGTACGAGTGGTTTGATGCTGCTGGTATGCTTTTCTTGTGGTTTTATGTTCCCCCCTGCCCTCCCCCTACATTGGGGGTGGAGATTGTTTGTTTCTTTAAGTGGCATATTATGATAATAGAATCAAGAGATAAGATTTAATCAAGGTACATAATATAAATACATAACAAAGCACTAGAACATGTAAATAAGATCCTGTTGGTACCCTGGCTTCTTGATTTGTACTTCACAGTGTGTTTTCATATGATGTAAGTGCAATGCTCTTATTCTTGGTAGAACTTCTGAAGGCAAGATTTCAAATTCCTATTTTCTCAGGGTATATTTATGTTTCATGTTCAACAACAAAAGTGAAATAAGATTGCTATCTGCTGAATGAAGAAGGGGATTGCATTCACCCATTTTCTTTATGTGTTATCTTATCAGTGTGATTTTGCTTATATGCACTGAAATGAGATATATCAATTATAACTCTCATTTATCACTGCTAACAGCCATACTACAAATTTCAGGGGCCTCATCGAGACTGTTTCTTCTACAGTCAGCTATCAGCTTGGACTGTTGGGCTGAAAAATGAGGGCAGGGTGAAAGGGAGAACAACAAAGCTAATCCAACCAAAGACTTAGTAGCAAGAGCTCTAGACTGTGGTCCTGTTCCTCCTAAATTCCATGTAAAGCTCTTGTCTTGAACAAGCATGTTCCTTGTCCTTTATGACAGAAGGGGATGTGGAAACAATTACTCAACATGAGTCATAAAAGAGATAAACCCTGAAAGATAGACAAAAAACTGTTTATCCTGTGCTGAGCCACATTAGCCCCAAGGCTGTGAAGTCTTATTTCCATGTCATGCCCTGGTTCTGAACTGTTTGTCTGAAGCCCTTTTGCAGACAGCTGCTGAAAGTAAAAGGTCACAGTGCAACAGCTTTGAAGAACCTGCTTCAACCATATAGAAGTCACCAAAAGAAATGAGAATCTAGTCTGTCTGATTTGTTGGGTGTATTAACCTTCCTGGTGTAGCATCATTGGTAGGAAGAGATTGTGACAAGCTGATGCTGTGACATATTTGCCTCTTAATTTAGTGGATTGAGTGACTATATTATGAAAGATTGTTTCTCCTCCACTGCTATAAATCTAGTGATCTTAGACCAGATTCTTTTTAATATTTTGTTTACAATTAGTTAACTTCGTTCTCATTGTGGAGAATTAAGAAAAATTGCTAATCATTAAGGATGTGTCAGCCTGTCCTGAAAATTGGAAAGATGTGTTGTTTTTTGTCCAAGGCTGAAAACATATCAGAAGAGTGATTCTTTTTATTGCTTTCTCTGTAGCATCCTACCTTTAATTTGAAAGTATGACTAAGTCGTTGTGGATTAGGCTTCCCACTCTTGACTGTTATTTGGAGAAGTTTGCTTTATGATGGTAAATGTACTGAGAGTGTCCTTTGTAATTTGTCAGTACCTAAGCAACCTACTTGCTGTGTGCTTTCTGCTCTGCCCTTGTGTATTCTGCAATCACCAGGCTGGTAAAAAAAAAAAACAACAAAAACAAAACAGGTGATTTTTTTCTTACCTGGAAAATAAAAAGAAAAAGGAAAAAAAAATTACTGTGCCTAATGTAAAGGATTGGATGATTGGATTAATTTTACCTAACTGTCCAAAATGTTCATTAGCTGGGAACATGCCTCATTGCTTGATGTGAAAAGATCTCCTTGCCAAAGGGAAGTACCTAATGTGTTCTGTCATTTGATAGTGTATCCTCATTTTCAACCACGTAGTACCAAAGCACATGAGTAATCAGGAGAGAACTTGGTTCTAGGAGATGTCAGAATATTTAGGTTTAGAAATGCCTTGTCCCCCTGACTGTGAAGGGAGCCTAGGGTTAGATTTCTGAAGATAGAGAATTTAAGAATAATTTCTGTGATGCTGGGAAGATCTTTTCATCTAAACTCCAGGCAATTAGAGAGCTTTAGGTTAAATAACAGATTTCTGTTCTTCCATATGGTGTTTGTTTGCAGAACTCTCACAGTCTGTTGTTAGACACTGATATAACTGTGCTATGGCTTTGTTGGGCATGTTATGGATCCTGCAGAAGCTTTTATCTCTGCTGTTTACCAAGGGCCCTTTGGGCTTGCTCAGAATTACTACTCGCAGTAAAGTTTTTATTTCTAGAGGCTACAATTTTCTGTTCTATTTTTTTAGGTTTTATCTGTGAAGAAATTTGTGAAATGAGATCTGATTATGTCTATTTATACCGTGCTGTTGTGTATGTTTGTCATAGTGTATATTCATCATTTGTCCAGAACCACTGTGTTGCCTGGAACTTACAATGAGCTCCAGGAACTGAGCCTGACATCTTTTTCTACTGATACACCTCCACAAAAAAATACCAGCTATTACAGTTAATTATTCTGCTAAGGAAAATAGTAATACTGATTGTAAGCAGAACTATATTTTGGATCTATTAAGAAGGATGTTGTTTAAATATAAAAATGAAGCCATACTCAAATGTGGTTTTGTTGTATAAGAACAGTGGAAAAAACATGGAAGAAGATCAAAAGGTTGGAAGAGATTGAATGTATAGTCATGAAATAGTGAGATACAAGGTGTGGTCTTGCTTCCACCCAAACCGAGCTTTGTGCATGAAGTTTCCATTTTGCAAGTCCTTTGTCCATGTTTTTACTGAATTCTTAGATGTGGTCCAAAGTGCTTACATAAATATTTACTATAAAAGGAATGCTTGGTTAATTGTCATATGCATTAAGCTTTAGTGTGGTAAATAGCACAGTAGGTCAGTTAAGATGGTCCTTGCTATAATGAGGAAATGAGAGACTTTTGCATCAATATTTCAGTGCTGCAACATTCAGATTTTATTTTTTGTGAAATGTTTTGATAAAGGAAACAGGAAAAAAATACACTATTTTTAAATATTTTCATCCTTTGTAAGTATTCTGTAAAGTGATACTAAAATTTCAGCCTTCTCCACTTAAATACTCAAAGCTAAAAATAAAAGCTCACTTGTATCTCTATCTGTAGATATTTAAGAGATGTTCAGAATGAATAGTCACTTGACAAGACTGTTATTATTATATTTTTGTATTTGACAATATAGTTTTTTGCAGGAGAATAACATTCTGCTGCCCAAGTGGATGATAATAAACCTGTTCAGGTCACCAGAAGTGCAATATTTGAGGCCAACACTATTGGACAAGGTTCTGGGTCCTTTGTTACCTTTTGACGTCAGATTAAATAATAATTTACTTTTCAAAAATGGGATGTAATTTCTGTTTATTTTTTACAAAATTTGAATTAAATCCAGTGAAATTAATTAGTCTTAAAATGTTTTGTAAATATTCTTTTTGCAGACTGTCTTTTTTTTACCTCAAAAATGCCATTTCATTTCTTAATAATGAGCTTGCTAAATAAAAGGATTCCTACTTTCATTCTAACACTGATATTTCTGGTTATTGAATATAGCTGTTTGTATTTGCCAGAAATAGAAATAAACTAATTCTGATTCTTTATTTTTTCAGTAAATGTGAATGAATAAATACTACCACTTTCGTATTTTATAAAACTGGAAAACCAGCCAGCTTTATAAATACAATCATACATCAACAAACACTTGTCAAAATGTCAGCGTTTCTCCTCATAAAACATAGCTTGACGTAAATCACTTTACAGGTAGTAATTAATTTTATTTAAAAAGTAAAACCAGAATAGTAATTTTAAAATATTTAATCTTCTGCTCCATTCCAGGAGGAGGTATCTTGCTAGATTTGGTGACATAAGGGTCAAAAGATAAACTGTAACCAATACCTCTGTTTATTTTTTTGACAATGTTAAATTAGCAACCCCCTCAGACCTCTTGCAGAGAAGTACAACCTGAGTAATTGAACATGTCACTGGGGAGTATGCTTGGTTAAGCTGATTCCTATTATGTTGACTTGTCAGGGACCAATAATTAAAGCTGAAGAGGGATGCTCATTAGTGTCTACAGAATGATTCAAAGAGCAGAAAGGAAGAGTCCTTCAGGCACACCTGCTAAAAACTGACACTGCCTGGTGGGATGTAGTCAACCGACCGGCTTGTTTATCTGATGAGTTAGTGGTACAGCAATACCAAGAGCAAATAAATTAAGAGGTGAATGTACATCCTCTTTGAATCAAGCTACAAAACTGTATTTGAAGTCTACCTTTTAAGATGTTTGCATATACTCTGTCTCTACAGAATTTTATTTTTAGTATTTATTGGATAAGCTGTACAGCAGAATTTATTCAAATGGCTTTCTCCTCAATCCTTGAGTAATCATTTCAATTATTTTAGCTGGAAAAATCATAACATTAATAATCTCTCTTTTTCTTTGAACTCTCAAGGACCTGCTTCAATAACTTCTAGGAGTTGCAGTGCATTTTGATGATAAATGCCCTTATTAGCATACATTTTTCACATATGCCCTTTAAAAAATGACTAGTTTGGGAGAGGGTGTTTTGGTTTTTTGTTGGTTTACTTCATTACCACCATTTATGCTACTCCTGTAGAACTTAAATTTCAGTGAAAAACCAGACAGGAAAACACTCTGAATGAGGCAGCTCGAATGGATAGTGCTTATCAGAGCAGGGAAACGGTATTTACATAGTAATGCTGTGTTTTACCTGGAATTAATAACCTCAAATTTATATGGAATATGGGGCTTCTGAGGACTTAAATTGAGATTGTCCTGTAGATTCTTTCATATTATGAATAACATGAGAAACTGCAGTAATAAAATAAACTCACACAACTTTGAAACTTAGAAATAAATGTAGACAAAACCAATGTAACTGTGACAAAACCTGTGAAACTGGTTATGAAAGTGCAGTGTGTAACGGAAAACTGAGGATGTGGCAAGTTTCTTGATGAATAATTTGGTTTTGTACTTTCAGGTTATCTTTAAATGGTTTTTATCACCCATTTTAACAAATGTTATTTTGATAAATTCAACTGTTCAACTAGAAACCCATCTGCTGGATGAGCCCTTCTATTTTCCCCTGTATTTTTCCGCTGGATTAAGACTGTGCTTCCCTGCTCTAGAAATATCCTCTTCACGGTAGCCATTTCTAAAATCTTCATTCTGTGACATTTCAGTGGGGTCAGTTAACAGAGAATGGACTTGTAGAGAGTCGAGCACTATCGGTGTGGCAACCTTCGGTCATCAAAACTATTAATGTGGACCCCCAGATCATAGTCTCAGAAAAACAGTAGTAACAACCTCCTCTCTCATGGAAAGTTGTTACAGATCACAGACATTGGGGGATGACAGAAAACCAGTGAAAAACCCAGATCTTTTATCAAAAATCTTCCAGTCTTTATGTATCATAGAGACCTACTGAAGTTTGGAGAGCCCTGCTCCTGCAGAGTTGATGTTTTCTGAGATTGCTTTGGCTTGAGGCTGTGTGGACAACACAGTTTTCTTACCTTTGGGAACAGGTCCGTTGGAAGGAGTAAAACTTACATTCTGCCTTTTTGTATGTTCCTTGTCATCTCTCACTGTTTTTAATTGGAGTACTATTAAATCAACTTCTTAAAATCTTGTAATCAGCATAATCTGTATTAATAGGACACTTTTGTAGCCCAGTGCCACTTGTCAGTAACTTAGCAGTGAGCTTTTCATCAAAAACAAGTTGTGATGCCTAATAAAAATGGATATGAACAATGAAGTAATCAGCTTTTGAAGGTTTCTTAAAAGGATCAGACTCCTAAACATAAATTTCTGCACTTATTTCAGACTCCGGTCCCCAGACTAGAGGGAGGCCTGTGACTTTTGGACCACTTTCTTTCAGACTGAACATTTTGTTGATAATAATATGATCTGTCTTGTGAAAGAAATCAGTACTTCTGGGTTGCTCACTTGGCAGCTGAGTGTATAGTGAACTGCACCCATTGTCAGCACAAGAAAAAAACAGTCTTGTGTCAATACAAAAGTCTTTCTTTCCAAATACTTCATGGTAGTTTATTTGCAGAACTGTATCCTGCAAAACTGTATTCAAGCCAGAGTGCCCATGTAAGAATAAAGTAGTGTTTTTCAAATTGTCCTGCTGAGGAATATGATAATGAAAAGCTTGTAAGTAATCCTTAAGCTCAAATGCTGTAAAACTCTTGTGATTAAATTTGCCATGAGTAGGTACAGAGGTAGCAGTGCACTATTGTGAAGTGCAGGGAATACCTATAAAACCTGGGAAATGTGGCCAAAGGGGATGGAACAGGTATCCTGCATCTGAGACAGGCCACTAGCACTTTTTCCGTGATGCAGACATCTAGCAGCAACTTTGCCAAATCCTGCTAACAGCACAAAAATCTGTAGTAGAAAATTGAAAAAAGATACCATGATTTCTTCTTAAAGCTCTGTGAAGAATAAACATAAAAGGATTCTTCCCATTCTTATTTTCTCACTCAGATGATACCATATCTATTCAGAGGGCTTTTAAAACAAAATACTACATGAAAAAACCTTTGAGGATTCACTTGTGGTTTGTTGTTGTTGTTGTTGTTGTTTTGTTTTGTTTTGTTTTGTTTTGTTTTTTACTGTGCTGGAATAAGCCCTAAATATTTAACTTTATTTATATATTGTGAAAAATAGCTCTCTGGATAACATTTGGACTGGACTGTGGAAGTCACAAGGTGGGGCAAGAACAAGGATTCAAACACTTCCTGCCATACGGAGCTCTTCTGGCTCTCTGGTGTGGAAGCTGTATCCTGACCCCAATGAACATAGCCCTCAAATGGTACATTTTCGTGGCAAGTTTTAATTGCTGTGCATAGGTATTTTAAAATTATGAACTTTGGAAAGTTTCAGTCTTCCTTAGTTTGTAAAGGTCCAGTGGAGGGTGGAGACAGTAAAAAAGAGAACCAAAGAGGGATTGTAACTCCTGATTCAGTGGAACCACAGAAGTCCAAGCCTCCTGCCTTTTCACCCAGTGAAGTGACCCAGTGTAGGCTGGGGACAGTCACCTTTCTACATTGTCACAAGTGGATTAATCCCCACAGAAACAACAAAATACAAGCTGTCATCTTTATCTGTTTGTGTCTAAAGGCAGTAGGAATTGCAGTGGCTTCCAGCAGATGCAATTCAGTTTAGCAACTTATTACAGTGCAATACATCATAAAGCACTGTACTTTCTCAGAGGAGGTTTCATTCTAATTTAAGACTGCAACATAGGAAAATACGTGATCAGCACAAAGGTGTTCAATTCTGGTCTTTGAAAGGAAAAGGATTTTCCTTCTCAAAAAACATTTTCAGTTTTATGTATTAGAGGAAGAGTAGGTGGGAAGTACTTGGAGAAAGAAACTTGAGTTGGTCAGAATGATGAATGAGACAGTATTCTTTGGCACATGTGTTTTGAGTAGATAATATGGGGAGTGTGTGACATTATTCTTGCAAAGCAAAAGACATTGGTACATATCTGCATGAGTTTTAAATAATATAAATGAAGAGAAAAGATTGAAATCTAAAAAATGGAGATACTGTGGTAGGAGAGCTGAAAGCAGCTGAGCAGTACCTCAATACTGGTGGCAAGATATAGAGTCCTACCAGTTTAGTTCCCAGTAAAGGACTCAGTGACAGGGAGAAGAGGGCACTACCAGCAGTGATGGGCTGGGAGGTGAGGGCTGATGCAGCCCCATTGAAGTTAATTGAATTAAATTGATTTAAAGCAGCTGATGAACTGGACTACTTTCACTGAATGGAAGCAAGGGCCTAAAAAGGGAAATATGAGAGAGAAAAAAGTATGATATGAGATGTGTTTGGACTACATGAGCATAAGTAAGAAGTAAATTTTTAAGGATGGGATGAGTGAATCTGAGTTGCAGCTGAATGAGGTTTTCATTCATTAGCCTGTTCTATCCTATTGCATTCCTAGTGCACAAGGCAATCACAAAGGAAGGGATTAAAGTCATTGACCTTAATCTGTCTGAAGTCTGAAAAAAAGTCCTGAACATGTTTTCCTAAGGCAAAGTTTACAATATCCTTGTTTTTGGGGATGGGGACGATGATCATTTATGAAAACTACTTTTAAATACTTGCCTTGTCCGTCGTGTCTACAGAGAAGCAGCACTAGCTTTTGCAGTTGCTTTGTTTATCAGCAATGTCTCACAGTCTTTGCCCTGGAAACTGTGACAAGCCTGTGTAGAGATAGTATCCTTGTTCTTTCTCTAGCTCAGTCCATTTAAAGATAATAGGCCATGCCCAGCATGACCAATGAAAAAGGGAAATGGCATTTATCTTGCTGGCATCCTCTGATAGTTTAGGACTTATGCTCTGCTTGATCTGTGGGCTCAACTCCATGAAGAGTCTACAGGGAGTAAAATATTCAGCACCACCTTTGAAACACAAAGATATATTGTCATTTGTGCTCTGTGGCCTCATCTTTTCACTAAAAACTGTTTCTACTTGTCTTATTTATCAGTGTAAAAATAATCCAGCTTTCTCTGCAGCCTTTTTAGAGGACAAAATTACTGTAACGGAAAAAAATGGAAATGCAATTAGCCACCTCTACAATATGTCTTCATATGTTTGATCACAAATAGCTTGAAATCCAAATCCAGACCTGGCTCTGCTCCATTGCATCATGTTTTGTTAGCTAGAGAATTACAAACATTTCTAATAAATAAATTCTAAAAATAAATAAAAATTAAGGGACAAGCAGGAAAGGAACACATAATTACTCAGTGAAGCAAGTGTCTTACAGAGAGGACCAGACATTTATAAAATTATCTGCCTTCCTTAACAACAAGGAACCTGAGAGTTGAATTGATTAATGGCATTAAATATCTTCACAGGGAAAAATTACTGAGTACTAATAGCCACCACTGCTTGTTCTGAAAGTAAAGAGCCAGTGGTGTTGAAAGTCAAAATTAAATGCATTCAAATGAGAACTATGGGACACGTTTCAGTAATGATGACTGGTGGCAACTAAAAAAACTGTTAGAATGGGAAGGTGGGTGTGCATTTTTTGATCCATGAGATGAAGATTGAATGCCTTTCTGCAAGAATTCCAGCAAATACAAGGTATTGGACTCACTACAGAGATCATTATGTGAAATGTAATCCCTTGTTTTATACTGAAATCTAAGCTAAATGATCTGATACTTTCAGGGGTTTAACTTCATGGAGCTAAGCCTACTTTGTTCTTTACGCTGAGTGTGGATGTCAGAATCCAGAATCTGAACAAATTAGATTTACACTCACCTGCAACAGAGCTGAATCTGGCCCCCTGTGTTCAGATTACTATAAATACAGTACACATTATAATTGTAGGAAATAAACCTCAGAAGTCCATATGTGTATAAACAAAAGACTCTAATTGAAACCATAATTTAAGTCTAAGATCATAAACAAAGGATGCATTGTCTTGGGTTTGCATAAAATTAGTTATAAGGTAAGAGAAATAATTAATTCATTCTATTATGTCACTGGTAAAGAAGGACCTGTTACTTTGTATTTTTAAACAGTGACTTTGGACCAGAAATAGGTGAACTACATCTTAATGGGAAGGAAATCTGACATTGAGTACAGTTAACACTTTTTTAGAAATCTTAAAAAAAAATAAATCTGGTAATGAATGATGGGCATGCTCTAGGTGCTGTAGAGCCCTAAAAGAAAGCTGTGTCCTGCCCATTTAGTATCTGATTTACTTCATTTTTATTGCCCATTGCTGGCATTATATCAAACATTTCCTTAGTAGGCCCCAGCACTTATATGAAGCTGTGCCAAGGTTATTCTGTATGTAATCCAGAAAGCCTTTTTCTGCTGCAGGGAAATCACTGAGTTAAGGGAATGATTATCCCATTGTGTTCTGTTGTTGTTAGTTTTTCTTCAACAGACTTGAATTACCCTATCTTAGCTTTATTAGTATTGTTGTCTGTTGTACTTCATAATCAGAGCAGCACAGCAAACAGTTCATTCAGCCCACGGGAAAATTTCAAACCCAGCATGTAAATAGATACAGTTGATAAGAAAGGAAACAGAAGAGAAGTATACTGAGGAAGAATGGGGGAAATGGTGGAAAAAGAATAAGGCAAAAAGGTGAAAACTGTGGAGTCAGAAAGGAGAGTAAAATGCTAAGAGGCATTAGCAGAAAGGAACTGAATTCAGACTACATCCTGGAGGACCCAACTGGGATCTGCCAAGAGAGAAAGAAAGAAGAATAGAGGAGCAAAGTCGGCAACCAAATACATTAAATATAAAACCTCATATTTAAACAAAAGATCACTTGAAAGCAAGTTAATACAGGTCATGTTTATACTGTACATTGCAATAGATGTATTTTGGAGATTTGTTTGGAACATATATCAACATGAGTTTTCTTCTTCTCTGTGGATTTCGAGATTTTTTACATTTGTCTGGTTTTTGCACTGAGTAATCAAATTAGTCTTTCAGTCAATAACTACAGCTTTCACTGGGCTTGGCTACCTTTCAGTATGTCATCATTTGAGAAACACAGCTCATGAAAACATACTCCTCAAATTGCCCAAGTGGGGACTGTGAATGGCACAGTTAGTCCTCTTCTGTGAATGTGCTGCATGACCTCTTCCTCTGTGAGGTCCTATCAACTTGTGTGAGAACCAAACTTCTGGTAAGTTGCTGGAGGAACTGAGTCTATAACTGAAAAAAAAAGTAATGGGTTTTATTTTCATACTGATGTATCAGTTATGACAGAAAAAAAAAGTAAAAGAAAAACTCACCACTGTTTTACTGCATACAGTGGTGTTGGATGATACCAGCTCCACTGAACTGAAGTTGAGGAAGTTTTCTTATGTGCAAAGGATCAAAAATTCTTTGTGTTGGTGAAATGGGCTGCACAGCTAGGTCTAGTTTGTTTATAAGACCTGTGTTTGTAACAAACAGCTAAAAATTTTAAAATTGTAACTTAGAGATGGTGTTTCTAAAATCATCATGTGTTTTCCCTGCAGTGATAGCACTGAATTAGAAGTCTTGAAGAATCAAAACTGTCCCTAGTTACAGAAGCAGCACAAATCTCACCTTGATTCTGACTTGGCTCTATTAAAGAGTGGTTTTCAGATTAGGTAGCAAAGCTGCTGTTATCTACAAGTCTGAATGCCAGTTTCTCCGTGATCATCTCACTGCCTCAAGGAAACTTTCGAGTAAAAGCATTGCAGAAAACAGCATTTGGACCAGTAAATAAGCTGACCTTCATGTTTCACTGGATAGTGATAAACACTGTAGCCCTGAAATAATAACTGTGCTCTTTATCTCTTACATTAGTGTATTCGAAAACATTTTGAGCATTTCTAGGTGGTATGCACTGGAGATATTACAGTCCTAATTTTAGGATTAAGAACTCCACCCTCTTTCAGTCTCCACTTGAGTGTCACCTCAGGGAGTTGCAGTTCTCATTTTACTTTTAATATTTTCAAATAAAATTAAGATGATTTTCTTCTGCACTGGAGAGCATAAAAGCATTACAGTAAGGAGTTGGCAAAGGCCATGAGCGTTCCCTCAGTTTGCAGAAGTACCCCAAAGTTGAGATGCTTAGCTACCCAAACCTCCCTTCTGCTGTGTCAGAAATAATTGCAAGAACAAGCTTTCTTACAAGGAAAGGTATCAGAGCGGCTCCTGACCACAAGTTAGAACTAGAAATTAGAGAGAAAGACACAGATAATAGGAACAACCCTTGAAAATAACTGCTTCTTTTTGAACCTCAACTGAAAATCCATTTTAGGTTTAGTTCCAGTTTTGGTTGAAATATAAGTTGACTTTTGTTTATTGAAAAGACTTTGGCTATCGTAGGCTATAACTGAATTAAATTCCAGGTCAAATTACATGGTTCCATTTACTCTGCATGTGTTTTTGATGGATTTTACTTAGTAAAGCATTGTATGTCCTTTTTCTAGCTTTAACTAATCCTCACAACATTGCTGTGAGGCTGATAAGTAATATCCTCATTTTTCAATCAGAGATAGAAAGGTTATGGGACCTGCCAATGTATACAGAATATAATCAGTATCAGGACTGGCAGTAAAACTTCAGAGTTCCTAGTCACTAATCCTATCTTGGAAAATATATAGGATATTCTACATTTTGATTCAATAAAACTTTTCCCTGTGTGTAAATCTCCTCTGTTTCTATTCAGGGATTGCATAAGACAGACTTGGAGGTTTTTCGTACTATAAGCTGTACATAAGTGTAAATCAATGATCAACTGAAGACTTAAAAAAGTTAGGAAGCTTATTTCCAAAGAAGTATCAAAGTAATGGGAAATTTGATTTGGAGTAAAACAACTCTGATTTTAAATAGCTAATGAATTACTACATGTTCATCTTACTGCCAGTTGATTCTTTTGGTTTTTAATGCCTTGTCATTCTCCTTTGTAAGTTTGCCTGAGGACACTGAAAAATTAACATTTTTCTCTAAATAGCATGCGTAACTTAGGGTATCACACACAAATAAGTGAAATGAACCATGTTGCCAGGTAAGCGGTGACCTTTTGCAGTGAACTTTCTGAGAAAGTACTATACTCTTGTATAGTTGGTCTAAAAAAGATACAATCTGCTTCTGCTTCTCCTAGCAGATGCTATAAATGAACTTAATGGTTATTTAACTTGTGGTGGAGCTACCCAGTTGCTCTCTTAGTGTTTTCCATGACACTGAAGCCACTGATTTCTCATGGTTAAAACTAGGTGGGTGTTCAGCTACTGGAAGGATTTTTTGGCTCTGTGGCCTTTTGCTTTATTTTTCAGAAACTCAGAGTAACTTTTGTTTTATGAAGCAATTGTTTAAATACTATTTTTTACCACTGGCTTTTGTGGCAAGTCTAATTTTAGACCTTGACCACTTAACTGCCATCTTAATGGCTTTCCTTCTAATAGAACATCGAAACAGCATGGGCTTTATTTTCTGCATCATCGAAGCACTACACCTTCCGACAGAAGCAGTGTCTAGTCTGCAGTAGGCCAAATGCATCCCTCTGATAGTCCATCTGCTGAATTTCACAGCCAGGAGGAATTTCATCACCTATAGGTGAACAGTGTTTTACAAAGAGAAACATTTTCCTTTTTTTCCTAGTGCTTGCCTGAACAGTAAGCCTTTGAAGCAAATGAAAAAAATTGTTGTTGCCTTAATAAACCCTATGTAAAGCTCTAAACAAATCTTCTCCTTTTGCTGGTTATATATTGAGGTTTTTTACGTGGTAAAAAAAAAAAAAAATAAAAGGTTAAAATAATTGCCCTGTAAGCAGCAAGGGTGAAGTCAAAATATTGTGAATTAGGGAAAATTTGGTAATACTGTCAGGTTTGCAGTAAAAAGTCCCATTCCAGGTGGGGTTCAGGAGTTTCATTTATTTAATAATTTGCGCCTCTTTTAAAAATCAGAAATAATTACAGGGATTAGTTAACAGTAACAAATGAAAAGTGCATTTAAAATTAACCTGACAGGGCATTTTTTTTGTCATACTGACTGATGTGTACAGTCCATTCTTTTAAAAATTCAAGGAAGCTTATTTGAATTGTAAATTGGCAACACATTGATACTGAAGTCTTATTGTGTGATACTGTGACAAATTACAAATGGAATATTGGCCAGGCTTCCATTTCTTGCATTTTTTTCCTAGTTTCTGCCGCTATTATCATTAATCTGTTTTACAGAAGCTCTATAGTGGATGGTTCTGGACATGGAAAGTACATTAAGTTTCATTGTTGGCTGTAGCAGGACTCTGTGTGGCTTCGGTGACCTGTGACTTCTGCTATTGGTTGTAATTCAGTACAGTTGCTACTAGGTTTGCATCCTGCTGTGTGTGGACTTAAAGAGATTCTGGCATACTTTATGCCTGACAGCTCATGTCATAAGTATTGGATTACAGGGCTTTTGCTAAATTGTGTTAAGAATATCTTTAGAAATGGTGCTGGAATGTGGTCCTTTAAAAAAACTAAAACTAAATGTATACAAGTAAATTTTTAGGAACCCGTTATTGGAAGAGAGGTGAATTCTCCCTTTTTAAGTCTTAAGTAAACTGGAGATGATTAAATGAGGTGATGTCATGTACTACAAGGCATTGTTTAATTCCTTTGCAATTTAAGATTTAATGTTTTATCCAATGGGAAAGAAATGGGGAGTTACTCCAGTGTATCTTTGTTCCCTGCAGCCCCAGGCTGAGCGCTGGGGGTGTTCCTCCCTGGGGCTGATTGTGCTGGAACAAAGGTCAGACAAACAAGGAATGGTGCTCAAGATGCAATTTAAGGAGGGACTTGGAGGGTATGTTATGGTGTAGTGAGAGAGAGAGAGAGAGAGAGAGAGAAGGAAAGAAAGCGTGAAAGAGAAAAAAGAGAGAGAAAAAGAAGGTAAGAAGGAAAGAAAGGAAAGAAAGGAAGGAAGGAAGGAAGGAAGGAAGGAAGGAAAGGAAGGAAGGAAGGGAAAGAAAGAAAGAAAGAAAGAAAGAAAGAAAGAAAGAAAGAAAGAAAGAAAGAAAGAAAGAAAGAAAGAAAGAAAAGAAAGAAAAGAAAGAAAAGAAAGAAAAGAAAGAAAAGAAAAGAAAAAAGAAAAAGAAAAAAGAAAGAAAAGAAAAAAGAAAGAGAGAGAGAGAGAGAAAGAAAGAAAGAAAAGAAAGAAAAGAAAGAAAGAGAAGAGAGAAAGAAAAGAATGGACCAAATCAATTACTGGCAGCAGCTCTTTCTGCTGCCACTCAACACCTGCCTTTCGTATTAGTTCATTTTGCTTCTACCCTCTTAAGGGTGATCTCCTACTATCAGACATTTCCTACCAGAGCTTAAGTTGACAAATTTATGCCAGCTCACTGCAGTTTTGCAATATGTTCTGTGAAACACAAAGGAAATAAGCTCCTGGGTATTTCTGGCTTGAATTTCTTTCGTTGTATGTGCTTCTAATGGTATCTCTGATTTCTTTGCATTTGTCTTGCACTTTGCAAGCTGTTCAATCCCCATGGTCTCTGACTTAGTTTATGTTTTGTTTAGGTTTTGGAACTGGTGAACTAGGAAAGTCAGGCCACAGTTTTACATATAAGTAAAGATGCAAAATTCTTTTGTCATTTTGCATAAGGTTGTGTTCACTTCTGGCACTTAATAGAGCAAAAGACATAGGTCTGAACTGCTCCTTCAGTAACAGGCATCTAACCAGTGCAGCTGGTCTGGGTTTTTCTTGCAATGAGGGAAAGAAGGGTGATGGGTGGTGCTCTTAGGAAAGGTGTTCACCTGGTGTCTGAATTGAGCTCTTAAATTGCTTCTCATTCCTCTGTGACCAAAGTACCTGGAAAGGATGTATCAATGAATACCTAGGATTAGGTGGGGTAAATGCAGGTCAAAATACAGTCATGGAGTGCATACATGTTTAGTACCTGAAGTGTTGTTTAACAAGTGGTATTTCATCTTCAGGTGCCAGGTACACTGGTCCGTAAAAGTAATTGTGGGAACAGAAGAACAGAAAGAGTGGTAAATTTCATGGCTTTTTCTGTCTTCAAACTGTTTTGTGATTCTGAGTCATTTAATTTGCCTGTGCATCACTTTATCCAACTAGAAATTGAAAGTTTTCCTTGCAGTTCTCCCAGAATTTTCATTCTAGCATGAAAGCATCAAAGTAATAAAAAATACCTTTTCATATCTTTGCAAATGAACATTGCAGAGCCTTGGAGGCCTGTTAATTTATAAAAGCTGAGGATCTGGCCTGGAACAGCCCAGTGTAGTTTAATTTGCAGACAGTCAGTGTTAAGTATCCTTCGACTAGGCTGTCCATTGAAATTTCTGCATATTTACTTGTCATTCTTCCAAGATAACTACTATTTTGGTTTTTTCCTACCATTCTTATTGAACAAAGACAAGGAAGTATCTAATAGATTAAGGGGAAGTCTAGTAACATGGTTCAGTGGTCTAATACTTTAATCTGTGAGACCCTAAGATCAAGTGGACTCAATTTCAAGCCCTGCCACTATTAATTTAATCATCAGTAATGTTGCAGGTATTGAGAGCCTGGAGTCTGCAGGTGTTTGCTGTTGCAGAAACAAGCAGCACCTTTGCCCTTCTGTAATGCAGTCTTTAATGCAAAAAGACATCTTCCAGATTTAAGGCATATCCTTTAGAATGATCCTGCCACAGTAGATCATGAGGTTGATCTTTGCTAGGGTTTCAGGAGTTGTAATTTTGCAGTCAGTATAAGAATGACTGGTACAGATCTTTATGATGATTTTATGTATAATTCTAATATTGCATGGGAAACATTTTCATTTATGGCTTTTGCTAAAAGTTCACTTTAATAGAGTCTCCTGGGTCACCTTTAATAAACTGATGCCAGAGTTGCTTCAAAATTAATTGACTGATCAGTTTCACAGATGCCAGGTGGGCAAAAAGCAGGCTCCTGAAAATGTAAGAAAGCTGCACAGAAGTTTAAAGCTGGCAACAACTTAAGAAACACTAGCGTGATTATAGGGTGCTCCTTCTGTAAACTGTTGAATTTTTGCTTCCTAGACCCCTATTTTACCTTCTTTGAATAACTTTGTGTCTGGTTAGTGGCAAAAATATGTGAGCATGAGGGCTTGCATGTATATTTTGAACATACATTTAAACACCTAGTGCTTCAGTCTGTTGCTTTTCTATATGTCATGTCTCTGTTAACACATGCACACTTGTGAATTTTGCATGTGAATAGCAAAATTCTGAGATTATAATAAGATAACTTCAGGAAGTCTACATAATGGAAAACATTAGCTTTTGACAGACTTTTTTTTTCTGTGTCATTTCTGAGCCTTCCCAAGTAATTATTCGGCTATTCACAATTCTTGTTCGTGAGCAGATGCAATAATACTGACCTGTTTAATAATATACAATATTATTTCCTTGGGGAAAAAGGTATATTTGAAGCACTTTGAAAAGGAATAAACAACAAGACTTATAATTGAGTGTTGCTATTCTAAGTGAAATGGGTTTCAGCCATCAGCAGCCTGTCCTTCTCAGCTTTTTGGAGACTGCTGCACATGATGAAAAGTTTAACTTGTCAAGAATATATTTAGATGTAGAAATCGGAAAATCAAGCTCCATGAGTGATAATTATCAGCACCTGGAAATAATTTGTACCAGAGTTAAACACTTTTTCCCTCTCTACAGATCAGGAGTTTTCAACCTCCCAGTCACTGGAATACTCTCCTCAGTTTACAGTGACATGGCTTGTGGTTCATTCCCAATAGTAAACAGGGCACCAAGCAATTAGATTGTCATTAGAAGCTGAACATTAGCTTTGTAAAATAGGATTAAGAATAAGCTGAGAACAAGTGATCAGCTAATGTGTGCAGCTCATCAGTAACACTGTACATGCAGGAGACCACTGAGGGCAATGGAATTCCCTTCCACTGGCTTTGAATAGCCACTGGCTCAGGCTCAGGTTCTGGTTTTCTTTTAATTTTATAGCATTTGTACTCCAGAACTAAAAAAACTTTCTAATGGCATAGAAGTTCCTCCTCCTCCAAAGTGTAAAATAGTAGGATGTTGTTGAGCTGGAAGCTCTACAATGACAAGAATGAATTTATTCTTCTGACCTGTAGGAGGGCTGCCCCTGAAACAGGCTCTTCCCGTGTCCCTCCTCTGTTTCCTCCTTATCTGTGTGCAGATACCATCTTAGCAATTTCTCCTGTATCTTCAAGGCTGCAGTGTTATTGCCTGGTTGAGTATAATCTTTCCCTACTGTTTTAAAATTAATACGGGCAAGAGAAGGCCTTATATATTATATATATATAATATATATATTATAATAATATATATTATATATATACCAGAATATACCAGAATAAAGGATGTATATATATACATTTTCTTGGTGAGAGCAGCAACATTATAATGCATATAGAAAAGAAATACCCTTCACAGATGTTTGGTTTTGAAATTGCAGTAAACAGTTATCATCTATATTACTGGGAGGAGCAGAAATGTAGTAAAAATTCGTGTAAACAAAGTTCATGTAAGTTAAATGTTTAGTAGATATTGTAGTAAGTATTGCATCATTTTTATAAATTTCTATTATGTGCAAGAAGTAATATGCTAATAATATTTAAAATTATTTAATATCCCTTTATATACTGTTTATGAAATTGTTCTAGTGTGGTCAACAACGAGGTTCCACAACAAGATAGGAGTTTTAGGTAAGTTTTTTTATTTTTGTGGAAGTAGATAGCAAATGAAACAAAGAAGGAAAATACAGTCTATCTCTAGAAGAGTGCTTCTAAGTGCTTGATGGAAAGTAAATGAATTAATTCAATATTTCATTCTCTGAGAATGATGAGTTATGCAGAGTAACTAAATCATGGGCTTATAACTGTTACTTTCTTTAGTTTATTATATGAAAATGTCATATAATTATGTTTATTGGATAGTATAGATTTAGCTTAATCTAGGAAATATATAATGGAAATATAATTAGGCAAGAAAAATTGTTATTAAGCATACATAATTTTCTTTTATCATGCTAAATGATTCTGCCATTAAACTCTACTGAATGTAGGTTTAGAATTTCATCAGTTTTAATGGGTTTCAGTTATTAAACATCTGCCAGATTAGGACCATTATATATAGTTTTAGAGTCAGACACATAAACATCAGTTGAACTACTCATTTGAATACAGTTATGCTAAGTAACTGTATTTGCTGAAGTATATACATACATATGCTGAAGTATTTGGATGAACTGGTATTATAGGAAGCTGGTAAGTTCGGCTACCTCAATTTCAGAAGTGTTGAGTACTACAGTTGTGCAGTGGTGGATATGCACTGTATTTTACAGCTCTCGTTGTTACTCAGTTGTTACTGGGAAGTAATTGGAAAAAGATGGCATGTAGAAATTACTTCACAAGATGTCTCTTTTCATGAGATTCAGTCTGAATTAAGTTTAGGATTGTATGACTTGGACATTTTCTGAAATATTTCTGTTGTGTATTTGCCAAATACATCCTTTCTTGCTTTCTCTCTCTCTTTCTCTCTCGCTTTCTCTCTCGCTTTCTTGCTTTCTTGTTTTTCTTTAAGAGAAAAAGAAACAGGGAGAAAAAAGGGGGATGGGAAGACATGAATGGGAGATTGAATTTGGGAGTGATCTTTCTCTTGTTACATGATGTGAAGCATGTGTGGGAAATGTTTTCATCTTCAGAAGTCATTTGCCCCATGCAGAGAATGCTTGAAATGAAAATAACTTCCCAAATTAAAATAGAATGTGTAGTTTTTTTATTTACAGACACAAAGAGACATAGTCACTCTTATATACACAGGACGTACTAGGGAATGCATTTCATTTGATGTTCGATTCTTGAAAAATGTCACATTTATAAGAAGCTATTTGGTAAACTTTAATGCAGAATTACTTTATTTCATCTAAAACATTGAGGCTTTTATTCCACTTCATGAATTGATACTTGCTCACTATAGGTGAATTGTATTCCATGAACATTCACATTCAATCATACCTCCTCCACATGTAATGTCATTTTAAAATGTCTTAAGAAACTGACTGGGTGACCCTCCTCCTCCTTCATGGAGTCACAAATACTGTCTTTTTCAGTCAGTTAATAACTGATTATAATAACTCCATCTTGAATTTACCTTTTACTCTTATTTTAACTAGCATTTTTTGCATCTGGTTGAATATTTTCTTCTCCTACTATTATTTGTAAAATTTGAGAACCAAATAGTTCCAGCCAAAGCTTTGAACGTTCGGTCAGTGGGATCAGGAGGTTGACTGCCTCATGTACCACATCTCCAGGCTGGGTGTTCTGGCTGGGCTAGGTATTTCCTTCCAGAATCACAGATGTGTCATGGGACCAGTAGTCCTGCTATTTTTGGAAGCCATTTAATGCCTGTTGTAGTCCAGTGACAAATGGCCTTCTTGACTGTTTTCAGCTGGCCCAGCTTCTTTAATTAATCTTGCTGTAATGCCACACTTCAACTTCTGCAATTGTTCTCTGGCTTTCCATGCTGAGGAAAGTGTGTGTTTGTGTGACAGTCTGGCTGCTGACATTCACTGTGTGCCATTTGCACTACTTTAAATGCACAGGATTCCTATCTTTGCCTGTCCAGGCTCTTGTTGACATAGAAAGAAAAGGAAAAGGAAAAAGCCACATTACTTTGATAAATACTGAGTGCAAAAGATTGTGTACATTGAAACAGAATGTTCCTAGATTTACTGAGCAAACTTGGGTATCTAACTTTACATAGAAAATTCTCTCTGGTTTACAGTTATTGCATTTAAGATTTTTCTGACAAAGCTTCAGATTTTTTGTAAAGCAAAGTTTAATAGGTAAAAAGTAAATGCAATAGTATATGGTTATTATCTTGTAACCCTATCGAATCTGGCTGAAGGCTCAGGTTTTCTGTGCAGAGCAAGAAGATAACTTCAAAAGCTCAAATAGTTTGTAGTTTGGAGAAGCAGTCAACTGAGAGAACTTAAAGATCAAAGTGAGAATATCTGATTTTAATGATGCAGAACATATGCTTCACCAAAAACCTTTTGGATTTAAAACGTTAATGTAATCAAAGAGAGCTGAACTCTTTGTTTGGATCTAAGAGCTCTATGTTGAAGCACTCTGCACAATATCCTATAGTGTGCTGCTACAGTAGTTGTGTATAAAGAGTGGGTTAAAGGAAACTTAAGAGAAAACTAAAGCTGGTGCTCAGCTACTTTTGTTCTGAAGATCTAAAATATTTTTGTTGAAGAGCCCTGAAGAATGTTGAATCTGCAGATAGAGATAAAAAGCATAAAAAACAAGATTGTTCTCTGGGAACCTGATTAGCCCTATTCAAAACTGAGAATCCAGGAAGTTCTTCTGAAGACTTTTTTTATTTACAGCAAATGAAAAAAACCCACCAAAACTAAAGAAAAAAACCCAGATAAACACAGACAGAGCTGCAAGAGGGAAAAAATGCCCAAGGGTGTAAAAGTTTCCTTTCATTTTAGTTTAGTAAAGGGGGATAATGTAGTGCCCCATGCCTGGACAGAACAGCATTGGTAAGATCAATTTCATGAATAAAAAAAGATACTAATTTAATGAAAGTGATAAAGAAAAAAAATTACTGCACAAGGAAGATAGGTAACAATTCTATTTTGCAATAGCTTTTCAGTCTCTTCCAAAGTCTCTTCAAAGCAGTGGAAGTTTTTCCATTGATTGCAGTGAGTTTGGATGAGAAACTGTAGGAAAATACAAAATTTGTTTGAAAATAAATATCAACAATAACATATAGAGTGTGTTGGTTTCATATGTATGTAACTATAATGGAGTTTGATGATCTTTGTAAGTCTCAACTCAGGATGTTCTATGATTCTATGAAGAATTGTAGGCATACACCATTATTTGGATTTCTTCTTTTAAACATACTCTGGAAGCACCAACTCACAGTTGCCACTTGCCAGAAAAAAACAACTCTTACTAGTGTAAAAGTGTACTTTTTTTCCCCCCTTGCCATCACTAGCATCTGTTTTACTGATAGCTCTCATTTCTTATTTGTTGAGACATTGCTGTTTTATTCTTTTTGTCTTACGTAGTTGAATCTTTCTGACATGTTTCTTGGAAAGCCTTAGAGGAAGAAAGGGCTGTCCCCCCTTTCCTAAAGCTAATAAAGATAACTGTTCAGGTTGTTTTTTTCCTACCACTCTGTTGCTAAATTTTGATTTAGACCAGTGCCAGAATAGTGTAAATGGATGGAGCTCCATTGGCCTTGTCAAAGCTAGACAAAAGTATAGGATCCAGCTCTGAACCTCCAGATTCATATAAGTGGAAGCTGTGCTTGTTATGCCATCACTGGTTTCTTTTTCTGTGATAGTAAACTCATTCTGCAGTCACAGAAGTTCACTGAGGCCAGTCAGGTAGAAAGCCAAAGTTAAGAGAAATGTTCAGCACTTTTTTTTTTTTTTTTAATTGATGCAGTGTTTTTTGCTCTGTGATGTGACTTTCAAGGTGAAGGAGTAGCAAAATCACCACAAGTTCCATTTTATATTTACTGGATCATTCCCCATCTGATATTTTGAGCTGTCCTTGCCTTGAAAAAACATCCTTTGCAAGCAAGCTAAAGCAAAACAAAAAGATCCCTTTGATATTTAATAGCTGAGCATCCCTGTACGTTTGACCGGTCTCATCATGAGATAGAGGTGAACTGGTTTTCAGGCACAAGGCTTATTTCAGAGGAAGGCCAGATTTGCAAGCTATTGTGTGTAACAGAAAACCCACAGGGTTCCTCCTCTCCCTCGGCTCTTCACTGCTGGCTCTGTTGTGACTGAGATTAACAGACAGCTGAGAGTAGACACACTACTACAGGTTGCACCTTCTACCTGCCTTTCTCCAAGACTGAATGTGATAAGTTGTCAGGAAAGCAGTGTACTACACTCTGTGGAATGGCACTGACTTTGGAAGATAGATTACTTATGTATGGCAGCCACTATTTGAGAACAAAACTCTGCTGTGAGTACTTGGTGCACCCTGTTCTAATCCTGGAAGAATTTTTAATCTTCATATCAATGGGACTCTTAATGTAACAGGGCAAGTTAGGCCTCTGACAGTATTTGTGTTAAGAGAGATTATTTTGCCTTGCGTTCTTGACATCTGAAAAAAGTCCAGTTGCAAGAATCCCATCGATCAATAATTTCAGATACTTGCTAACCTTCACAGTGACAGATTTTCAGTGGCTGCTGTGTCAGGCTGACAAGATATGTTTGTGTCACACAGATGAGCTGAAGACATTGGCTTGTCTACCTTTGCCTCATGAGGCCTTTTACAGTCATAGTGAAGTCTGTTCCAGAGTCTCAGTGACATTTACCACATCTTTGTAGTCACTTTTTGGTGATGTATAAAAGCACTTTGTTTGCAGGAGGCTGGATGCTCAGATTGCGATGAGTTTTCTGACATCCATCTCCCTTGGAATTAGAAGTCAGGATCTTCCTTTTCAAGAAGCCCAACAGCTGTTTCTTCAGGTGGTCACTGACTGCTGACCAGTATCTAATACATCATTCTTAATTGAAAACAAGTGTCAAGTTTTTGACAGATAGTATGGGATTTAAGAGTAGATTTTCAAAAGCAAAAATAAGAGCTCTGTGTTTGTGCCCTGAAGTAACATAGTTTCTAAACTCTGAATTAATTCAGCACCCATAAAGTGCTGCATCTCAGGTGTCCATGTGCAAAACTAGCAATGTTGCTCTTGTTCCTCTGGCCTGGGATGGCAGTGCCAGGTTGGCACCCTGGGCTGTGGGCAGGCTCACTCCTCCTTGATGAAGCCTGTTGTGCTGTGCTACCTTTCTCAGGTTGCATATCTGTCTGATTGCTTTTATTCCAATAGATCCTGCTGAGTATTCATCATCCCCTTGTTTAGCCACTTGTGTACAATAAAATGAGATTTAGGTGTAGCAAAAGACAAATAATAAGAACTTACTTGATGAAAAGTAAAGAGGAAATAATTGACTTTTTGAGATCTGTGTACTTGAATGTTGGGTAAGGTCATCAGATAAGATAGTGAATCCAAAATACAGTTCTGAGAAAGAATCAATGCGTTGTTGCACTGCTAAAGCAGTATTTTCCCTGTTCATTAGTTACTTCATCTAATTTACAAAATATATAGACGTGGGGTTAAATTTACTGCAATTGCCAATGAAACCACACAAGGAGTCCCATAAGAATGTAAGAGGAGCACAGTCCCTTACAAGAGTGAAATAGCAAAAGCCCAATTAATCAGTGGTTCTTTGCAGCTTTTAGACCAGAACTGGCATGCTACCAAATGGCCCTCAGAAGAGGCCTAAAACAGCTCAGGAAATGATTTAATGGGCACCTGGTCACAGATGTGTTCCTGCCAGACATACTGTCTGCGATGGTGCATCCCAAAATGGCCCTACAGGGTCTGAAATGCAAGAAACGTACACAGAAGTTCTCTTCAGATTTGGGGAGGCAATAAAAGAAACAACAAAATCCCCAAACCCAGAAAAAAAATCTGCTACACAGTCTTCCTAATGTCTTAACTTTCCTGTAAGTCATGCTGGCGAGTGCCCATGTTCTTGCTGACATTTTGGTCATCATTTCATCATTTCTCTGATCTTTTGTCAAATCAGGCTTTATTTGTTTATCTTGATGTCCACCTTATTCTCATTGTTGCATAATAGCAGGATGTAAAGTTCTTTCTCTTGGTTCAGTATAGTTGCTGTTCACCAAAACCCATCAAACCTGCTAGTGGTGGTTGATCCTGGGATATAAGCTGCTAACAAGTTGCTTGCCCTTTTTTTTGAATGCTCATGGTTCTGCTGAACAATGATTTTATTCCCTTCTTCATGCTGTTTGGTGTACAGTTGTTGCTCATAAATTTAGCACCAAGTTACTCACGTTTCCCAGGTGATGGAAACCTGCAGTTAGGAATGCCGGTGTTATTGATGTTTCCGCCCAGGTTTTCAGTTGGAACAGGAGCTGACAAAGTAGCTCTGATTTTCTTGCGTAATTTCTTTCTGCCGTAATTAGATCTGATTGTTCTGATCTTTGTACATCGTTTAGGAGCATCTGTAAGGTCATTGGCATTTCAGAAGCTCTGGCTAATTTGAGTTTTTAGGAAAATGTTTAAAAATAATAATTTGTATAATCATCTAAGTTAAAAATGTTTCCTTCCATTGGGTTCACTTTGAAGTTTCTGCTGTGATGAGACTTTAGTGAGGTTGATTTCACATTTCTGGTAGGAACTTTTAGGTAATATACTAGAAGAAACCCTCAAGAAATATGAGACATATTTGTAGATAATAGACTGAAAGGAGTGTTTCTTAAATGCTTAAAAATGTAAATAATCCTTATTTAAATATAGTAGAATTGCCATAACTGCCTTTACTGATAATTTTTAAAATACCTAAATAAGAGTTAATTTACAGGCCTGCTTAGGACTTCATTACTGTTTATTTCTAATACCTTAACACATTCCAGGTGTGATATGTATTACATGCTTTCCTTACAACAAATTATTTCTTTTCCTAACCCATCTTCTTCATGACAAGAGCAGATGCATGTGAGTCCTGCTTTTCCCACCTCCACATCAACAGTGCTTACAGAAAAGACTGCAGCTAGGTGCAGTGAGGAGCTGCCTTGCATGATGTTTGTCCTTGACAAATATTTAGAAGACCTTTGAGTTTGGTGGAAACAATAGCAGTTGAATTTTTTGTGACACTTACGGAACACTTTAGGGTGAAATTTATCTTGCCTGATAATGTTCTGATTTTAGTGGTAGGTTTAGTATACCACTTAATTTAGTCTAATTTCAGTGAAATAAATGGGTCCACTTGATGATAAACTGATGAGGGTAGGCATCTATAGAAGATGGTCCCACTCTGGGCCAGGTGGTGTGTCTGATTCTCTCCAGTACATGTCAGACACCTACAGTCTGCAGTAGGTAGAGATGTAAAAGGAAGCGAAACATGCAAGACAAAAAGCAGAAGTGTGCTATGCTTTATCATAAATATTTGTGATTTATCCTGTTTTTGTACATTTTTCTACTCATCCATATCCGTAAGACCTATGTGAACTTTTTTGCCCCTCAACTGTCTTCTAGGGCTTAAAAAAGATCTCTATTCAGTCTGTCCTGCATCCAAATTACAAGACTGAGGCACAGAGAAATCGCTGCTTTTCATTTCCATCTTTTGGGTTTAGAGGATGATACAAATGTTTTTGTCTCTTACAGCAAGCTATAGGATGCATAGGACTATTGCATCAGTCAGATGGAAAAACCTCATTTTGGGTTAGAAGTATCTAGCATTTCCTCTAATCTGCACAGTACTTCACATAAAACCCAGGGTAAGCTGTCTGCATGGAAAAGCTCACATAACGATTTTTTGTGAAAGGCAGGTTGAGAAGTGTGAGAAACAAAGGAAAGGGATATTATAATTTCTTTCTCCCTCAGAATGCTTTTTAAATGGTTTCCTGGTAACACAAACCCTTGGTGCAGCAGATGGGTTTTATGAAAATTAATTGTAATAATACTATATACAATTGTCCCTAACGTTTTCAAAACCCATTTCCTCCTCGTTATTTTTTCTAATGTCCACTACAAGAGCATGTCATAAATAAATATGGCAGGAATATTTCTACATGTAAGTAACAGAACTGATTTTAGTTTTCATTTTCACAGAGGAATAAGTAAGGGTATTTGAAAGTAGACTTGGCTGCACATACCATTAAGAGATTACTGTAAAGAAAAATGCTGCACTGCCAGAATAGTGCGCTACTTGACCAGACTGCACGTTTTGGTCTGCCCTCTGTGATTCCATGGGACACTGAGAAATGACGCTGGGGATAGGGGTGGAAGAAATCATTCACCACAATTTGATATGATCACATTAAGACTATGAATATGGAGTTCTTTTGCTGTTTCCCAGCTGCTGCTGCTCACATGGTGCTGGGAGCTGAGTGCTTCCCTGCACCATCTCTAGCACTGACTAATGGGAGAAGTAAACAGAGCACAACCCATTTTGAAGGTCCATGTTTATATTGTATCTTGGTTGGGAATATCTGATTCAGGAGTCTCAGTAACCTAGCAAAACTAGGCAGATGTGTGTCTCAATTTCAGAATAAGGCATAAGCTGTGGCTGAGGGTTTCTTCTAACATGTGACTTCTGCTTTTGGGAGCACTCTTACTTTTGCTTCATTTTGATCATTCTGAAAAGATGAGAATTTACACCTCCTAGTAGCTTCATGTGAAGTTGGTGACATTCATCCTTCTTGATGAAGAGGCCATAGAGCTGTAAACATTGTGACCAAATGGAAGTATCCCAAAGCAAACCCAGATTTTAAAACATGGCCATCTGTATATAGGCAAATAGCAAACCCATGTGCAAGACTAGCAACTAAAAGAACTTATTAGGGGAGGTTTAAATTGGATTTTGGGGAAAAATTTCTTCACTGAAAGGGTAGTCAAGCATTAGAACAGACTTCCCAGGGAGGTGCTGGAATCACTGTCCCTGGAAGTGTTCAGAAAATGTGTAGATGTGATGCTTTGAGACATGGTTGACCTGTTGAAAGATACTGACCTGTTGGAGTGAGTCCAAAGGCGGCCACAAAGTTGATCAGAGGGCTGGACCACCTCTCTTATGAAGACAGGCTGAGGGCATCGGGGCTGTTCAGTCTGGAGAAGAGAAGGCATCAAGGGAGACCTTAGAGCAGCTTTGCAGTGCTTAAAGAGGGTCTACAAGAAAGATGGAAAGGGACTTTTCTCAAGGGCGTGTAGTAATAAAAGAGAAATGGCCTTAATCTGAAGGAGAGATCAGATCTGAAGGTTAAGATCAGATATTACAAAAAATTCTTTGCTGTTAAGGATGTTGAGGCACTGGCACAGGTTGCCCAGTGAAGCTGTGGATATATCTGAGGTGTTAAAGGCCAGGTTGAATGGGGCTCTGAGCAACCTACCCTAGTGAAAGGTGTCACTGCCCACAGTAGAGGGGGGTGGAACTGGATGGTCTTTAAAGGCCCCATCCAACCCAAACCATTCCCAATTCTATGGTTTAGTGGTGGACTAGACAGTTCTGGACAAGTGACTGGATTTCATGATCCTAGAGGGCTTTTCCAACCTAAATGTTTCTATGATTCTGTGATTTTTATCCCTCTTATTTTCTAACTTGTGCACCTTATTGTCTTTCCTTTCATGTATATGAAATTGTTTATCTGTATAATAGCTCCTGTTTCTGAAATAATAAACTGACAGAAACAAATAGAGCTCTTGTCTTTTCAAAAATTTTCAGTGCTACCTTGTCTAATATATTATTAATAGAAACAAGAGACATTCCTCAGTAAAAAAAACCCAGTGCAGTCACTTGGCACTTGGCACCTTCTATGATAATACAGTCTTAGAAATAAGAAGGATACCGAGGCGTGTGTGTCTGAAACTTGGTTATGAGAAATTCGAATTTGAATATAATCACGGTTTCAATATCAACAACAGTGGGAGCCACACAGGGAAGGAGCATTTTGTTTTTTCTGCCACACTTTTCTGGCAGGGTTAGGTGGGGTAGAGGACACCTAGCTTCTGGGATCCACACTGGAGCTGTAAACATACGTTTTAGAACTGAAACCAAAAGAAATGTCACCTATGTGACGCATGAGTGGCGGATGGTGCCTGGCTGCAGAAGCGGTGCAGCGTGGCAGGGCAGAGCACAAACACAAAGGAGGGTTGAGGCCCAGAGCAGAGACTGCATAAATGCTGCTTGAAATGTAGGAAAAGGCTGCAAAAAACCCTACGGTCCCAGAGACCAGCTCGAGAACAAGGGATTTGGTAAATTGGAAGCCTCATGGACATACCACTCGAAGGCTAGTATTGCAGAGAGAAATAAATGCTTGTGTGAAGGGTTTTTTGCCTAAATTTGTAGAAGAGATATTCAGAATACGATTTCTTTTCTCTTTCTGCTTTCAAACTTTGCTCTATGAGTGATAATTAAACATCTTTTGTGAATTTGCTTCAGGAAATAGGAAGTTATTGGTGTGATAATATATGTGCTTTATTGGCTTCTATAAGCAATTTAAAAAATCTAGATTTAGGCATTTTGTTTATTATTATTTATTAATAGGGTTAATTATAGCTGTGAGCCATGAAGATTACTATGTGATTTTCTAAGCTTGCATTGATTGATTATGGTAATATATCTTAGGAAGTACTGCTTAACTGAATTCTTTTATATTTTGTGGGTTGGTTGTTTTTTTTTTTTTCCCGGAGTTTATAATCTATTTAATTTTACACCAGGAAGAATTTGAACTTCTATTTATTGCTCATATTTTTTGTTCTGACTAGTATAAAGTTGTCTGTTTCATCTGTAGCTATAATTTTTTTAACTTTGGTGGTTTACACTTAAATGTAAACTTGTGTGTAGGACAGGTCATGAACTCCTCTTTGTATCCATGAAGTAAATAAAGGATTATAGGTTTTCCTGTATTTCAGCTTGCCTGATGTGTGCTCAGGCATAAGGGCTGACATGCCTTCTAGGTGGTATCAATAACTTGTGCAAGTGCTTGAATTAAAAAATACTGTTGTAAAGAAGAGTAAAATGCAGATATGCTCAATCTCTTTACTTGCTTCTGAGATTTTTCCACTAGGCTCAAGTGCAATGAGGCTTTTGTGCGATTTTAGACCTTGGCTTCACTAAGCTTTGATGTGAGAATGTTACCTTATTTTGTAGGAAATATTAAAGTGGATGAACTGGCCTTCCCTTCTTACTTTGCCCTGATCTGCTTTTCTCAGGAGTAGTGTGGTTGGGTTGTGTAGCAAAGGTACTGGGGTCTCCTTGTGTGCATTAGCTTTGCTGTGAGCAATGGCCTTTGCACCAATGATGGGAAGAAGTGGATTTGCCATAATGATATTCAACAGCTTCCAAAAAAAATAGAGAAAAACAAAAAGGCAGTTTTTGTTTAACAATAATGTAGCTTATACCTTATTAATCTGCTTCCTGGAAAAAACCTGTTTTCCCAGAGAAAACCTACCTGTAAGATCCACATAAATATTTTTGCTTATATACATGCACAGGATTCAAAAGTAAAAATGCTGCATCTGTGACTTTCTCTAATTGTTGAGGCCATTTTAACTACTGAGTTGTGCAGATATACCTGCCTCTGCCATTAACTTGTTTTCCAGAGTATGCTGTCCATCTGCTTCAAACTGTCTAAATGCATGCTTGGCTTCATTACTTGCTACTACAAATCAAATAATAAGGGATAAGTGCCTACATGACACAGCCTGATTCACATCCCAGGTACATTTATTTATTTCTAGCAGCTAGATGATGCTTCCTAAGTTGGCCTGGTTATTAATTTGGATTTATATAGTCTCTACATGATTATTTTGCAGATGTCTTCTTGTCCTTCTCTCTTGTTTCTATCTGTCTGTCTTCTCTCTCTTGCTTTTTTTTTCTCATACATTTTTAGAGTTGGAATTACTTTGATATTTAGTTTCACTTAATAAGGCAAATACATGTAGTTCAGAGGTTGCACAGGTTAGAAATAAGACATTATATAAGTATATAAGACATTAGTATTGTTAAGTGAATTCACAGTATTTCTGTGTTTCCTGCATGTACTGCGTGTGATTTAGGAGTATTTCCCCCTCCAGTTTGTAGATACAAGAAACACCCCCAGGTTTTTATCACCAGTTAAATAGCACATGAACCCTCCAGTGCTTTCTCATTGTTTCAAGGCTTTTGTGTTGACTCTCCATCTCTAAAACTACCTGAACTGATCTTTCAGTTACTGGATCAACTTACTTTTTCACTCTTTTCTGAAAACTTTAACAGAGAGCATTTGGTTGGCATAAATGATACTCTGGAGGCTGAAAAACGCTAACAGATAACAACATGTAGGGCTGATGTGATAGAAGGAGAAACCTGTGTATATTTTAGCAATACAAGAGGAGGTTCATTAGAGAACACTTACAGCTTTGACCATGATTTCTAAAGATATAATAGCAAACGGCATCTTGCTGTTCTTGCTTTGCAAGCAGTGTGACTGAAACACAATTCCAGCTTCTGCATTGAAATTGGATTAGTGTATTCTTTGTATTAAACATCTTGCAATTCTGTAACCTTTAGAGCTTAAGTTGTTCGTTTAAAACTGCTGTCACATTTAGTACTGAGAAAGAAGTTCTCTCATACTAAAACCATTTCAAGAATAAAGTTTCTTATATTTTTTGCCTGTGGCTGTGGGTAAAAGGCTTTAGCTACAGCTGATCTGAAAGTAGTGTGCAGAGTACAGTAAGTGCCCTGCAAAGTGAAATCACCTAAACCGGTTGCTGCCCTAAGAGGAATATTGTTAGTTTGAAAGAGGGATTATGGCATATGCCTTCCATCAAAGCATTCCTTCACACAGCTGCATTTACTCCTGGTTTTGAGTCTTGAGTATGGCCTTAGCCATCTCTTACTGTAATCCTTAGAAGATCCTCTTTGGCATCTCTAGCAGTTGAATCAAGTTTCGTGTTGATCTTCCTTATTCACAGTCAGTCAAAGCAAGTGTGATATTTTTTACTTCTGGCTACTAGCAGTAGCCACTAAATCACTGCAAAACAATGTTTGCTTTTTGACCCAGTTGCCTACACAGGCATTCTTTGGAACAAAGCAGATATGCATTTTAGTGTGTTATGAAGATAACACAGCTGTATTTGGCAAAGTTGCTCTGGTTTAAATATCGGTGTCTACCAGACTAGAAGATGTCAAAAATGGGAAATAAGTATGACCGTAATAGATGACTATGTAAATCATGGCTTATCATGAAACATGCAAGGAAAATACTCTGGATCAACAAAGGTTTGGTTTGCTTATGTCAGGCAGCTGATGTATTTAACTTTCTATATTGCTTTGACCTTGGCTTGCATACAGTATTATTACTGGGTATCACAGCCTCTGTTACTTTTTCAGATATGTATTTTGACTCAGTATGAGGAACGGAAAGTGGATTCTACCAAAACTTCATACTTTAGAAGTAAATATTTTGAAATTAGGTAGTGATTTCAGCAATGGGTTAAATACTGTAATAAGAATACATAGTATGGCATTAGCTGGGAACAAACTTATCTGTGAAGGTTTTAAATTTTATTCCTGAAACTGATCTCTCTTATTCTGCTTGACTGAAAAAGTCTATGTATTTAGTAGCATGGTAATTCAGTTTTACTTGCAATAAGGTAGCTTACACAAGTGCCAGAATGTGTTTTGCTATTTCTCTTTGTCAGTTTACATCACCTACCTCTGACGTATTGATCTTCTTCTGGTTTGAAGTAGTGTGTATTCTCATGCCTGTAGGCATTTCATCATTTTAGCAGTGCTCAAATGGAGGCATGGTTGTATTTATGAGAAATAACGTATTAATAATAATAGCAATAATAAAAAACTGTTGGACTATGTGAAGATTTAGCTGTAGTGTACAGATGGTCCACTTCCCTCCTACTACATTGCAGCCACAGAAAGAGGTAAGACAACCGCAGGGAACAAGAATGCACCCCTTTTATTTACATTTACATCATGGTAATGAAAAGTTGACCACTCAAGGGAAATCTTAAAATTTTAGAATCATACAGTGGGTTAGGTTGGAAGGGATCTTAGATGTCTTCTGATGACGGAAGGAAGTATTTGATGTGAGGAGAAATTTAAGCAGCTCGCAGCCTTTTCCACAGAAGAGAGCATTCCTATGCTGTTAAGGTGCAGTGGGTGATTTTGATTCTGTTTTTCTTCTCAGAGAATACATACATTTCTGCTGCATTTGTCCACAGTATGTGTTAACACAAATCTATTCCAGTGATTTGAATACTTGCTGACCTAAAACAGCAGCTTGGAATATCTATCTAAATGGTAATAAGAGCCTTGAAGGGTAATCCATGATAGTGTGCAAAATACTCAAAATCTTTGGCAGTTTGATTTTGTCTCATTCTTGTTACTAAAACCAAGTAAATCCATGAGTTTCCAGTAGAATTATTCTAGAGAAATAGGAAAGAATGTGACAGTAGTTTCTGCCAAGCAGATTTGCAATATTACATTTTGCTGTATTGTCATATTTTCTGGTGAGCTCGACAGTCATATACAAATACATATGTTTAACCAGGGCTGTTGAACAATCAAACCCTGATAAGAAAGTGGACTCAGGCTGGAAAGTTAATGAGAGCTTTCTGTAGGCACTGGGTCCTTCTTTATGGCTCTCATTGTAGTGGAAGCAAAAAAATTTTACCTGGAGACAATACTAAAGCTGTTAGAAAAAAATTCTGGTAAAAAAGCTAAAAGAGAAAGAATTATTTTTTTTCCTTAAAAAAAGAACTTAAAAAACTTTAAAAAATATTATCAGGAAACTAAATTTTTAAAGTAGTATCACTTGAGGCTGCAAATTTATGAAGTTAATTAATCCCTGCTACTGGCTTGTGTAAAATGTTAAGTGAGCTTAAACAGAACAAATTGTTCTCACCCTGTATTCTTGACTCAAAAAATGGGAAATGCAGTGCTACTGCATTAGTATAAAATGTGGAGTGCTAGTTTCAGTGCAGTTGGAACGTATTAAAATTGCCAATTTCTACAGTTAAAATGTTATCAAGAATAGAAGAAAACATACTTCTTATCATATTACATCATCTATATTATCATATTGCTTGCTGCAGACTCAGTTTGAAAAACTTCCAAGATCTATGGATTTTGAATACTCTCTTCACTAAAATGAATCATTTGATCCATGCTTCCCTCTGTTATTGGGACAGGCTCTTAGAATAGAATCTGAAGCCTTGACCCAACTTAATGACCTGTCTGCTTTGTTTTGCATGACATGCAAATCAGCCTTGTTTTAAAATTGTTTAAAATTGCCATTTTAAACAATATGCCATTTAGTTCGCCTGTCAGAGAGTATTGTGTGGTCAGGTAACTGGTCTTGTAAAATGGGCACTTCCATTGACAGAGTTTAAAATACTTTGAAAAGGACGCTTCAAGAATATTGGATGGTTCAATATAACTACTTTTTTGCATTAGATGGTTTCTGTGGTTCTCACAGTGCCATTGTGGGATCCCTATATGGATTGGTACAGTGTAACTCAAGATGTAAGCAGTGTCAGGCACTGTGGCAGAATAGGTTATTTGTGGTAGTAAGCAACTGCTTGACTTAGTAGATTCAATGACACTTCCTTGGCCATTTATTCATCTGTTAATCATAGTTTATGTACCTTTCATGTAAAGTCTGACCTCATAGGTAAATAGCAGAACGCTGCAAAAAGATGAATATGAATATGCATGTTCAGTGGGACATTAGTCTGTAGTCATTAAAATGTCATTTATATAATACGAAAGCTTAGAAAATGCAGATTTTCAAAATATGTTTCTTTTTTCATGATATTTTGAGCTTACACAAATTGTATTTACCTTATCAATGTTCGTTTTTAAGGTACCTATAAGTTTGAAGAGGATTACAGCATTGGCAGGAAATGTTTGCTGTCAGAATAGTTGTTCCACTAGTGTATTTGCATCTAGAAAAAGATGTCCTCATTTGTTGCAAGAGAGGTGTTATTGTATTTTTTCAATTTGTTTGTGTTTTGTTTTTTCTGTTACATAATTCTTCTGTTTTGAAGAGCATTGAATTCAATATATCAGTGCAAAGGGAAAGATGGTACTTCAGGTATTACAAGAAAAAAACCAAAAGGCTTACTAAGCTCAACTACAACTTGATTTTGAACCACAAAATAATATGTCGGTTATTAAAATAAGTGTAGAAATCCAACTGTATCTTTCTATTGCCCTCTGTAGAGATGTCTAGAAGAAACAGAATCAGAATTAATTCTGAATATTTCTGTTGTGAAATATACAAATAGAATTTACATCTAAGAGAATGAGTGGATTTAGAATAATGGATTATAAAGATAGTGTATATGAGGTGTTTTATATGAAAGCAGTTGTGTTTCTGTGTCAGTCTATGTTTTAGAAAAGATGCAGTGAAATTAAAATGTCTACAGGCTAAATTTTAATCTTAGTTTATAAACTCAGATTAGTTTAACTGGGTTCATCCAGAGCAGTTCAGTTCATGCAAAATTGTACTTATGCTTTTGAAACTGCAATATGGTTTTTGTGTTTGATAAGTACTTTTCCAAAAGAAATCAGTTATGTGTGCTATGATGCATGTAGGTTTAAGGGATCATACGTATTACAAAGTCATCCAACTTTCTATTCCCAGAGAATTAATTACGTCCCATTTCCATTTTGTCAGTGTCATTTCCCGTATGAAATAGAAAATAGGAAGAACAACCTTTTTTGGATTAATATATTCTGCTTCCATGCGTTTCTTATTGGCTACCTATGGCAATTACTGAGTTAAAGCATTATTTCTTAATATAGAAAAAGATTAAATAATGTAGTGCGAGAAAAGTGCATTTAAAACTTTCTGTTATTGCTATAATGATTCCTTCAGAGATAGACTATCATCTGCTATGTGCAAGAGGCCATAAACTGATGGCAAGTAAATTCCAATGAATGTTGGCTCTCACACAAGAGATTTGCTTTAGAGATGATATATAAATTTTCTTTTCATTAACATTGGAAAAGTCCTACTGGAAATAGGACTTTGATTTGTAATGGGGTCAAAGGCATGAGAAGTGATTTACAGTATGCATAAGGAGTTAAGGGACTTTTGTATGAAGTCAATGAGAAAAAAATCCCATATTAAAAAATTAGTGACTTCACCTTTGGAAAAATAATGGTCATGTATTATATGGCTTTCTAAGCAAACTGTAAGTTAATATGTCTTTTATTTGCAGTGAAAGCCAATTAAACTTTGACATCGTAACAGACACTTTTTAAATCTGCCAGTGTAGGTGTCGCTTACAGAAATACATTAGGTACTTCTACATAACAATCTAATTAAAAATTAGTTAGTTATCAAAGCTAAGACTGTCATATTAATTGAGATATATATTAATATTACACTTAATTTACCACAGAGAGAGAGAAAAACTCAGCAAAAAGGGCAGCTAATCCAGAGAAGTGTGGCTCTACATTTAATCCAGGGAAAGCCAGTTTAGAGCTCAAGGAAAGTTTGCTTCTGCTTGGATGTTGTGTAGTTGGAGAATCAGAAGCCAAGAGTTTAACTCTGCTGTATAACAAAGCATCATAACCTCAATGTCTGAAAGAGCATTTCTGATAACTAGAGTTCAGGAAAAGAGTCAGGATAGAAAGATTAATGAAAAATCTTTGGCTCAGGAGGAAAAAGGAGATCTAAGACTCAGAAGTTGGACAAATGATTGGCAGTAGAACAAGTCTAGTTGAGTGAATGAGTGGCAGAGGAACCCAAAGAAGTGGATGTGGAATTAACTAAGTACAGCCAAGGTCAGACTTTAGTGTATGACTTAATGGAAGGGAATTTCAAGCCTAATAAAAGGCTTCCTCACAGGAAGAAGTTGACAGCTGGGGATGCTGTCATCTGAAGAAATTGGGAGTATTTTGTTGAACCCAGGAGACTAACTCCCAGGAAACTGTTTCTTTGAATTTAAGGGTTAGAAGCAGCAGATTACGCAGTGCTGGAGAAAAGCCTGAGCTACCAAATGACTGAAGAAAGTAACTGAGCATTCTAGTAATGTTCTTTTTCTCCATTAAAAAAAGGACAAGATCTCTTCATGTAATGACCAGATAAAAAAGCCAAGGTGGAAAGAATCTCCTGTCCTCTGTTATTTATTTCGCTTTTATAGGTTGATGTTTTCTTAGATTTGCTTATTACAAATCTAATGCTCACTCTTTGAGATCCTGAACATTGGCTGCTTGGCAAATGCAGTTTTAAACTTAAATTAAGATGACTAAATTCCGTCTTCATGTAGTACAAACTCCAGCAGAGGTGGAAGGAAAATGTGATAGAATTTATATCAAACATTTGACTGTTCTTTTAGTTAAATGAGCTTCATCTACCAGCTTCAGTCTCTTCTATTGAAAGTCATGGCAACAAAAGCAACCTGAAACTCAAAAGATTTTTACAATAGGCTTACTGGTACACTGAAGTGTCCTGGGCACATTAGGAAGATTGTTGCCCTCTTTCTTGCAACAGAGTACTTTCTCTTCCTGTAATGGGTGGGCCCCGATTCAAGCTTGGTTTGTAATCCACCCACGGTTGTCAGTGCAAGTAGAGACCTTCGAGGTTATATTTGCTTAACTCTTTAGTCTTTCATGTCAAGATAAGAACCTGCAGGGTGACATTGAAACATAGAAGGGAAAAAAAGGGAGGAGGGGGTACAACATGCACAGATAATTAATTTATTTTTCTTAAACAATTTTTCCAAGAAGATGTGTTTTTGCATGTGTTTTCCTTCCTTATAAATAGATGTAGATGTTTATTTCTACCTCAGAATAATAAAAATAATGGGAGCTTATGTGTTTAGTAATACAGTAGTTCAGTCTAACGCACACTCTTGCTGATGCAAGAACTTGGAATTTAGAGCTTCTCAGCTCCTGCTTTTCAGTAGCAGGAACTTTGCAGAATGTAGGGGAAAGTGTTTTCAAATTGGAAATTAAGAAGTGGTCTTGGGTTCTCAGCAGGTACAGATCATTCATGACCAAATCAAAGGGTAATCAAGTGAACTTAAATTGGTAACACTTCTGTGTCATTTTGAGATACTGAGTGCTTATCAAAGTCAGGAGCTTGTGAAGAGGAGTTATCTCCACAGTATGATGCAAACAACCGTTTCTGAAGTACAGCAACAGTTAGAGACAGACAGAAATATTAGGGTTTTTTATCCTTTTGATAGTAAAATGGTGGGAGAGTGGAGTTTGGAAGGGAGAAAAGCCTCTGCCTGGCAGTGTTAGTGCTATGCTCCCACTGGCAGCTGAAACCTGCCCTTACCCTGAGGAAGCTGTGTAGACTCGTGGGAGGATTTGAAGAGTACAGCTCAAGTAAAATGTTGTTTAGGGGGTTTAAACTTGATTGGTAAGCATGGTAGAGTGATGTAACTGCAGTAAAAATGTAAAATTGTGTCAAATTAACAGAATCCATCTTCCTGAATTTTCTACGTGGACCAAATCCATTATTATGACCTGTACTTCCCAGAGATTTTAGTTCATTGTCCAGCTGTAACAGAAAATAAATTATTGTCATCCTTTGTGGTAAAAGTTGGGGTTTATGTTTTGGTCTTCTGCAAATTAGCTGCGAATCAAGCACTGAGCAATGCTACAATATTAACTTAAAAAAGGAACAAAACCAAACCCTTATATCTTCATGTTTGTGGGGTTATTTATCTCTATCATTTTAGCATTCTTTAACAAAAGCAAATTAAAATCACTTTTGGCTATAGTGGAAGATAAAGTTGGTCCTTCAACATATACATCCACTGGGGTAGATTGCAGACAGTGAGACTGTGTTTACCAAGATATGTTCTGCTGTTACATTTCCTTTTTTAACTGTTACTGGATCACATAAACTCACCATTGCAAGATTTTAGGCTAGAACTGAAAGCCTATAAATGTTACTTGAGTTTCAGAGTCTTTTGAGATTGAGTTTGCAGGGCCCAAAGGAGGACCTGTGTGGCCATAAGCTGTGCTCTCCTACATTCCCATAAGTGATGCAGGGAGCAGCTACAGATGCAAATCCTGAGAAATGATCCGGACCTCTGAATGAAATTTGTATGACAACAGCAGAGGGGAGATCAATAGTTAAAAACAACAAACTGAGAACTGAGAAGCTCTGAGGATTCTCAGGTGTGAAGGCCATCTCTGTGCCATTAGGTGAAACAACCTTCAGTGAAAGCTCAGGGAAAATTGTGATTTCCAAGACAATAAGATACACAAGAAAAGACATAGGGCTTCTGTTTCTTATGCCATGCAACAAGATTTAGAAGGAAATGCAGCCAGAATTAATGGCTATTACCTGATGAAAACCAGACATCCTTGGGAATGGGCTCGTACAATCCAGGATAAGGGTAAATGCAATTAAAAGGACTCCACTGAGGCCAAAATGGCAGAACAGCCAGAGGAAGCAGATGGATTTTAAAGTATGGAATCATCATTGTGAGGAAAGACCTTTTTTTTTTAAATGAAAGAAGAAATCCAAGCTTAGTAGTTAAAACATAGATGTACTTCCCTAGAAAGCATAAACAACTATAAAGAAGAGGCAGTGACAATCACTTCATTGATTACTTGTAAAGAAGGAATTGGTGTTACTTTCCAATATAGAATTTGGGTTTTACGTTAAAGAGTGGTTGAGCAATTTTAAAGAATGATTCATTATTTACAGTACTTGTTTCATCTACAAGTAATTTCTAAGGTAAGAATTTTAAACTACCCCGCCTTAGATTGCACTTACAAAAGTACTTGAACGTTACTTCTTTGCTTGCTAATCCCATAATTATTGTAAAAATAAAGCACCAGATTCTCCTTTACCAGTTTCATTTAGACACTTGAAGGATCTTTTGGAATGGATTTCATAAGATGAAAGCGCCCTTGTCTGTCTGAAACTCAGATTCAGAGAGTTGCTTCTAAATTCACCTCCCTTATTTTGCTGTGACATGTGGGTTCATAAGCCCTTCTACATAAGCTTAAGTTAGAAGCATGAACAGTTGTGTAGATTAGGACAGTAGGCTTCAGTAAATAGTGGTACAATGAAATACAATTAGCCTAATATTTATGCAGAATTAATAGGTGCTTTCACTTAACACAGGAGAAAACACTATAAAATTATTATTATAGGCCCTGGAAAAATGCTTCTATTACATATTTATAAAGGCAGCTCATGGTAAAAAAAAAGGTTGTCAAATTACATTTGTAAAGCTTTATGAATTTGATTTGATAAGCAAATGGCAGAGTGGCAATAAAATTTAGTTATTTATCCAGTATATTAGAATTCATGGGCTACTCGAAAGTTTTGCCCTCAGGCAAGACCCGTAGTAGTTGAAGGGAAGTGATTTATGCATTGTAATAAATGTTACTGCTCAATCTGTTTGCTTGTTCAATGGTTAAAGTCCCAAAAGAAAAGTTTATCTCAAATTAGGACTGGCATGCATTATCTGTCAGCTTTATGTAGTACTGTAAAAGTCATTCAGATGACAGAAATATTAGCAGAATGTTTTATAGATTTTTGTACTGGATGAATCCTTGCATTGGTAAGGAGAAGCGATGGGGCTGTGGTGCTGTGCTGCAGGATTAAAGTTGCGTGTAGATGAGTAGTTCCACTCAGAGGTTCACTGCAAATGAACATCTGGACTGCATATTGGTTCCATGTGTGCAAATGAGATCAGCCCAAATAATGACCAGAATCAATCAGGCTTCAGCCTAGATGTACACTGCTAGTGATTTGTTAGACAACCAGAATTGGCAGCACCTTGCATAATTTGGCACCAATTGACAAAGATTAGACTGTTTGGGGGCCTGAACAGTTATTAATTTGACCCCCCCCTCCTAAAATATTTTGCAGAGTAAAATCAGCTGCTGTTTCATTTGTCCCTGCCTCCTCCTTTTCATACCAACCCTAATTGTTTTAGACAAACAAGTGAGCTTGCGGCCTGTTCACTTTACACAGGAAGACATGAATTCTTTGATCCATACAATATTCTCTGGTTCAACCTTGGAGCTATTTACTGAGGAGATTTATTTGCAGACAGACAGTAAAGCAGCTCTTTACAAATGGAAATGAGTTCAGCTTCTTTGATTTTCTGGCTTGAGTTTCTCCCCTCCCATAGGATTTGTATCACAAAAACAGTTAATAGGTATCTGCACTGTTTCTTGTTTATTGAAGAGGAGCACAAACAAGAGAGTCAAAATCACCCAGATTCTGTACAGTTTCTTTGAGCAGTGTGTAACACATCTGGATGAGAGCTGGGACAAACACAACTTTAGGATGTGGACAGGCAGGGCTTGCTGTCTCACCAGCCTTTTGACTAAAGCTGCCCTCACTTTAAAATCACTTTAGACAAAAAAGAAAGGAGAAAAAAAGAGAAGATATTACATTAAAATGAAATAAATTTCATCTTGTGTTTCTGTGAATTCCAGTTTCATGGTAAAAAAAAATGGGTTGGATCAAACCTCAGGCAGGTATTTGCACAAAGTACTACAACATTAACTTTCATGCAGTTGCAAGGGGACTGTCATTGACCATACTATCATTTTTCTAGGAAGTGTTTTCTTTGTTCTTTGGCTTAAGAACCGGGAGACAGTCAGCTGGTGAGACCTGAAGGTTTCTGGTTTGCCCTGCATGAAATGAGTGTAAAGCATCTGAAGGCAGTGAAACTGCAGTGATGAATTGTTGAGTTGGAGAGTTTGGCATTCCTTCACTGTTGATCCATCTGGCATATTGCATGGTGCTTCCTTTATCCATTATAGATTCAGAATTGGCGTTATGGACCCTGGAAATAATCAGGGTTTTACAGCATGTAGTCCCAAGAATAATTTTTTATATTCTTCTATGAGTCACTTCTAATGGTTCAATAATTCTGTACATTCCACTCCCAAAGGGTCTGTTGCTTTCTTCAAGGATCACTTCCAAAAATGTGACTTACAGCGCCCTTTAGGAACACAGAGTAATTTGTTCTAGGAAGTAAGGAAACTGAAACTAGAGGTGGAAATTAAATAGGTAAAAAAGTAATCACCTGTCCAGGTCAGGAGGGTTAACTCACCCCTGACAGAAGCATGGGGGAATGTTTAATGATCACAGGTGGTGGAAAATTCTCCTGACTTAAATCAGGAGTGAGACATCCAGTGGATGAGCGGCCCTGATACCATGCTGAGGCACTGGTATCAGGGATATCATCCATTTCTGCTGAATTGGTTGTGATTTTGGTCATGTGAGATCTGAAAACAGACAGAGAAACGTAGTGTACCTCTAATGCCGTACCCTGCTAGGTGTCCCAGCATAGCAGTCTTTCTTGCCAGCTCTTTCCCCTGCCTGACCTTGCATTGCTTTTATGTTCCAGTGAGATCAAACAGGATGGCACAGAGTAACAGGAATGTTTGTTTTGCTTCTTTGAGTGGGCATTGCTTGTGATTCATGTGGTTCACAGTCCTGTGCTGTAGGAATAACTGTTTGGTATGGAGAAGTTTGGTAGGTGTTGGTGATTTGACTTGCCTTGCTAATCTCTAGCATCTATGATTCATCTGTTCTGGGAAAAAGGATCACAACATTATCAGGGATCTTTGAATGCAAAGCTTATCATAACTGAAAAGGAGATGGTGTCAAATACACTTACTGCTGTGTAATGTGTCGTGTGATGCTTTTCCCAAAGTAAATGTCTTCTGTATGTGCATAAAGATAGGTGTATCTGCCTGAAAATGTTTTATATGCTGCCTAAATAAAGCTCTAGGTGTTAAACCATGGCACTTGTGGTCCTATTGGAGAAATTCAGGAAATTCAGGAAATTCAAGAAATTCTGCTTATATTTGCCATTTTCCCTTCAACTGCTGTTACTTGGTTTGAGAGTATTATTAATGATATCCAACTGGCATATATTTCAGTCAGTGGCAGAGTACAGCATTTCCATGAATGTCTGTGCAATGTGATTAGCATCAACCTGCCCAGAAAAGGACAAACGAAGGCACCATATTGTGCTATCCATATTAGAAGAATAAAATCAACCCTTAAAACTTGGTCACCTTGAGATAATGTAAGAAGCAGGCTTCCTGTCTTACGATGGCATTTTACAATGAATCACTAACTCCTCTTTTCCTGTGTCATCTCAATATTTGGTTCATTATGCTGTGTGACAAAGAATGAAATATTCTTTGTAATATTTATGTCACTAAAGTGTTTTTTGTAATCAGCACTTTGTTTCTTTGAAGGGCTGTGTTTCAAACTATGGACATGCCTTACTGTGGTTGATATTTTCCTTGGCTTGCTTGTTTTTCATAATGAAAATGTCTTTCCATGTGGGATTTTCTTGTCTTTGTTTCTTCTTTAATTTAATGAACACTTAACTAATGCTGGCAAATGGCAATACAAAAATGAGATTTAAAAAAAAAAATGCTAACAAGGATTAAAAGAGGTATCCCATTTTAGAACATTTAGAAATGTTTTATAGTTGTTACTTTAACATCTTAAGGAGAGGAAAATCGATTCCTGGATGTCTTCATCCAAAGATGCTGCTGTGATCATTTAGACTGGTTTGATGGCTGCAGGTTTTGCATATAGCAAATCCTGAATCAAACCACCACAGTCTGATAGCAGTAGAACATATCTTTTTAATGATAACAGGTTCAGATATCAAAGACAGGAGATTATATGAATTCCTGGTAGTTTAAGTGTATAGCTGTAAGCCTGGATTTGGTTATGGGGGAGTTGAAGTGAGCTCAGTTGTGCCACCAGAGCCATTAACACTACGGTGATGCTTCTCTGTGGCAAGGGGACATATTTGTTTCTATCGTATTCCCAAGGGTTTCTCCAAGACTGTGGCTGCTATGGCATTGTAAACCCTTTACAGCAGCTTCCTGCAATAAAGTTCACCAGAAGCAGTAAGACAGCGATGCCATCATTGGCAGTATTGCTGCGCAGCATATCCCACTGCAGCTCCTCCTAGGGAGTGTTTGTTGCCCAACTCTGGGTTCATGTGTGCAGTTCAAAACAGTAGGAATTGCTTCATCCTCAGAGATTCTTGAATACTTTCCCTTGGTTGTTGTCTTCTGTCTTGCCTGTGCCAGGTAGTCACTTCTGTAGCTGTTTTCTTCAAACGCACCCATAAAGAAACTTTTGTTTGGCTTTGCTTTCCATTTTGTAAAACAATCTTTCAGCAAGTAAGGATCTGAAGAAAAGAGATTAACTTATTAATACATGTTGGGAAATGGTGCATGTATATTATGTATCTAGAAAGAGAAAACAGAAAAAACCAGAGCTCTGAATTTGTGTTTCTAAATGTATTCAAGGTCTGCAGGGTGTGAGAAGGAAGGAGCAGCAGTGACTTTCTGCAAAGTAACTTTACAAGGAATTTCCCTTCTGGGGCCTGACATTGCTTGGACCTGTGTCCGCGGAAAATTCACTTAGCCCTCTATTTTAATTTTCCATTCAGAAAAGGGTATTAAAAATACTTCCTTCTTCAGTTGCCTGGAGAAACTGGTGTCTGCAAAGTGGCTGTTCAAGGGTACAGGAATGAACCAAAATGTTAACTTCACTTTGTGATCAGTTTTTGTAGCGACATTTTCATGCCTCTTGTGCAAATGCTACTGCTGTGAGGGCGTGTTGGAGCTCTTCAGCTCCAAAACAAGTCCTGACGGGAAGGCTCTTGCCAGCTACAGGATGGTGGGTGGTTGCTGTGCAATGTTACTATAGCACCATGTTGACTGCTTTTGTCCAGCTGAAGGTTGTCCACAGAGAATGGCAAGGCCAACTCTGGTAGCAGCCTTCTACCAGGTGTTGTCTCCTCTTTATAGCTCAGTTTAAGCCTTACTTCCCTCCCCGCCACCGTGTGTGTGACTAGCGTTGCTACTGGAAACAAGTAAAATTTGGAATTCTAAAGAGATTTTAAAAAATGCCTCAGAGATCAGATGCCAATGGCAGCAGTCAGAAGGGAGGATCATCTCTAGGGTGTGGGCTGGACCCTGAAAGACTTTCCTTCCTGGCACTGGTCTCACCAGGAGTTTCCAAATGAGCCTATGTTCAAGCCATCATCAGCTGCAGTGGCAGCACCAGCTCCCAGCTGCTGGCATGTGCAGGAGGAAGCACTCAGCAGCTCAGACATACATCTTTACCAGTCCCCCCGTGGTTTGCATGTCCCACATGGAACTGCCTTGGGTTTTGGTGCAGTGATTAGGAATCTCTTTAGGAGATGTGGCTGAAATTTTTTTGAGGAAGGAAAATACTTCATCCTTTTGTTTTTACTGTTAAGAGTTTTACCCACTAAATGTTTGCTCTTCCCAGTGAATGGTTTCCTTTTGTGCTGTATCTTAGAAGTTCCAGTCCATTTTGAGAGGAGCAAGAGCTGTTGCAGTATTCTGGAGGGAGACTGATGCTGCTGTAGCACCTGGGCAGGACAGGCAGTTCCTTTGCTTCCAGACAAGAAGACTGGTACAGAGCTGCTCAGAGAGGCCAAACCTCAGTTTCCTGCTCTGGTTCGAAATGGAATATTTTTGACACAATTTCTAAGCTTTAAGTTCACCAATCCTGGCACCCATGGTGTTTAGTTGCCTCCAGACAGCTTTTAGGAAGGCAGTTTGTTACTGAGATAGCTAAAATCTGCCTTATTCTCCTTACTTTTAGCTATGAAGTCCATTTCTCCATGCAGCTGTTGAGCTGCCCTACAGCTGTATCCTATATACTGGAAAAGATAGCATAGCCCTTCCCTTCCCTGCATTGCCATCTCTGCAGCCCTTGGGAAGCGCTGTGGGTAAGAGGCCATTGCAACTTTGTGACCTTCAGTGTTCCAATGAAGGCAAGATTTCTGCTCCTGCCTTCCACTGTAAAATAGTTACCCATGATTTGACTGTTTATTTTGATGTGTTACGAGCTGCTTAGAAAACTGGAAAAAGCGGATGCTGACTTGCAGGGTGTCAGCAGCAAGGTGGGCAGCTGAACCCTGAGCTCTTCTGAATGTTGTGTGCAAGTCCCTCCATCCTTTCTTGCACCATTTCTCTCTATACTTGTAGAGTTTCAGATGTTCTGCAGCCCTACGTATTTCTGAATTTTGTTTTCTGTCCTGCTCAAATGAGGTGGAGTGTTAGCTTTTGTAGGCAGGTCCTATTGTTGTGTTTGCTCTCAGTTGGTATTGGGAAGTATGTCCTTTTTCCTTTCCAGATGTCCTGTGCTACCAAATAAGGGGAAAACATGTGTTTCCCAATGCTGTGATAAGTCAGAGGTATAAGTTACAGCTTTACCATATTGAGAAAGGAATGCAAAGTGCACTCTTCTCTATCAGCACTGAATGTTTAGACTTGAGCTATAAGACATGGCAGTACTCACTAAAACAGGCTACATCACTATACAGAGAGGGAATAATGTCTTTTTTTGGACTTTTTAATTTGTCTTTTGCATTAAAAGTATTTTTGTTAGTTAGATTTCTCATTAGATATAATTCTGTATTTTGTTCTTGTTCTCCTTGGCTAAAGTCCCACAACTGAATCCAACCAAAAAAAAAAAAAAAAAAAAAGCATCAGCTCATTTTAGTTAACTTGCTTTTTCATATCATTTTTCTAATTTCTGTGAACAGCTGAATTTGCTTTAGTTAATAATAAACTATCTAAAAAGGGGGCACAGGAAAATAGAACTAATCTGTTCATCAGCTTGCTGTTAGTTTCATTTTTTTTTCCCTTTCAGCATTTCTTTTTTCTTGTTTGTCTTAATGCACTGTCTTCTCTTAATGGAATAAACCCAACTCTTTTTGTTATCATGCTATCCTAAAGCAGGAAACGAGCCTTAAAAAAGGTATTATCAGCCAAATCAGCTACAAAATATGTTGCTAAGTTTCTAGTTTTTACACAGCTATTAAATGTATAAAAACAGAAACAGCGACTGGCACTGAGAAACCCAAATCACCATGAAATCTGAAGCATTTCCTTCTGCCAGGATGTGGTGGATGTCGGGGAACTCTGTTAGCTGCTTTTTATCTTTACTGAAAGAAAAGCACAAAGAGCCAGAAGAAAGTTTGGAGATATAACATAGCCCATGGTTACTACATGTTTTTTACATAAGCAACGAGCCATGCCACGGCTCTCAGAAGTGTTATTCTGGGTGAGCGCCAGTCACCTGTGAAGCTCGTAGGTCCCTTCAGTGGTGTCTAGCATTGTGTCTCCAGGGCTGAGGGAAGCCTCAAACAGTTGTGGACAATTCTGAAAGCAGGAGTAAATTTCTTAAGGTGCCTTGCATCTGTCCTGGTTACAGCTCACAGAATGGGGATCAGGCACTCCTTGCTGGGCTGGGGCCAAAGGCTTTGTGGTGCTGATGTCCCCAGTCTGTCACGGGTAGGCCAGTGCCAAAGTGTTTCTCATTCCCATGGGAGGTGGCACTCCAGAGAGGACCCCATCTTTGGATCAACTACAGGGTTGCTCTTGGTGGTGGCCCAGCTAGGACACTGAGCTCCAGCTCTTGTGGGAGCTCTCCAGAAAGCAGGGACTGTGGTGGTGGTGGTGAGTGACTGCGCTGGTGAGTGAAAGGTGGTGACTGCAAAGGTCCCTGCCAGCACATCACCTCTCTAGGCAAGGCCACTGTGCTTTTAGCTCCAGCAGGACCTTCAATGGCAGATGTTGCCATTGGCCTATCTCATTGGTCTGTCCATCTGCTGAGCAGTTTGGTTTGGAAAAGCAGAAGACTGCGAATTCTGAACAATCCAGAGATGTAGTATGGTCACAGATGTGCTGATGGGTGCTGCAAAGAAAGCATTTTCTTTTTGAACTGTCAGCACTGTCTGTGGCTTGACACAATATTTTATCTTAATTTTAAACTTTTTTACTCGTTATTAAAATATTTAAATTGGCTGGCGTGAAATCCTGTAGGAATAGTAGGAGTTTATTTCAGGGCAGCGGTGCTTAGAAGATCCCCATAAGCAATAAGCATAACCATGTATGGAGGCGGCAGGGATCAGTCCAGAGGAAAACTCACTGTCAGTTCAAATGTAATCCATATGTTAAAACTATAGGAAGTGTTTCTTAGTCAGATGGTTTGGCTAATATCAAGGAATGTTCCCTCGTGGGAGACCTAACTTTCAAGCTCACATAATGATAAGTGCTTTACTGAAGTAATCTTCAGTATGATGTGGGGCATAAGAGTGTTGGTTTGGAAATTATGTGACCTTTTGCCAGGTAATGGCCTTAGGTACTTTTGGGGGGTGGTGGGAAATATTATTTGCCCCTTATCACACGCACACAGGCATGCACACATTAAATATGAACCCCTCTGACACCAGTCTAGGGAATAGGGACATGTATCTGCTGTCCAAGTGGATGTGCTTCATGGTTGCACCTCAGGAACAGGGATTGACAAGCTGTAAATGTGTTGCAGTATTTACTGGAAAATCAGAAATGGAGGCAGCTTGACCATTCCCTTGCCTTTCCTGCAGTAATGTCATATAACTAGCATTGAAGTACTAGGATTGCGGTTGGATGAAAAAATAGGTGGTTGAAAACTAATGGCTGAAAAAACTCCCCCACCCCCTCTAGTTTTTCAGATAAAAGATTGCTCCCAATCTGTGTTCAATTTTGCCTAGTTCTAGGTCAGCCTTAAATGAGGTGCAAATTTACAAAAGGAAGAGCAAATGGCTGCCGTTGAGACAAGCGCAGGAGGTGGAGGTTGTGCAAGTGTCAAGCAGGTTTTGGGCACAAGAGTGCCTGTTTGTGGTATAGTTATTCTGAGAATCAGAATACAGTTCAACATGCTGGGATCAAGGCCAAGTTTTCAAAACAGCTCAGGAACACCTAGGCAAGGGGCTGAATTTTGGACTCTCAGGCATAATGCTGGCAGATTTTTAGGATGCTGGTGGGAGCTGAGCTTCATCTCAAATACAAGTCCATATCAAGATCTTCATTTAGGCAGTTGTCAGTGGTGAATGAGAAACTCTTCTGGTAAAAGCGAGCAGAGATATGCAGAAATAATTTTTTTATTCCTCCAACACAGAAGTGCTATATTGCCAGTATGTCCAGTCTGGCAAAACAATGATTACTGCTTTCAGGATACTGTACTTGGGGGTTTTGTCCATCCTTGTTTGTTATAAATATTCCTTGAGGATAGAGAACTTCATTACATTTCTTTTTAGACACGGAAATAACTTAAAGCAGAGATCCAGCAACATGCAGTTTTTGATGTGAGGTGGTGATTGCTCTTAAAATCTCAGTAGTGATGCAGCCTGACACGGCTTTTGGGATAATAGATAAATTATTCAAGCAACTTCAGCCAAACTTTTTTTTTTTTAAATATGTCGTGTATCCTGCATACTTGCTTCTACTGCAAATTCCAGTGATAGAAAAACATGTTAATATTTACTAATCAACTTGATTACATTTGACACAGTAGGCTTATAAAATAATTTCTTTAAGTGACTTTCAGTTTAAATTAATCAGGTCAGCCACACTCTGTCTACCTCTTCAACAAATTCAGTGGGAAACTTCTGGAAGATTGATGATGATGATGATTAATATTTATTTATTTATATTACCATAGTTCCCCTAAAGCTCATGTTCCTCTTTTTGCTATGAGTTATGTGTTAACAAAAAGCATTTACACTTCCAAGTGTTTACAGTCTATGCAATATTCCCTCAGACAACTGCCAGTCTCAGTAAATGTCATCAGGATGTTTGCTACAAGTTCTAGCTGCTTCAAACTTTGCCTTAAAAACAAAGAAAATTGTTTCAATATGCTCTCTCTGCTGGTATGTTAGTTCTATATTGTACCTTCTTCCTTAGCTACCATCTCAAACTTCAGCTTATAATAGCATGACAGAAATGGAGTCTGAAAAAATACAGAATAGAACCAAAGGCAAATAATCTCTGAGCACATCATGGTAAACTTCTTGCAAAAGTGATGTCATATTTTAATACTATACAGAGAAGAACTTTGGATGAGTTGTGTGTATGCTCATACTGAATTAAGAGACTTTTAATACGCTGTATCTCTCAGATCTTCTACACACAGTAAAAAAAACACCCTAAAATATTTTAACTTGCACAGGATAGGTGTTCACTTTGGGTATTTTTAAATATTGTTCATCAGCTGTAAAAGTGTTATTCAACATCATATTAGGTTTACATTCAGAAGTATCAAGTACAATACTAACACCACAAGAAAACAAATTTTTTGGGGGGTCTCCATTCTTATTCAGAGTATGGGAAGACTGGTGCTTTTTTGTGATGTTGCCATCCTTATTTCTTTCTTGAATTATGACTCATATTTATGACATGGCATAGAGACACCTAAAGTAAAGGAAAGTTGTGGACCCATTACTGTAAATGAATCAAATTTGACAGGAGATAAAATTAATGTATGCATTTCCAAAGAATGGTAATCTATGATAATGTAATTTTTAAATCCTTGATATTTCAATGATATTAATGTCTAAATTATGTGCTGAATTTCTGTTATATTTTGCTTTAAAAATGTGCAAAGTACATTTTCAGATTTAAATGGCACCTAAGCATAGTCTTACAATTCATCTGAGTAAAGATAAATGTTGTTAACTGAAAGATTATTTTATGACATTTTCCCTGAGATCTGTGTTTACTTTATGTTAAAGTAAATATTTTTGTCAAAATGAACTAAATAAGAAAGAGCCTGAGGATAGAAGTTTGGGAAAGTTATTTTCCAAACGAACAGTCTCTGAAAAGACAAGAGCTGAAGAGGTGGCTGATAGTATTTCTCACCTCCTCATCAGTGAATCCATTGCCCACATTCTTCTGGAGTATCTTCAGCCAGTAGAAATTTTCCTGTGCTTAATCCATGTTTCACTGTTGCCTTTTCTATGTCATCATCATGCTGCCCACAAGTTTTTCTGTATATTGTGCAACTCCCTGTACTTGCCGTCAACAGGAAACAGATCCATCACACAAGTGAGATTAAAATCAGTCATGGGTGTCCCAATTTATTACACATCACCACTCAAGTTTCTCTGCTCTGGTTTATTTCTTGAGAGCTGAGTTTAAGAAAAATTCCATTTTCCTTTCTCTAAGTGGTTAAAAACATTTCAGGAAAAAAAGAAGTTGGTATTCACCATTGAAGCAGTCTGAGGTCGATAACACACCATTACTGAAACTGCATATTGATATTCACATGTGTGAAAACATATCCAGGTCATACCAATTTCTCTGGTACTAATAAAGTATCATCACACAAGTCTGACATCACACTTGTCCTCTCCACTCTTTGTCCTGGTTCCACAGGCCATGTTAAATGATGATTTATCACCCATGCTATGGCCAGCTATTTCAAATTACTGTCTGGATGGTGCCTGCGAGGGTCTCTACTTTCTGCGTGTCAGGGTCAAAATACAAGTTCCCAGCGTATAGGTTTCTGACCCGAGTCACTGTTACGCCACACAGAAACCTGATGATTTTCCAAAGTTCCCACTTTTTCTTGCTGCTCTGCTGTGAATTTCGCCTGCTCTCCACCTCCTGGCAATATCTAGGTTTATGATTTGAAACAATTCTTCATATAATATATGATGCTTTTTGAAGAGTGTAGAGCAGAATGTGTTGTGATTTTGCTCACCTGTCAGGAGAAGAAAGTCAAGATAATCCTGACTGCAAGCCTGTGTGACAACAAGCACAAGCACATTTTGACTGATAGACATAAACAAAAGTATGTTTATAGGCAACTTTTGTGGAACAGCATCTCCAACCACTTTGGCTTTTGACAACCTTGCTTTGCTAATGAGTTACCAATGGAAACAAAGGCTATATCTGTTCCTGTCAACAGGAACTCATAATAAGTAGAGACTTAAAGATGTGGAATGGGAAGTGTGTGGGATTTTGTAGGCGGAAGTGGATCTTGGTTTGTTTGGTTTTTTGTTTGTTTGTTTTTTTAATGAAGAGCTGATGTATAAGTCTCTTCTTTTCTGGTTTAGGTTATATTGAAATCAGTAGAAAGATTCCATTATGGAAAAATGGGAGCTGGATGAGATCTTCAGGATGGGACTAGTTATTAGGTCCTCTGTGCTTTGTTTCTCCTAGTGAATTTGTGTCTTCTAGGCAGGTTGCAAATTAAGTCTTGAACTCTTTCAGAAAAGAAAGCAAAGCACTGAAACCTCCAGTTTAGCTTACCTTTATCTGAGCCTGACATGGGTAAATAGTAATTGCTAAACCACTGAATAGGGTGGTGAAAATGCGTGAAATTTTTAAATGATGTAAAATATCAGCCATGAGAATGTACTTCTTTTTTCTCCTATAGAATGATTAATTTTCTTTTATTAGATATTGATGATGTGAAACAGATTTATCTTTGCTGCCAAAAAATACTGGTCTATATATGTGTCAAGTGTATACATGTGCAAACACACACACACATACATATATATCTTTAATATTTCAGTATAGAGGTGTGTTCGTATACACAGAGCAATTTCTCAACTGTAGTGTCCTAAAAGTAGTACAGCTTCTTTGCTCCAGCACTGTCTTTTGTTTAAGGAAGCGATCATTGATATTCAAAGCACATCAACAGTTGTATCAGGCCGAAAGTCTCCCTGGTTCCTCACTGCCCCTCTGTCTGTGCCCAGGCCTGGATTGTTCTGCTGAGGGTGGAGGGACTGGGCAGCAGGCAGGTGTGGGGTTACCCCCTTAGGCTGGGCCAGTGTTCCCCTGCACTGAGAGAGCAACTTTCCATGGCTAGGTTGGGTCTTAGAGTAAGTGCTATATAAATGTACTGCTGTGCTTTAACAAAGCTTCCTTTATTATAATATGTTTTCATATCAACTATTTTGGGTTTTTTCACGTTTCTCAAAAACAAAGGTGCTAAAGAAACAATGGCTATGTCTATCCCCATGTGGAAAATGGTGCTAAGGATCAGCTGATGTATTTTAGTAGTTTTAAACTGCCTCAGTTTCCAGAAAAAGATGATTGCATCCATGCTGCCTTTTTGGGAGTCCTTGGTCCATGCTAGCTCCTGAGAATTATTTTTGCTAAACAGAATAGATATAATCCCGGTGATCTTTTTTCCCCCCACAACTGTATAATATAGATAGCTAAGCTCTAGCATCTGGAGACGTTTCTTGGCTCCACGTAGAAGAGAGCTGGCCAGTGGATTTATCGTCCCCGTAGAATTTAGACACAAGTCTCACATAAATTGATTGGATTTACAAATACGTTGCTCCACTGGAGTTAGCTCGTGGTTACACAGAGATTTCGTTTATTTCAGTTTGTTTTGTAGTATCCAAATGCACACAAACAGGCATAAAAACATCAGCTAAAACTGCTGCTAAGAAAACAGGCCCTTTTTGAGTCAATTATGCTGCTGTGATTAATCAGTTTTGGTCAGGTTATGGAGAAAGTCATTCAGAGGTGGAAATGAGCAGAGTTATGGTGGTGAGCTGGGATAAGACAGTGGAAAAAAAAATGTGTACTTTTTGTGGAGTAATTATGTACACAAAAACACATTTTCCATCCCTGTTTCCCCCATTCTATGCTTTAATTTTTCTTGACATTGGATCCATTATGGTATCATATGAGTTTCGTCACAGAAGTAAATAACAGCTTGTTTCCTTGGGAGCGATTGAAAAACAAAGTAAAAACAGCACTTACTGTTTTTGAAAGTTGTCACATTGTCATGGCAGTGAAGTGTTGCATCATGTTGTCATGACAACTCAAATTATAAAAACTGATTTAAAGAAAAATAAAAGTAGTATTCAATGATGAAAATCAGTTAACATTAAAGATTTCAGCTTTTATTTTCTATCTCTTACCCTGCCTCTCTCCTTTTTTTTCTAAGAAATGGGCAACATTCAGGACTCTCGCAGCAAGTAAAGACTTGGAATACACAGCGACTCAGGCAGCCTTTTTTTTTTCTTTCTCACTGAGACACAGAGGGTGCAAGAATTGAAATGTGGAGGCAAGCACATTACTGGACCAAACCATCACTCACCAGTACTGAGAGAAAGACAGAATGCAATAAAAAGGTGGTGTTTGTGCCTATTTGCACAATCTCCTCCCATGCAACTGCTTCAAATATATATCAAGATAAACAGATATTACACAGTCTGGATTTGTCAGGGATAAACAGCAGTGAGACTGTAGCATGTTTGACCTGTTTAGAGATTCTGGTGGAATTTCAAGAGCCCTCAGCAATGACCTGTTTCTGTTTCTCCCATCAAAATCAAGGAGCATTTACTTATTATGCCAATGGTTAGAGAGAAGAAGTAGGTTAGTGCTGACCACTATTGAAATCCCATTCTCTTTGCAGAGTGTGCTTAGAATGAGTCAGACTGTTTTGAGGATGGGATTGAACCTCAGTATCAAGGATAAAATAAACAAACAAAAAAGGTAAATTGTGCAGTTGGTCAGTTTGTGTAAAACAGCTGCCAGCAAACTCTAAATGCTCATGTATAAACTGCAGACCAGCAGTGAAACTACTTGTTCTGAGCAAGGTCAAGCAAGATTTGATTTATCACTGTGCGTTGGGCTTGTATACATTCTAACAAAGCTTTTCTTGCATTTATGAAGGGAAGGATGTTTATATATGTCTGTACAGTCATTTCTACTCCTCTTGCTCTTACTCAGATTTGTCAGCATTTCAGCCTGTTTCAGACAAATTTACAGATGTACAGAGATAATGTTCCAGGATGTTTCAGGGAAACAGACTGCCTTGTGAAGAGATCCTGTCCTGGGAGCTTTCTGCCCCAGGGCTTGCAGCAGGAGCTTCTGGGGTGACTTCATAAAGAACTCATATAGGAAGCAGCTTTCATAAATGCCCCAAATACAGGAGGAGCTCCCTGTCAGTCATTGGAAAGACATACAGGTGACGAATTTTCACTCATTCTCACAAACCATCTAGTTTACGTGGGAAATGACAAAGTAGAAATGGATTGCATGACATGAAATCTTGAGATTTACAGATGTTAAGGAATGCAGTAGTTCCCTGTAAAGGATATGGGCACTGATCTGGAGAAGGTCTTCCACCATTAGTCATGCTCTGAACATTTCTTAAACTGTATCTCGTATTTGTGAACTGGGAGAGCTGCCATTTTTAAAGGCCTTTGGCTTGGGTACTTGAACAATATTTCTGAATTGGAACATTTGAAGTGTTTTCAGTGCTAAAATTGTTTGGCTGTTACACTGAGCTGCCTTCCTTTTCACATTTCAGTCTTAAACAGTTTTTAGTGAAGTAAAAATAAGATCATAGTGAAAAGACACAATTTTTGTTCTCTTCATTTAAAATAAAGCCGCTTTTATATTAAGCATAGACAGAATTTGCATATGTTAGAGCTTAAAATTCCAGTGAAGAGTAGTCATCTTAGGAACAAGAGAAAAATCTATGAAATATCACCCTGATTAATGGAAGTTTCAGAAGTTTACAAGAGGGTCTAGAAATGAAACATTTTGGTAGCCCAAATGAGAGGTGCCTCTACAATTGTAGCATCAACAGATAGTTGAAGACAGTCTGTTGCACTGCACTGACCGATGTGTTAGTTACTTCTGTCTCTCTCAGTCTTTGCCAGAACCTGCAATCAGTCTTTTAATTCTGTTTGATGCCTGTGCAGTGGTCTGACAAGACCAGGTGTCCTTAGCTCTACTCCTGGAGGAGAAGAAGAAAGAAAAGTGTAAATACACCTAGCACTGAGAGACTTTTAGTTTCACTTGAACTGTGTTGGTGGTGCAGATGTGGTGGTTTGGGTTGGATGTGGTGAACAAACATGGCTGTGAAACTGGGAGAGTTATTTCCTGTGACAACCACTTCCACTGGCAGCATTTAGATTTGCTAGGAATGGAGATGTAGTTCTTCCCTTAACCCAACAGTAGTGCAGCATCTCTGTCTGAATTACATGTACAAGATGGCAATGTCTAAGTTCCTGAAGCTCACCCTGCCTTTGTGCCTGCACCTGGAACACAACACAGTGGAGCCAAATACTCCAGCTTTCAGATGTGCAGTCCTTCCCTTAGTAAATTGAAGCTAAGGCATGTTATGCAGATTTACTGGCATGACTGATGCAAAATTGGTGATTCACTGTTAGTTTTTCAGCACTACTTTCTCACCCACCATCCATTTGTTGTTTACTCCAGTGTTTGAGGTAGGTGTGAGAATGTATGGCTAAACTCCCATCACACAGTTAGATAAGTATGCTCTAAGTGAATGTTTATTAGTATCTGTTTTCATGTATTCATCTAGAATTGTTTATTACTGATGTACATTCCTGTCAACTCAGTGGTTTTCTTCACAGATGCTTTAAATGAAAAGAGAGCAATGTGGAAATCATTTCAAGGCTGATTTTTCACATGAACTAGCTGCTAAGTAATACTGTATGTATTGATCTAATACTTTTTTTGATCTAATTGCATTGAGCTCAGTCTATCTAGTGCTGTCACTCCAAATCACCATTTTAAGAGCCATGCAAGTTGTAGCACGTTTCAGGCATTAATAGTGGCCAGGTAGTATTATACTGTTTTTAATGAATGTCTGTTTTCTATTCTTTGCTCTGCTTTCTTTGGAAAGAGGCCCATGTAACAAAGTATTAAGAAAACATGCTGCTGCCCTGGAATGTGTATATTAGCTGCAGATTATTTCCTATTAGCAGATTAACTGCAAGGCTATTGGCTCTGAAAGGTCTTTGAAAGTATTTTGTTTTGTAACTGATTCAAGCCATGGGAGAGAATTGCCACCCTGATTGGGAAGAAGAATTAGCTACTGTTGCCATGGCCACTGGAGCTCACAGTCTCATTGTTAACTCCAGTGCCCTCGGATGAGATGCCACAGCGGGAGCTCCTTGGCTTTGTTAATGCACTGATAGAATAAGGGGGTTTGGGCAGGCGAGGAGTAGGCTGGGAAAATCTCCTGGGGAAGATGTGAAATGTTTGGGTTTTTTCTTCTTTTTTTTTTTTTCCTTCAAATTCGGTGTTTAATTTCAGACGTGTTGCTGTTTAATGCTACCTCAGTGCCATTAGGCTGTGAAATCGCTCCCTTTTCAGCAAAATGCTGCTCTGTGCCTTTTGGTAGGGAAGGGGCAAATCCCACTCCCCTCCCCAGTGGCTCTGGAGCAGGGAGGAGGGGTGGATGGCAGCAGCCTTACAGGGACACAGGTCCTTCCTGCACTCCAGATCATTTTGTATGTAGGGTTATAAAGCACAACAGGGCCTGAAGAAACCAGAGAAAGGACCCCTTGGGGCTCTTGTAAAGTACACTGGCTCTACTGCTGGCTGACTTGCAGGCAGGGAGAGAGACAGCAGAGGCTTACTGCCCATATCTTCATTGGAAACTTATTTTCTTGCTTGGGTTTTATGAATTGGCACTTAAAGCCAATTCCTTTATTTCTGTCCTTTAGAAATAATATTTTGAATACAGACAGAAAAAAAAATAGAAAAAAGGCAAGTTTTAAAGACTTAATAAGAGCATAAAAATGTATGAAATAATTTTCATGTATTTGCAAAATGAATATATTTGACTTATCAGCAATAGATAGGGCCCATGTGTATTTTGTATATCTCTAACTCTGCTTAACTTCCAAGAAACAGTGAAAAATGTAGCATTAAAACTATCAAAGTGAATTGTTAACAAAAAGTATATTGACGTCTGCATTTGAAACATAGATCCTGAAACACATGTAGGTGATTTTAAGCAAAATGTTTAATTTTTTTAAAGTTTACTCTTCTCCTTTTCTCATCTTTGGTGTTAGTAGATTCAATCACCTTCTTTAAATTGCCCCACTCTCCTGAGCTCTTCATTTAAACCACATGTGGAAATGAGCCAAAAAACGTATTTCCACTGGCATGGTAAGATGTTGGCATTGGGCATTTTTCAACTCAGCAGCAGGGTGTGGATGATAGGCCAACTACACAGATATAATGTGTGTCACACTGAACGGCAGCATGGAGCAGCCTCAGCATGGGTGGTAACGGGGCTGTCTTACTGCAGCTCGCAGGTTTTTATAATGGATACTTTTAAATGATTGCAGACTTATCGTGAGAAAATCATGGGAGGGATTATTTTAAAGACTCTTGGAAGCATGCACATTGTTCTTCACTGTTTCTAAGCAAGCTGTATTTCTACAGTCAGAATGTTAACAGGGTGTGTCTCCCACTGCTGTAGAGTCTTTTGGAGTGTCAAGCAGGAGGCAAGGCTACCGTTGCTGCAGAGCCTCCTCCTCTCCTCCTGCCCAGCATACTCCCTCTTCTATTTTATCCTTTCTTAGATGTGTTTTTCCTCTTCTCCTTCCAGATGTACTGCTTCTAAGTTCTCAGAGACAATGAAAGAGCATGTTAAGGTGTATGAATATGCACAAAAGCACAAGGGGCATCAGAGGAAGGCGGTTTTGCTTAGCTTAGGTCAGCATCTTGTGTAAATGAATGGAAGAGTTGGCAAGTAAACATCAGTATTCAGGAGGGACTTGGTTTAGATTGCCACCTGGGCAAGGTGACAGACAGTGAATTGCAGGTTGAGAATAAAGAGGCTTCAGAGTTTAAGTGCAGCCTTGACCTCTGTACTTTCTTACTCAGCTTTACTTACTAGACTTCTGCCCACTTGGCATTTTGTTACTGCTAAGTAATCATGTGTCACATCAAAATAAATGGTTAATACATGCAGGTATAATAATAAGCTGCTCTAAAGTATATGCTGGTTCTGTAGCAGGGCAAAAGCTCAAACAGTTACACAGCTCATCCTTCCAATGTGAAAACAGGTAATTCTACCACGTAATACAAATTAGGGAAAAAAGGCTTAAAGTAGAAAATGGGAATATATAAATCTCCTCTTAATTTCTCTGTAAAGTTTATAGGAGGGTTTTCTGGTCTTTATGATTCTGAACTTCTGAAAGATTTAAAACTCTTTTGTAGAATGCATTTTGACGCAAGATTCACTTCTAGATCACTTGTTGGTATAACTGAAATCTTGATCAATGTAGAATAAACTCTTAATCAGAGTTTTCAGAATAAACTCTTATTCTCTTAAAACAGAGATAGTACTGGTCATAACAGTGTGGAAGTGGCAGATGTCATTTAAGGCCAAGGAAGAGGATTGGATCGTTGCTTTGATCTCCAGATAGTGGTCAGCAGTACTTTTCAGATTACATACTAGGACTTTATTGGATAGACAACCAGTGTAGAAAAAGAAGTATTAGTCAATGTCCTGTTTAATCAGTCTGATTTCAATGAATCCAGTTTCAATTAATGCAATTTGGCTAATTTTTATGGCATTTAGAAACAAATTTAAAATGCATACCCATCTGGCAGTCCACTGGGGAAAACAGTGTATAATCCTGTAGTCATCCTTTGAAATACCAAAGTTTAATTTTGCTTATTGCCTGAGGGAGATGAAAGTCTTCGTCTGCAGAAAATTCATGAATTCAGATATCATAAGGTCTTTGCAATGAATGCTTCATAATCTCTGCTTGTATTTATGCCTTCATGCAAAAAAGTATGCTTTACCATGCAATGTAAAGCATACATTTTCTCCTGATGGCTACCCTGACTGAAATAATAATATACCTCCCTATCTGTCATGTCATCCTAATGGTGTATTTAACCCAGACTTCTTGTGATGGTGGAATTGAGAGTCCATGTTGCAGGAGAGCCAGCTCTCCTGTCTGTCTCGTTCTGGAACTACAGTGCCAGGAGTGAAAGAGGATGTTCCAAAAGTGATGCTTTTGTCCAAGGACAGGTCATGAGCTCTTGAGCCTTTCTGTGTACACATTTAGATAGGTTAATGTATTCATAATGGAATTCTTGTATTTGAAGGGATGGAGGTATATTTGAATTCAGCAAGGTTTACTCATTTTGGTTTGATTCTGAGTTACAAATTGAGCAAAAGTTTTTTTTTTTATTTTTATGTTTATTTTTATTCAACATAATAGCATTGTTTGTTTTCCCTTGCTCTTGCTAAAGCTTCAGGTCTTCTGAAATTGCTGAAAGCTCTATTTTGTAGGAGTTTTTTCCTGTTTCTTAGAACATGAACAAGCCCTTCCTTCATCTTCTCTCTCCATCTTATCCCTCCAAGAAGAGGAAAGAAGTTATATAACTTCTCCCTTCATTTAGAAAAAAGTCTCCTGTAATTTATTATCCAGAAACTTTAATGGTTTGATTTTCAGCTTCTGTGCTGATACTAACACATGTACTCTTTTAAATAAAATTATCCATGCTAAAAAGAAAAGGGATAAAGACCTTCCAGTGTTCTGTAATGAAATAGGGCTCCTTCTCTGTGAATTTTTTCATGGAATATTTTTGTTTGTGCACAGATATTGATTTAGCATCTTCAGAAGATGTTTGTTTATAATAAATACTGTGGTGAGCTAGTTTTGCTCTATTAACTCTGTACACTTGAGAGTTCTGGCTTTACGTAGTAAGGGTTTTCAGAGATCTTTTGTGATAGAGCAGACAGACTGCAGTCCTGGATTAAAATTTCAGAGCTGATTACCAGTTTAATTATTTTAATTTTCATTAGGAATAGAACTGAACCATTCTGTTATATGGACAAGTATGTGTTGTTGTAGAGGATGAAACTGAAGAAACACTTGGGAAAGGAAAACAAAGAAGTATGTAGAAATGTTATATTGCAATGCTTTGTAGCTACCATTGCTTAGAACAAATACTAATGTAATAGATGTACACAGGAAAGTTTTACCTGCTGTTTATCTTTTGTAAATGATACAAAGTAGAGAAATAAAATCGGAGGCTTGCTCCCAATTGCCCTTTAGGACAGACTGCTCTTTCTAGAGCTTTCCCAACTAGATGGGAATGGGGTACTCACACACGATAAGTACATAAGGCCCTGTAAACTTTATTCACACTTGCACATGGAGGGAAAACCTCCCAGGCTATGATTTAAGTGAGTCAGGAGTAGGAGAATCGAACTGGTAAAAAAGCTAACACAGAAGCTTTCTTGTGGTTATTCAGGTATCAGGTAGGTAAAGAGCATTTCAAAAGCTCAGATGGTTTTGTAGATACATTCAGCATAGTCAATATCTCAACATTACGTAGTCTCACTTTGGCTGACTTGTATGTATTTTTGCCTGAGTTTAATAAGGGTTTAATAACATTTTCACTGCAGTTGGAAATGCTCAAAAGTGCAACAGCATTTATATTTTATATTCATCTAATAGAAAAATGTGTACAGATGTGAGAAGGTGAGTATAATAAATAATTGAGGAGGACATTAAAATAAGAAATCAAAGCCACTTATATGGTTATGATCTTTTAATTAAAGATGCCTGAGTGCAGATCAGTGGAATTAATTCTAGTTTCCTTAATGGGCAGGGGAAGTGATTTTGTTCTTTTTGTAGTGTAGCCTTGTTATCTGACTGCAAGTACAGGTGGGAGTGTGTGTAAGTGATGGGTAAAGGCTGGTGGTTTATTCAGGACTGAAATGTTAAATGGGAAAAAGTTTTAAGAAAGGGTGCTTAAATGTAAGTACTTAAATGTAAGTTAAACAGATAAATAATGTCATATTTTAAGGAAAATCTTAACATGCATAGTAGCAATCCCAAATTAATAGTAATAATTACAAACTTGTTGGAACATACCTGAATTCAGGTATTTAACTTTCACCACCTTTGCTGTGATGCAGTCCCAAGTGTCTAAATACCTGGTCATAAAAGATTGGTTGCTATTCATTGACTTGAGAAAGAGAGCTTTGTCTGTGCACTGGCCTCTCATCCTGTACACAATGTAAGCACTAGCAATGTTACCACTGGCTGTACTGGAGTCACAGATGTTCCATCTCCACATAACCTCTTCAAGTAGATGATGTTTTATTTACAACTAACCTGCTTTTTTGTCTTCTTTCTTCATCAAATGAAATAAAAAATTTGTAATGAATTTTTTTTCTGCCCAGTATAATGTAGTGAAGCATAGTGTGAGCAGCTCCTCTGAAGCTGGCCATGCTATTCTCTTGCAGCTAATGCAAGTTGTACTGTGCCTGTGCATTGGTACACGCTGCCTGGCACTCAACAGTTCTGTCATGTAGACAGTGGCTTCTTGGGACCAGGAGGAAGCAGATGCTGAAATCAGGCTCTGTTCATGGGAAATCAAGTGAGTCCATTTTGCACAGCTGCAGACATCGACACGCCTAAAGGCCACGCATGCAAGCAGTGGAAGAGCTAGAAACACACCTGATACTGCTTCACAGGCTTTAAGAGCATAGGAGAATACTGCATTTTTTATTTGAACGAGCGAGACTGTAGTGAAACAGCAAGGCATTATCACAAAATGTAGCAGAAAATTAAAGCTTCCTATACCATAAGAGCTCTGCATCTTGCTGGGTTGGACACTGCCTGTGCTGTGTGAGATGGGCAGGGTACACATGGTACAGTGGGACAAAAAAATCATAGTGTACTAAAGAAATCGTACTGATCTAGGGAACTCCTGCCTTGTCTTTATATGATCTTTAGAGTTATCTACACGTCTTAATATTCCTTTGAAATCACTAGAAGTGTTCTGTAAATTGCAGAATTAAATTCTTAAACAGGCTTCAGTGTCCTACATGCTCACTAGAGATTCATACTAGTTTTTCACCTTGCCTGTGGACAAGGAGCAATTCATTACCTGAGAAGTGTGCTAACATACCTTGAATATGAAGGGCAGTAACAATTCCTGAGCGTAACAGCTCTCTTACTGTGGCACAGACTGTCAGTGTTCCTCTTCTCTCTGTGCCTTCTCCATGTTAGAAACTAGGTAAGAAGAGTCTTACCTAGTCATCAGCTTTGGAGATGATGATGATGATGATGGAAAGTCACTTGCAGTACCCGGGGCATGGGTCTTACTTCTTTCAGGTCATCACCTTAGAAGCCACAGTCCACTTAGAAAAGATTCTAATTGTTTTCTGAAAACTGTAGCATATCAATAAGTGTGTGGGCTAAATCTTTTACTTAACCAGACTACAATGAAAAAAATATTTTTTCCAGCACCCCTCAGAGATTATCTATCTATCTATCTATCTATCTATCTATCTATCTGTCTGTCTGTCTGTCTATCTATCTATATTAGAGATACAGCAAGCTCTCCTAAAACCTGTGTATCTTTCTTTATTAGTCACATAATTTTTTTAAAATTCCTGCACTCATCTTTGGATTCTGCCAGGTGGATAATGAATGGATAGTGGATGTGACAGTAACTGAAAATTATTTCAGTTTCAATATCTAACAATGATGCTCTATGCCAGCAGCATGATGTGACTAAACAGTATAAGTAATGAATTTAAAAATAGGACGAGTTATTGGATTTTTGTATTAAAATCTAAAATAGTTCTTAAAAACTGAGAAACAATTGGATTGGTTTGTGGTGATGAAAAAATAATATCCTTACTGCCCTGAGGATGTTCAGATTAAGTTAGTTTTACTTTATTAAAAAATAAAAGTAGCACTTTCATGTTATTGCTTTGGAATTCTGAAAGCACTGTGTGATAAAAGCCACTTTTTTTCCTTTTTAAAGTTATGAAATTTATTATACACAGAAAAAGAAAGTGGGTGAGAGAGGTGATGCATCAGCTTGTGGTAATTACTATATACTTTTCAGATACAAGCGAAATGTTTCATAATATTTATGGAACAATATGCTGTTTATATTTTGTTTCTTTTTTATTTGACTTACATGGAGAATTTATCCTTCAATGTTCACTCAGAAATAAAATAATTCCTTTGTTACATGATTATTTGTGGACTATGAAGTGAAAATCTCTTAGGTTTAAGCAACAAAAAATTCTAAACTAGATCTTCTTATGGAACAACTCTTTTTCATGTAAATGGGAATATAGGACTTGTAAGGTGGGTCACAGATGATGTGTCTTTTTCATTAAAAGGTGCATACATTTTTCTCAGAGTCTGACAGAAAACAAATCTAAAGAAAACACGATGTGTTGTAAACTACTTTTCACAAAACTCTCATGCCTTTTTAAAAAAATTTTAATTTTAGGCAGTTCTGTGTGAAATTTCTAGTTATCATGGTAGAAAGGTGAGAAAATTTGATGCTTAACAGGAAGATCACCATAGTTGGCAGCTCCACAGACTAGGAGGACTTGAATGTTTATGAGTTGTCCTGGAAAGAAATAAATCATAAAAATTTACCTTGTGAGGAATAATTCACTGCATGGAACTCATTTTTACAGGGTTTACTGTTTTTCTGAAAGCAGCAAGACCTCTTTCATCTGACAAAATCTAAGTTCTCTACTACAAAGGCTTGTAGAACATGTCTGATCTTAACTCTGCACGTAGCAGCTTGTCATGTTCTCCATGATATATAAGCAAGGCAAAAGCTAAACATCTGTGGCTTGAAATAAACTGCTTTCAATCTGATTACATTTCTCCAGCCAAACTCTCTTATCTAGAAAATGGCTTATTTTAAGAAATAATTCTATTTTGAAATTAATACTATCATGTAAATGCTGCCACTACCCTGACAGTGAGGTTTGTGTTAAGGGTCTGAAGCAAGTCTTGAACATTCTTTATGGAGAGGAGATCCAGTCATTAGCAAAGGCATTAGAAACGCAAGTCAGAGTGAGTAAAACAATTTCCAGATTCTATAAAGTGAGTGACAAAAAACATTAAGTGTGAATCCTGCAATAAAGTTACAAGAAAGCAGTGTGGTTTTCAGGACCACTGAAAGAGCCAGCAAGTTACTCTGTGTGTAACTCCTTGATGCATGACTCCTCTGCCATTGCACAGAATGATGTAGGTCTGCTGAAGTCAGAGAAGCTTCTCTGGTGTGCTCTGACGACCTGATTACGTGCCTCTTCCATGCACAGAGGGAAGTAATTCCTTGTAAAATAATCTTTTGAAAATTAGTGTAATCTTCTGGTTTTGAGTTTCACTTGAAGTCCCAGGCAACAGCCCAGTCCACTTGTTTTCCGAAACTAACCATGCAAACTCTGTGTTCACTTTAGCCCTCTATTTAGACTCCTAGCGTGGCATGAGATGGAAATTCAGCTGCTGTGGTGGCTACAGTTTTGTTATTGGGGCTAGGTCAGAGCTTTGAAGTAATCAATTTCTTTTATAGTAGTCATTGCTCCTAAAAAGATTTAAACTGTAGAGACTTTGAAATGAACAAAAATATGCATTATTGAAAGAGGAAATGAGCTGTGTCCAAATGACTTTCTTTTCAGCTGCCAACTGGGGGAGCTGCTTGTATAAATAACTGTAAGATGGGGATGAGAAAGGATAAGCACAAGGATACGATACCATCAATAGTTTATGTGCTTAAGTAATTTTTTTTTTACATCTCACAGATAAGGTCTCCATTCACAAGGATGCTCAGAATTTAGTTTGCAGCCATCAAGATGAGCTGGTGGGTCTGATCTCAAGTCTGTGCTGCCTGGTACGCTTCCCAGAGTGTTCACTGTCAGTTGTCTAGCCACAAATCAGAGTTTGTTCTAAATCAAACTTACTTTTATTCATTTTATTTTACCATGGCAATCATCTACTTAAAAGATTAGGCAAAAAATTCTGAAACATGCAAGAAGACTTAAAAGTAATCTTGTTGGAGAAGGTGTAATGTGCCATTTGCTGCACTGTTTCTTGTCTTCACCAGATTATTAGTCCTTGCATCATAAGGCTGAAAAAATGCAGAAAGAAGATCTATGCATGTGAAACAGCTAAAGGAAATGTGAGTCATGGGTGACCCCAAAATAGTGCTTGAAATGGCTGACAGAAAGCTTTGGAAAGAATTTATTTAGAAATAATTCTGCTAATACATCCTTGGTCTCCATTTTTATTACTGGAACATTTAAGCTCTAATCTTCAGGTTGTGGTGTAAAAGTCCTCTCTGTGTCAATCACTTATGGCGTAAAATACGGATTATGTCTTTAAGTGGGAATTACAGAACAATGGAATCTTTCAGGAGCTCATTCATTTTTGGGGGAGCCTACAGAGGGAGTCCTAGGAATTGCTGTCAGAAAACACAGTAATACTCACTCACACACACAGAATTGAACTAATCTCTAGATCTGGTGTTAGAGTGGAATTTTTCCGCAGAGGAGATTGGCAAGGCAGCTCGGTGTGAAGAAGCTTTGTCCTTTTCAGGACCGTAATCAATGAAGGTAGCATCCTCTGGCTCTGCCTGGGCTAATGAAAGTAAAGTGTGGCAACTCAGCTTCTTTCCAAAACCTTCCCAGTCAGAGGTAGCCAGGTCCTGTAGGGCAACTGCTTCCAACACATCAGTACTCTTTGTAAGTCATTTACATTTTCCCACATGAAACTTCCTTCTTCCTCCTTGGACTGAGGAAGGACATGCTAAGGTAGAAGGAGATTTTTGCTGCCTTCACACATAAGCAGATTTGTTGTGGAGGGAAATCTCTGCAGTCTGCAAAAAAGCACATCTAAGTGTTCAGTAGTGAGGGAGCTTATGATGAGCTGCATTATGTAAGATAGCCATCTTAAATACTTCCTTGCTACTTTAATTTGTATTTATTATTTTGATGTGTTCTCTCTTTGGTAGAGAAAGTTTCAATTTTACCACTTCTTGCACAAGCCAGAGGTAGGTGAAATTTAAAGACTAAGTTCAGTGTAACTTCAGGTGCTTCTGCTGGAATGTTGCCATAGAAGAACTGATACTGTAACTGCTGCCAGTTTTATTGTGTTTGTGTTAAAGGCAACACAAGAGGAGTAGGTGGAAAAGGAGGATGTGAACATATCAGAACATTCTCACAGTCTCATAGATCTTTAAAGGCCAGTCTTGTGATATATCTAATGTCCTCCTGACTAACTGATTTTCAAGGAAGAAAGTTCCTTGGGTCGTCTTAAAACAGTCGCAGCTGTTCCACTGATGAGGCTGCAGAGCCTGACATTTAACTAGAGATGGAAGGTGGCCGACCTTTCAGTTTCTTCTTGACAGATCCTGAGTTACCTACTGGCACACCTGATTTCTCTTTGGAAGGTGTAACTGCTGTCTTGCCCAAAATAATACGCATAAAAATCTGCAAAACAGTCTCATGCCAATTTCTGTTTCACCTTGGTGCTGCTTCCCTTGGCTGTAAGGGATTTGAAATAGCTAGTCACTTATTTTTGTGCAATGGAAAATAAAGGGCAGCACCCAAAGGGTTGCGTTGACCAAGCAAAGTCCTTAAATCATGATGTTGAAAGCAGAGGGAATGGTTGAAGTAGCAAACTTTTCTCTTCGGTGTACTAAATGGATCAGGCCCCAAGTTCAAGTAAACCCTTGACTGAAGTTGGGTAAAGGTCGAAGTTACAGTCTGTTACTTTACCAGCATATTTCTACAGATGATAGCAGCAGCAGCAGCAGCCTATGCCTTGAGCAAATGAATGATCGAGGTATCACTGAGGAATCTGAAAAGGAAAATTATAATAGTAGCAATATGAATAACAATAATAATGAACAGTTATTCTATTTTAAGAAGAACATTGCCATCAGATACTTCAGAAATGTTAATCAGTGAGGTCAAATGTTTAATGAAAACATCCAGCTATTATTTTGAGCTTAACCTATATAAACTATCTTTTTCAGTCTAAGACATACTTGATCTTTGTTCCCACACACCTGTAAATGGAACTATGATCTTTGTTTATGTATCAATTGATTTCTTCTGATTTGAGAGGAGATGGGCTGTTGTCCTGGTTCATCTATTTTGAGTTAGTTGGGTTCTTGATTTCAGGTTTACTCCTGTGGCTCTCTTGTGATCAGGTATTTGTAACCTTAATGGAAAGTTTAGAACAATAAATGAAGAATACATGGTCAGTTTTTCTAAATAGCCCAATGGGCTATTATTGGTCTGTAAAGGATTTACTACTTTGTTCTGAGGGTTTTGTGCTTCATGTAAGTGGAAAGTAGTTCTTAATGTTTAGCACAACGTAACAGGAATGCACATGTATGGCTGAGCAGACAATCTGCCTTTACCAAAATTATACTTTGTCAATCATTCAGCACAAAAGAGATCTTTGGTAATTTGATTATTCCTCCAACCCTTTAACACAAAGCACGTTTCAGGCTTGTTTCCTGTTAAGACTGTGTCTTTCTCATGTTATTTGTCTATCTATGTAACTTTTTAAAAGTGCAGTATGTGTTAACATTTAGACTTGATGGAAGAGTTTTTTTGAGGAAAAATTTGTGTAAGCAAAGCAAAAAAAATCCAAAATCAAAATAGGAGTCAAGTTTCAAAACTTCAGAAGGGTGAAGCCATGAGTGTCAACAACTATTAAAGAAAACTTAATTTCCTGAAAAAGAAGAACAAAGAAAAATTACAAAAAGTTTTTCTGCTTAGTTTTCATTTTAATTCTAAATTTCATCTCCATGTCTCACCAGAAGAAAACTAATTGCAAAATAGATACATTTAGAGTAACTTCTTTTATTATAACCTATGTACTAAAGTTTATACATATTTAACGAACCAGAATGTTTTTCCGGTTGACTGTACATCATTGAAGGAGAACTGTGATCCAAAGGTAACGTTGTGAGTGTTATGTATCTTGTTAAGAAGACTAGGTCCCACCTGAGTTAGTTTTTTACAGAAGTATAGAAATCAGAGAAGAAAACTATTTCAACTTGTGCATTTGACATTTGTAAGAAGTATTTTTAGGCTTGTTAGAGGTAACTGATTTGCCATATACTTGCATTAAAATTAAGATTTGTAAAATACCAGCAACGTGTACAGAGTTAAGAACTGCTTAACTGACAAATCTCAAAAAAGTTGTTGTTAGTGGGAAATCACAGCTGATTAGAAATGTTTAGAGCATAAATGCACAAATACTTATTAAAAGTCTAAGAGGACCATGATGGTTTAACCAGCCAGCAACTCAGCTTCGCACAGCCACTTGCTCACACCCCAGATCACCTGTGTCAGGCTAGGGGAGAGAATCAAAAGGGTAAAAGTGAGAGAACTTGTGAGTTGAGATTAAGATAGTTGAAAAGGTAATGCACAAGCCACATGCACTAGCAAAGCAAATCAAGGAATTAATGCACCCCTTCCATGGGCAGCCATGTGTTCAGCCATCCCCAGGAAAGGAGGGCTCCATCAGTCTCAATTTTTGGGCCCTCGAGATGTTTGTTGAAAAGTCCTTGTCCCAAGCCCCGGTGACAGAAGAGAGTCAGGATGTGTCGGTTTAGGTTCTCAAAGTTGTTTATTGCTTCTTATCTAGTGTATGTTGTTCTCACCCGGCTTGGGTATTAGCTACAGTGTGGTCATTGCCGACTGACCACCTCGAGGGTGGTCGTAATCTTTTATACCAAATATTATGTGATCTATGTTCATAGTAAGATACCAATACCTATCACCTAGACACTGCACTTCTATGCTAAACCAATCCAAAAGGGCCACCACCACAGCAGAAGATGGAGGACAAGAAGAAGACGGAGAAGGACAGGGTCACACCCAGATTCCTCCATCTTGCCTCCTTAAACCTCCTTTATGAACCCCAAAATTCTACATTAACACCAAGTAATAAGCTAATTATTACTCTAATCAAACTCTTGTGGTTTGTAATTCTTCATACAAGGTTGGTGACCGCTCCCATGGGCTAAAATCAAAGGCACTAGTATTTTTGACTTTGTGGCAGGGTCTCTGGACCCCCTTGCCAGGGTCTCGGACCACCCAGGGCAGCTAGAGAGATGTCCTGGGTTCCAACACATCAGTATAACAGTGACTTGAGAAGATGAATCACATCACTCCACATAACCCCAAATGCTTGGGGGATATTTACACTTAAGCCCTTCTAGCTTGTAGGCAAAAAGAAAACTTCAGAGGTGGTTTCATTTCCATGTATAGGAAGTTCCTGAGTACAAAATGCGAAGTCCTAATAAACATCTTTTTTCAAGCATAGGGAAAACTCCTGACTAGAAGCTGAAGTCTTATAAAACCAGATTTTAAAAGATCAGCTTTGAGAAACTGCCAGTGGGATCTCTTGGTTTATTCAGATCAGAATGGGGCGTCTTTTTAAAGGACTACTTTAGCCCAACACAAGTTTTAATCAAATACAAATTGCTGGGTTCCATCCAGCAGCAATGATTTGAAATATAGTCCTTTCCGGCCATATATTTGACATTTCCAAAAATGAACAATGAAATCTTAGTCTCACTAAAATCAGCATCAGTATTTCTCAGTTTCTCTTCTCGCTCTAAACTGGTGGAAAGGTACAACTGACTTTTGATTTTTTTTCCTGTGATTTCTCATCTCAGGAGGTAGCAGCCTCCGCAGTTCCTTGCATAATGTACTATTCCATATTACTAGACTGAATTTTCTTATCTCCTAGACAGATGAATCTTGTCTTATTGCATATTAACAAGTTAATGTTGTCATCGGTGCTTTACTGAGGTAACGCTAAAAATAATCCAGTACTGACAAAAAAAGGTACCCACTTTAGTTCACTTGACTTAACATCATTATCAAATCACTATCAAATGCAAATCTATTGATTAGACTGTTGATACTCTCTGCTGGGTTAACGATTGGATTTGAGGATCTTAGAGATCTTTTCCAATCTAAAAAATGCTGTGATTCTGTGATCTTGTGATATCTTCTGCAGTAAAGATGAGTTTTTAGGAAGAAAGCAGTATGTGATGCAGAGAGCTGGTAGAGGTGCTTGATCCCTTCTCTCTTATCTGAAAACTTAAAGGTGAGATCTCCTCTGATGTCAGGGACGTGAATCTCCCCTGCCCACTCAGCACTTAGCTCAGAGCACAATCTGCCTGTTGGTGCTGACTGCTTTGCCTTCCTGGAAATGAGGCTGTGTGCGCACTGGGATCCACTCTGGCAGCCAGAGCTGCAGAGCAGGACTGAAACAAGACAGTCCCAATACTCTGGTTTCTTTAAGTTAAAAACCTTTTTGCATGTATTAGAATCACAGAATGTTAGAAGTTGGAATGGACCTTAAAGGTCATATAGTCCCAGCCCCCCCTGCCATGGGCAGGGACACTTCCACCAGGCCAGGCTGCCTTATCCAACCTGGTGTCTTAACGTGTTCAAGGGCCAAGTGACTTTTGCAAGAAAATGTTATATTTTCTGGTTACAATTTTGTACATACATTTTCTTGGCACTAAGCAAGTTTTAGGGGTTTTTTTTAATCTTTCAGTATTTCATCTTTCTACTGCTTTTGCTTTTCCTTTGAGCTATAGTCATGCACTTTGCCCCAGACAGGTCTCTGAAATAAAAGAGTAATGAATCCTTCTTTCTAGTTTCAGCTTGCAGCCAGTTCATTCAGATAGATTATATTTCTAAACTCTGGGTGTGAGGTACATGGTCTCAAATGACACATCATGAGAAATATTCTAGCAAATGACGGTCTATTATCACTCTGTCCTTTGAACTGCAACATCATTTAAAAAAGGGGGAAAACCCACATTAATTTAAATACAAAGAATATGGTAGATGATTTCTTCTCCTCTGTCCAAGTCGGGTGGTTCAAAGGAATGATGTTTTCTTTGATTTCTTCTCCAGTATATATCTATATCAGTACACAGAACTTTGAATAGAGTTGCCTGAATTGGTGTATTTATTTTAGTTTTATTTTGATTCATGGATTGCAATGTGAAACAAAGTATATATACAAAGCAGATATTCTGTCCTATCACACTGTGCGATTTGTACAACCCTGAAAATTGAGCTAAATCCTCTGGGTGTGAAGTAAGAAGAAACAGCTCATTCCCCTCTGCTCCTCAAAACCACATGAACTTAAATATTAATGAAACTTTCATGAATCACACATAACACATACTGCCCCTTTGTGCTGGAAAAGGCCCCAGCTTTTTATGGTTGGTACTGTTCAGCCAGGAGAATAGAAAGCAGAGTCATAAAACAGTAATTAATACGCTTCTGAGCTGAGCTATTTTATTGTGTAGATGCTAATTAAGAATGATAGATCCCAGTTACTGAGTGGCACATAATACATTCGGTCAGCATAAGTGAAAGGTCAGTTATCATTTTGACTGCTTTAAATGAAAATGTTTTCCCTTATGTCAGTGATTTCAGGAACCACAAATGTCAAAGTGAAATGCCTTATGCCTTCTCTTTCTAGAATGCAGATTTTTAGTGAAATAATCAGGAGCATTTGCTTTGTGAAAGCATTGGATTTGCTGTGTGGGTTCTGACCAAACAGTCAGGAGAGAAAAGAAATGAAAATTCAAAAACTTAAAAAAGTAAATTTTAAACCTTGGAATTGCAAGTGCATTCCATTCGAGGTGGTTCTCTGAGATGCTGTAAAATGGACTGGCTTTCCAAATGGGGCAACCCCTGCTGCCAAAAAATGATTAAATGAGACTGGACACTTCAAAGTTCTCTTTTGGAAAATCTCATCCACTTGATCAAAACATTCCTTGATAGGTTTCAAATATTTTTAAGTTAATAATTTTCAGAAAAATGGGAAAAGGATAGTCTTAAGTCCAGAACTTGAGATTAATTCAGACATTGCAGCTTTATACAGCAACGAAACAAGTCAGAAAGGGAGCTCATGTTCTGGCAGTAGGAATGTTAGACATCTCACAGATGCTCGTGCCAGTGCTACATGTTTAACTTCACTTGTCATCTCGGTATTCTTCATAGCTTAGACACCTTCTATTTTTCTTTAGTACTGTATAACCATGATTAAAGTCAATTGAAAAAATCCTGTCCTGAGGCTATTAAGACCCTTCGATACTTTAAAGGATGCATGCTGAGAAAAAAGCATAACATGATGTTTAAAAAAAAGTCAGTATTACTTTTAAATATTGCTTTATTAAATGTAATTTGATATTTTGATCTCATATATATGTCATTCCTCTTTAAGGATGATCTATTACAATTAAAAAAGAGAAAAATAGGTGACAAAGAAATACTTTTAGTTCAGTTCTGTGATGGGTTTTGGGCAGTCCCAAAACCACTAGAGGTATAACTGGGGACTGCAGTTAATGTTGTAGTTCACATAGCAGTTGAGTATTTTAAAACTGCAAGCTTCAATTGACCATGAGGTGCTGTTATACCTCCTACACATTCTATTGCAGTGCAAGAAAAGAATGATGTGCACTTAAAAAAAATTAAAATGCTGAAACAGGACTGCAAATAGAAGTTCATAGTTTTCCAAAGCAGTGTTGCTATTACTGAGTGCTTTAAAGAATAGCATCTCCTTGCACAGGAAATTGATACTTGATACTGCTTCTGATAATGTCAGAGTAAGTGTTTGAGTAAATGGGTTTAGCATGCTATAAAGTGAGTGACTAAGTGAAATTTCTTAGGTAAATGGGTATGGTCAGTAATGCTGATCACTAGAGCAAAAGAATGGGAAAGTCAGCACAGTAACAAAGGCAGAGATTTCACCTAAAAGTCGGTGATGGACAGAAATACCCAGCACAGATCAGAGAGTGAATTGCTCAGTGAAAGGGAGTAATAACTGATGTAAATGGCATCTGAATAAAGCCCTTGGCCTTGCTAAAAATGAAGAATAAAAATGAATGGGCTTTCAGCTCTTGGAGGAAGCCAGCAAGTGGGCAGGCACAGAGCTCAAGGCAGTCGGGGCAGTGCTCCTGCTGCTCACCAGGATGTGGTGCATGAGAACCAGCAATAGAGTCTGACTTGTGTGCACAACAGGGACATTGCAACTAGCAGCTTATGTTTTAGTATAATGCTAACTTACTCGGGCAGCTCTGGACACACTCCTAAGAAGCCACTAATGACATTGCAGTTGTGTAACTTGAACAGTCTCTGTTCTTGCTCAGACTGCCAAGAATACTGCAACCCAAAAAGCCTGTTACGCAACTGCAAGAGAGAAATTTGGGCCACTGCAGACAGCCGCATTTTGACAATTAGATTTTTGTCCAGACTGGCTTTTCGGCTCATTTTTTATGTTAACAGGACTATGGTTTTCCCATAAAGGCTTCTTCAGTATAGCAAAGCCATGTATTTTACCAGGAAGCTGAATAGTAGTGTTGTAGTATAATGGCATCTGTAATTCAGCTTCTATTTATCTGTACCTTTCTGAGTAATGAAGCTGCTGACAGCTTTCCAGAAGATCCACTGCAAAATTATAATCAAGCTAGGTGTTCTTTGGAAAAGAGAAGAAAGAAATGTTTCTGTAGAGCTTGTTTGTCTGGACCTATAACAGGAGTAGAAGAGACCTCGTGTGTCACTTGCTTCAGTCCTATGCAATCATAGGATGTCACATTGTCCTTTTAAAAATTAGATCACTTTCTATTTTAAAATGCATAGAACTTTTTTTCTTTCCCCCTCTGCTGCTATTCTTGTGGAAAGAGAGTTCCAGCAGTCTGCTTGCTATAAAACCATCTTCTCCTTTCTGCCCTCAATTTATGCCTGACCATAATTGATGAAAGACTAGACAAATTACATCATTATTTGTTTATCCTCATTTGTGGTATGCCATTTATATGAGTGTCATTTTAGTAAACTTCAGTTGTTGAATTACTGACTTTAAAAGACTGAGAAGAATGTGTGGGATCTGGGAAATTCAGTGGAAGTCTATTGATATCGAAGAGATATTTTAGGTTGGTTTTCTGGGTGCTGGTAATGCTCAGTTTCAGGACTTGAGTAACCTCTCTGATCTTGAGATGAAGGTGAAGTCCTTGTCAACACAGGAGAGCACTCATTGAACTGCTAACTATGCTTGGGAATTTACCTGCAGGCACAATAAAATCCATTATGTCTTCAAATATTGATCTTACATTTGATTTGGAGTGTAAGCTATAATTTAAACTATTGAAGCAAGTTGTAGATTTTCTCTGAGAATTAACTATGAGTAATTAAAAGAGATTTTCTGGCTCAAAAGAATACAGCAGAAGACTGCTCAAAGGGAAGTGGTTGAAAGGGAGGGAGGTTACTAGTGACATCAAGGAAGCATAGTCTAGGGACCAATTTTTTAAAAAGTTTTTTTAATGTCTGCAGCACAAAAAGAAAACCCCAACTATACATTTGGGAAATGAGGATGACAATTTCTGCTCAGCATGGCTGGTTACAGCAGTTGTTAGACAGACGTAACTCCTGGAGCAAACCCAAAGAAGTAGCACTCTTGAACCAGATGCTGAGCTCAAGAGTCAGGCTCTTCCTTTCTTCTCTCTCTTGATTTTTGAATTCATTTCTGAAAAATGGCCTTTGCTTCAACAAAGCTTGATTCTGGGTAAAGACCTAGAATCCACCTCAATTTTTGTGCAGGTGTTGTACCAGCTAAGCTAGAGGGAAGTACTTCCATGAATGTTTCCAAGTCAGTGTGTCCCCTGTTGCTCTGAAATTTTTCTGTGCTCACTGTTCTGATTATTTTCTTAAGAGACATTTCAGTGTATTTTGCCTATTTTCCAGGTTCCTGCTGAGCTTATGTAGGGAACAGGCAGAGAATTCTTGAGGCACAGGGAGCTCTACTGACTAGTGTAGTAGACTAAACTTCATGTGGCTGAGAAGCTTTCAGGTGAAAGCCAGAGCTGTTTTCAGGGTTAATGGTTGCTAAGCATGGCTAATGTAGCCCACAGTTTTGGATTCAGGCACCTCAGGACAAACTAATTCCTGGTTTAGATACCTAAAACCTACTTTGGATATGGACCAAATGCTTTATGTTTGGAGAAATGTTGTGGAGAATATAAGAGCTGATTTCAGCATGCAGATACTTAAACTTGATTAGAATAAAAAAAGCAAGAATCTTATGCATAAATTAGGGTTAAAAGACAGTCAGATTGAGATCTAAGCCCAAAAAATCAAGGAAATCCTGGAGTAGAATTATTACACCAGTCTTTCTGTCTTCCTCCACCAGACTCAAACTCCCTTTATCCCAACAAATATAGTTGCCTCTGTATCTGCCACTGGGGTTTATTATCTTCATGTGGAACAGTTTATTATCATGCAACCAATATAAACAGTTAAAAAGATGTTGTCTCTGTTATGTTTTGGCTGACCAGAGCCTGATTTGTTAACCTTCTGAGCCTGCTGTGAACCTTGCTTAGTTTTTAGTAACATGTATGAAACCCATTGGCCTTAATACAGTGGGTTGCTATAGCTGTGCTGCTTCTCGTGCTCTTCCATTTTTCAATATTGTAAAAACACTTAAATCTCGGTTATTGCTTCCAGCATCCCAAAATAGCATTTTGAATAGATTCTGTAATACTGTACTTGTTTTTCTATTATTTATCTAACAAGCCACCCATGGTGTGTAAATTCCATCAAACAATGCCTGCATTGTAAAAAAGAATAACTACTGGTGTCCGTTTTAAATGTTATTCTGTTTGCTTAGTAGGACTACATATACATTTGAAAACAGCCAACCAAGTTAGGATGAACTAGTGCTTTTTGAGTGCTTCTTTTCTTCTTCTTCCAAACTGTTCTTTCTCTCTAAAATAAAGAAATACTTCTAGAAAGATGAGGAACTTTGTCCTGAATAGAAATCCTGGCCTCTGAACATCAAACACTCATCTCAGCATTTTTTCACAGGGAACAGCAATTTTCTGTATGGGGCTGGGGAAAGAGGATAAACCATAAATAAATTAACACCTTTCAGGTTTTTATGCATTTGTGTGCCCTATGGATATTTGATGTAAGTATATGAATTATCGTTGTGAGACTAGATCCAAAATACCAAAGAGCAGTGAAGAATCTCTCTTTTCAAAAGTATTGACAGGTGAACAACTAAGTGTCTTTTTTTTTAAAATACAGAGTAAACAAACATTTTAATGTGTGGCCTGTGACTCTCAAAATGAAGCATATTAAAGAAGTTGATGTTTTTCAACTCTGTTGCCATTGCAATATTTTAGCTTTTAAACTGATTTAATGAATGTCGATTGTGTAGCATGTTGCATTTTACTAGACTCACAAGAACTAAATATAACACTCAGCCTCTCAGATTTCCAGGAACTCATAAAAGATCCTTCTTTTGTGCAGAAGAAGGCATTTTTAATGTCTCTTAAAGCAGAAATGTTTTACTTGCAGTTCTGTGTATAATGGGAGTTATTACTACTATGTATGCACAGTTGCTAGATCTGTGCATGGTAATGCAGCAGTATAGATCCCCATTGTTAAGTATTTTCCATGCATTTAAAATAGGATTAATGGACTGCTTGCATGGCAAGTTCTATTTACAGTTCAGAGTTTAAATCTGCAGGTATGTACTGTTTACAGCTGAGACTATCAATTGTTGATCTTTGGAAGGATTGACATTTCACTTTATCAATACTGGAAATGTTTAATTTGCAAATGAATCAGATCTTCACAGTAGTGTTTGAAAATGAGGGAGGTAATTTTTATGTATATATTGTTGTTAAATGCATTATGCATTTTAGGAGTGTTCGCCACTTAAGCAATAAGGAGTATGTGTTTAAAATTGACACTGTTGTTCAAAGAAAAAGAAAGCAGAGTCCCATCTTCTTTATTTGTCTCATACAGACTCCTGCACAGTAGCAGGCAAAGCAATGTATATTTACAAATAGAGAGAAAAGGAATACAAAACCTCATATTTAATACTTGATAGTTTATTCAACTCTGTTATCACCATGAGATTAATGTAATCAAAATGACTGTCCTACCATAATAGTTTGTAGACTAGAAGTGAATACATTCTGAAATTTATGTTTGTGTTTATGTTTTAGTTAGTGGTTTAGGCTATGAAATTTTGGCCCTGGAGTTAAACCTAAAGGTTTTCAAACCAAGAAATCCATGGCTAAAATACGTGTGGTGGGAGGGAATAATGTAATTGCACACAGCTTTTTGATAAACAGACTAAATTGTGCTTCAAAGGACAGATGTGTCTTTAATAATCTGAACCATTTGCATTTTCAGATTAAATCCTGCTTGATTGCATTGTACTTGATATGTATGCTTAAATCTATATGTTAAATGTTATACTTTGATATAGAGCATATTGTTTGACTTTGTTCTTATGATCTGACAAGCTTCATTATATAATAAACTAGTTTAAATAAATCTTAAAGACATAAAAGTGTTCTTGACACTAAAAAAAAAATTTGAAGCACACAAATGATATATTGGTTAGATGTTCCAGAGAGAGTCAAAGCTTTTTTTCATTCAGATCTTTGAACATGTGTTTTGAATAAAGCTGTAAGGCATTTTCCAGTAACCAGTGTTGTATTACAAAAATGAGTAAAGTAAAACAAAAGGAAAACATGTTTCAACATTTTATTCAGTATTGTCACACATTGTTGCACATTTCCAGCTGGAAGTAAATGTGACATTTGTAATGCTAATTTTTCAAACCTAACCTTTTATAACATATAAAATATTACTTGGGATGGTGTGCCCTTGTGAAAAGAGCAGGAGTAATGAAGTACTCGATCAGGGTTCAATTGGATTCCTAATGGCTTGAGCGCAATTACACTGCCAGTTGGTTGCAATCAATCAAAACCATTTTTGAATTGTTCTCTTAAAATGTATCTAATGTTAACTGCTGATAAGCAGGTTACAGAGCACTTGACCTGATATAGTAGCAGTGTGGGTGTCTCACAAACAACAAGGAATGCTGTTAATGCTACTGTGTTTGTCCCATGTGAGGAAGACCTCCCTGATTTGTTAATACACACTGTAGCTTTGCTCCATATTATGTGTGATGGAAAAATGTGAACCTAAGTGTAATGCAGCAGCATGTAAGGAAAATGCAGTATATAATTTTGGTGTTATTTATATAATACTGTTAATTGTGGGCTACAGATATATTAACTAACTCAAAAAAAAAAGCAACCAAACTCATTGAGTTGTTCCCCATTTTCATCTATCATAATGACAAATTGCCAGACTCTGTTGACTGAGAGAGGGAAAGCAGAGGAGAAGCAAGAAGGGAAAGAGCACATGCAAGCAATTCAGATATTAAAAAATGGCAAATTAAAGAAAAAAAAGAAAAAATCTTACAATTAAGCTGTAATGGAATTTATGGAAAGATGGATATAATTTATTTTGGTTTTATTTGTCCAGGGCTATAACATATTAGCCTGGGAATATAATCTAAACCATACCACATTCAATGTTGCTAATGGGACATTTATGCTAAAGGGACTTATTCCCATACTTCAGGATAGGAAAAATATACTCTAATGTTTCATTGCAAGGCATTCCTCTGAAAATGGAAGCTAATTAAATATTTTTTGCTGTTAGTTGAAAATATCGTACACCTGAAGACCTTTAATCCATGTGAAAAATGGTAGAACTCAGCAAATGTGGTACTTGAAGCAAGGCTGACAGTTTCAGGAGGTTCAGTACCTCCTTATTAGCCAGTACCTAATTTTTACCTCACTGCATGTCAGCAGGTGACATTTTGCTATGAGTGTGGCAGTATGAAAGTGTTTCACTAGTTGTGTTTGATCCCATGATTCCTCTCCTGACTCTGGTAGCACAAATGCCATGCAATTGTAGCAAGACAGGGTGGGTGCCAACGTGCTTTTTTTGCAAGCTGGGTTAATGCTTACATTCAAATGTTGTTCCAGTTGAAGACAGCAACAATAATTGCATGCATCTCACTCAAAGAATATCTGTTTGTTTCCTGACCAAATTATTTGTTAAATATGTATCTTTTTTTGATAATGAAAAATAAGTAAAGACTTACGCTGTAACTGTATTCCTTAAACACATCCCAAGCATCACCAGCTAAGTTTGATGCCTAAAACATTGGCTTCCTCAATATTTAGCCTTCACCTCTACTTCAGATGTTCAGCTTGGCAGGTGCATAGATCAAGTCCTCATATTTTTGGAAACTAAAACAAGCACAGTTTCATTGCACAGTGAAAACTTGCAGCTAGAAAAAGAAAAGCAGAAAGGAGGATTTTTTTTTTTAATCAGTTAAGGACAAAACATACTTCCAGATGGTCTCTCTTATATTGTACTGCTTTATATACAGGGCCATCTGTAACTCTTTAGTTAATTTCCACTGGTCTAATTCTGTACTTGCATGTATGTATCTAGAATAGATTTGACCAAAATATGGGGCTTTTATGTACTGTTTGTGGGATATTTTCAGAGTAATATGTAACAGACCTTGGCTGCTCTGCCCTTTGTGTAGATACAGAATGCCAAAGGGTAGAGGAATGGCCTCCTCTCGTATCGTACCCGATTCTTTGGAGGCTCCTTAAGTCAAAGGAGTACAACAAACAGATTTGGGTTGTCATGTGTACATACAGGGGGAAGCTCTGCATGCTCATTTGAATCCACAGTATTTATAATGAACATGCTTCATATGAGTGTTTAAACTCCCCCATCCATTTACTACATTTAAAAATACCTCTCCTCTCTTTTCCCAAAGACAGTCATTTACAGCTTTCAAGATAATGGTGGGAAAATTTTGTGCAGAGGCATCGGTGTAATGGCAACATCATTTATTCTCTTCATGTGCCAGTTTTCAAATGATTTGAAATTGCAGAGTGAATTTTTGGTGCATTCATTTTTAATTGACCATGTTGGAAAAAAAAGGAGCAAACATCTGAAAACATCAACTTGTCTGAAGTGTTTGTCCTTCATTTTTTATTTTCAAAATGTCTCCTCTCTTCATATAAGTTAAGTTGTAAAGTCAAAAGCAAGTAAAAAATATATCAAAGTAATCTAATCTGTTACAATGGCCCTAATGTAGACAATGCTTTCAGCATTTGAGATCTATTTAAATATTTGTTCTGCATAAACTATACAGAGCAATGTAATTACTTCTGTTACCTCATATATTCAGATTTTACTATCCAACTTTTATTTCTTACTGGGTTTTTTGCATATTTTACTTTTGATGGCTTACTTTTTTGAATTTAAGAACATCATGCAGTTCTTTTTCTGGTCCTTAGACATGCAAAGAAATAGGTAATCTTTTTGTCTCTGACACCATTTTTCTTTCTTCTTATTGTAAGACTATCATTTAGAAGAACAGTAACATTGCAGTTGTCTCTGTCTCCTTGTAGATCTTTCATAACGGGTGCTTTCAGGCAATGAAAACCACAGAGCATATGGATCAAAAAGAATGGGAATCAGGTGATGAAAGCAATTGTTTCTTGTTGCCTGTCTTGATTTTCTCCTGAGTTTGTGTTGAAAGGTTGAGGTTGAAGTCAGATGATAAATTTCCAACATCCTTGGATGGTTTAGCCATCCTCATGTTCTTGAGAAAGATAGCTGAATCCATTTTCATACTAGTTTCAGCTGGAGATTTTTGTTTTTCTTGCTGGGAAATCCTATCATTTCTTTCAATGTAAATAGTGATAGTGAACAGCAAATGTTGCTCTGATCTTCTCACTTGGAATTAAGTGGTTTTCCTCATTAACTAAGCACAGGAAAAAGAAAAATCCGATGTATCTGTTGCCAGAAGATGATTGTTACATATATTTCGGTTTATGACTAACATTACTTGTCAGAAATAAGTGTGCCTGAAGAACAGTTTTACCTCCCTATGGACGTAGATACTTTACATGGAAGATAGCAGTCCCAACAAGTTGGGCCATCCCAGTGCTCCTGTGCTACTTTGGGGTTTTACCTACCTGACAATATATGAAGTGGAAAGGGTTGTTTGTTTTTTTAATTAAGCAGTTTTTCTAAAGTGCTCTCTGCAATCCGCTACTGCTCTGCTGTTTTAAAACTAATTACAGAAGTGTTGGCATTAGTTATCATAAAGAGAATAGGGAGAAGTTGGTAGGGGGCTCTGGAGAGAATGGGGAGCACGGGTTTAATTGGGATATTTTTCTGGCTGAGTAAGAGAGCGGGCGTTAGCATTTATGTTAAATCTGCATAAATTGACAGTGGGTATCTGTTTGGCTAGTTGTTAATATGATCTAATTCTGTGCAACATTTGAGCATGATGCACATGATGCAAAGCACAGAGGGACAGGCCACTCTTGGAGTCCTGTGGGATGATGTTGCTGTTGGCTGCTGCTGAATCTCTTACCAGGAAGTCAGTGAGGATGCCAGCATGTTCCTCTTTTTCTCTTCACTGTGTTGTTCTTCATGCTTTCCTTCTTACCTCTCAAAAGAAAGAAAT
>OU383773.1:18962522-19045022 GCA_910950805.1 Acrocephalus scirpaceus scirpaceus
CAGCACCAGTCCATGCTGGAGGCTTACAATCTGGAAATCAGCTTGGCAGAGAAGGACCTGAATGACCTGATGAACAAGTTGACAGCAGCAAACCCTTGCACTCAAGAAGACTGATCCTTCCCCGCTGTTCTGAACTGGGGAGACACACCTGGATTCTGGATGTTGTGTTGGGCTCCCTAGTACAAGAGAGCACATGGATATACTGGAGTGACTTCAGCAAAGGGCCACAAGGATGATTAAGGGACTGGACTGTACAAAGAAAGGCTAAGAGTTTGGGCTGTTCAAAGAAGGCTCAGATACAGATATATCAACATTTAAACACAGCTGATGAGGAGAGTAAAGGAATCAAAGCCTCACTCTACTCAGGAGCACCCAGTGATAAGACCAGAAGTAATGGGCGCAAACTGAAGCACAAAAAATTCCATCCAAACACGCAAAACCACTGTGAGGGTGATGGAGCACTGCAACAGTTTGCCCAGAGAGATGATGGAGTCTCCATGCTTAGAGATAATAAAACCCCCAACTGGACATGGCCCTGAGCAACCTGCTCTGATCTATATCCTGTTTGAGCAGGGGCTGAACTGGACAAATTCCAGAGATGCTCACCAGCCTCAGCCATGCTGGGATTCCATGAAGCAAGTACTGTCCTGCAAGTGCATTGACATGAAGGGAGCATCCAGATTTCCCTTTTAAAATAATACAGAATCACTCAAAACTCAGTGATGTAAATGAAGCCTAAGGGCTCCAGCATGTCAGCTTGCCTGAGATGTTAATGTTTTGACAAGAATGTTAAGAGAAGGGTAGGAACACTGTACAAAATAAATTTAAATTCTGACAACTTACAGAAATTATTTAGATATTTTATGAACTTCTAAACACTCAGTGTATAATATATGCTAGAGTCTTAATTTTAATTGTGTTAATAACTAGTTAATATTTTCTCTTTAATTTCTGATTTAATGTAGACACATAATTTGTCACAGGTCTGGCCAGCTAGTGAAAAAAAACCCCAACCTTGTTTATGAACCATTGAACTACTAAAACAAGAGGTATTAACATTACTAAGAAGGTAAGAGAAAAATATATGAGCTGATGGTACCTGGAGTGAAGATATAATTCCCCTACCTACTTACTTACAAGGTTATACTCTTTAGAAAAATACCACAGATACACAGAATTTTGTGTTATTAAATACATATGCATAAAAATATTATAGAAGTAGTTCTTAACACTCTTTTAAAAGACAGTCATTAGCAACAAATAAAGTAAAAATGCATCTGGAACAATTCAAAATATCAATAGTGTACGATAAATAATTTTTTAGATTTAAAACACATTTAATCTTTTCAGTTTGTAACCTCAACTATCCAAGTTTCTGCTTTGGTGATGTGTTAATGCTTAGTTGCACTGAAAATGTTCAAGCTTTTCAATTCAGCTCTGAACTCAGCCTTGACAGAACAATTTATCAGTACAGTATATATCCACTATTATGCGTACTATTAATGGACATGTCTTTTTAATACTTTATAAGATGTTATATGAACTTAAACCTTTATTTGCCTTTTTGCAACGTTTTTTGAGTTATTTTCCAACCTAAACAATTCTCTGATAACTTTGTTGCCTCTAAATTAAAATTAGGAATGACTGTTGGGAAGAAGAGTTGGATCCTCTTATGCAATTCTGCTACAAATAAGACACAAAGTGCTAGAAAGTTGATTTTCCTTCAGCTTAAGTCCATGTAACTCACAGAGCTGATCAAAATACATAGAAACACCAATGGTATTATTTTATAGTGATTGTTCTGGTGATGTCACGTGTTCTCATCTTTTCATTATTAAGCCAAATAATTTAAATGTATCAAAATCTTTCATCAGGAAATCTATAGGTTTTGAAATAGAGAAAAACAATCAGCAGAAAGATTTTAGTTTTTATTGTATTTTTGAGGCATTTAAATTCCCTTGATGATAATAATTACTGGGAAGATAAAAATGTTTCCAATGGCAGAAGAAAAGTCACTACTGACTACAGTCTCTACTTTGCTTTCCAGATCCTATCAGATGTACTGTACTTACAGTAATCATATGGAAGATATTATGACAGTTGTAATATGTTAGGTGTGATTCCAGTTACAATGCCTGCACAGGATAAAAATTTTTAAAGCTTCAATTTGAGACAGCAAGAGACTGACATCAAAACTGAAGACATGAAGATGATGATCGATAGACATGATACCACTTAAAATGACAAGAGCAGAAAAACTCATAAAGCAAGAAGAAAGGAATGAATGACCTTGTAAAAAGGCACAGATAATAATCTATAATCTATAATGCCAGCTGCAACTGGGAGTGTGGGTCTGCAATGTGTAAGCACGAGTATCATATATTTTCTGTGTAGGGGAGTAAGAAAGTGATTTGAAATGTAATTTCAAATTTCACACACGGGAGTGAGTTATTGTAAATAATCTTAGGGCCCAATTCTTGAATGAACTTTAGAAAGAGGTTAAAATAGTTTTGAGAGGTGAAGAATAAAATAGTTGTAAATGTAACTGAAGATATTTTCACTGATTGCTTTTATCAGCATCCTGCTAGCCTGAAAAATGTAAAAGAGATGTGTAAATCCGATCTAGTCCACATTTTTGATCTCTTTAATCGGTGTAACAGGAGAGTGACCAGAATACTGTGATTCAACTGCTGCTGAACTTCGACCAGAATATAATGTTGTCAAAAATCCATGAGAAGATGATACTTGCATTTCTCCTTTGAACTTCCTTTGTGAACTTCTAGGGCAGTTTAGGAACTTCCTCTTTCACTTGAATGTTCATTGCCTTTTTCCGCACATTCCAAAAGATATATTTGAGTCTCTTTCACTGTCAAAAGTATTGTTCAAATTTCTGGAGCTAAAGTAATGTTGTGTATTAGTAAGCAAGGTAAGTGGAGGCAGTTAACATCTATTTTAGAAGCCAGCCAACATTTATGAACACGTCTAAGAATGGCTTGATTTTTTTTTAGTGACAGAACTAGCTGGGAAAGACTAAATATTATGAATATCAATACTTGGGTGTGTTAGCATATCACTCACTATTCTCTTGAGCTAGGTCAATAGCAGCACAATCAGGAAATACATCCCAAAGAAGAAAAAGTACTTGCAATCTTTTCTTTGCTGCTTGCTGGCCTGGCATGCTAGATTTTTTCCAAGAGTACTTGAATGAGATAAGGAAGCAAGGAAGATTTTGGATAACTAGAGAACAGTCAGATATAATCTACAGGTTGGGTATGACTGGGGTTAGGAAGATCCAAAGGGAAAACATAGCTGCATAATGCCTAGTTTTAAATTTTTCAGTTATTAAGCTGACTTCTTCAGGTTAGAGGTGTGCATTAGTCACACCTTTCCCTTGATGGACAAAATCCTTTGCTAAGATAAACAGAAATTTCCAACTAAATCTTGGCTTTTAGCATCTAAAGGGCATTGCACCATGGAAATAAAACTCAGTCCATACACTGAAGAGGAGGAGGTATCAGGGTGGCAGGGAAGTATTGGGGACCTCAGCAGGGAGGCAAAGGCACATTTAATGTTGAATCAAGCCTGAAGTATATTGGCTTTCAAACAGATTGGGTTCGAGATATCAAAATGCTTCTTTTCATCATGTTTGAAATTCAAATGAATATTTGAGTTGGAGAGGTTCAAGACAGACTTGGCTGGTTAGCACTGTAAGAGGTACAGAGCTGTTAAAAACATCTGCCATAACTCTGGAGTTTTATACAAGCAATAAATAATATATAATAATGACTATTAACTACAAGGGTTCTCTTCAATGGCAAAATACACTTTTTTTTTTAATAGTATGAATATTTTACAGAATGTTTTATTTTTCTCAAGTGACCTTGCAACACATTGCCACTCCAACCCTTTAATAATTTAGCCCAACTGCTGAACCATAGCAGCAAAGGTTTTCAAAGTGTACTGTTTATGTTTGGTTACAAAAATGAAACAGGATCCAGCTGCAGTCTACTAACACATGGCTTGGCCACCTGAATATTGGCTATGCATGATTAACAGGCACACGTGGACACTTGGAGTCATAAAAGAGAGCAGCAAATACAAGGGGAGAACATTTGCTGCATAAACCCCATCAAAATCTGCCTTTGCAAAACACCAAATGCAAATTGTTGTTATCCTGTTGAAATCACTCCACAAGCCAGCAGTTAAAGTACCTACAAAACTGAAGATGTTTTAGCTCTGCTTTTAGCTAGTTGCAAAAAATAAGGGTTTTTGCTTCCATCTGTTGGGAAGTTCATATTGATCAGATTGAACCAAATACTCAACAAAAAGTCCTTGTGGGACATCCCAGTGCAACCTTTTGCATGCACTTCCACAGCAGATTGCAAATCACACAATGGGTAAATTCTCACAATATACTGGTTGTCCAATTTGGATCCAATCCTAAAGAAATATGCCCAAATTCACAGAAATACTGGGCACCTGTTTATCCACTCTGAGCATCCCTGCCACTGCTTGCAGATCCCACAACCCTTGCCTTGCTTTCCTGTATCGCATCAGTAAATTAGTGACAGAGTTGTCCAGGGATAGCAAAACACAGGCTGAACCCTGCCAGGCTCCTAATGGAAAGACACTCAATTCCATTTTGGCCATAAATATAAATCACAGAAAATAATTAATTATTTTTAAAAAAAAAAGTAATTGCCAAACAACTCTTGGAAGCTACTCGATGGCCCTTGCTTTTACAGCAAACATGATCCCAAATATTGTTTATAAACAGCTCTCAAACTCTGTCATAATTTAGCATTCACCTCACTTTTGGGGGGGGATACACAGCATGTAATTTCAAACCACATGAGAATTATTGAGAGAACTTTGCACTAACTGAATAGTAACAACTCTTTTGCAGCCCTCTTTGGAGGCACTGCAGTTGGTGCACGAGCAGGCTTGCTCACACATCTGGTTTTATCACAGTAAAGCTGATCAGAACTGAGCCTGCAAAGCCAGCAGCACTCCCACTGCAGTCAAAAACAGAGGGGCAGCTGTTTTCACGTGTTCATGCAGCAAATTACTCTTACTTTACTCTTGCAAAATCTACAGTTTTTCATAGTTTTCCTCCAAAGAGATCTACTAATCAAAATTATCTAAAATATTATCAATACTATACAAAGAAGAATGGAAAGGAATTCTTTCTATATAACCCATATGAAAGTAGCAGAAAACTTATATCTACTTTGTAGATATAAATTGATATGTCTAAACCTATATTAAAACTTTACAGGTTTTCATTTATGTATTTGCTTAAGAGTATGAGCCCAGTCCTTGCTTTCCCATGGCAACAAAAATGAAATAATGAAACCCAGGCCTAATGGCACTATAGATTTTCACTCCAGTAAACCTGAAGCTGCATGATTTGTCACTCATGCATTTATCTATATATGGTAAAGTAAGTAAACACCACATAAAATATATTTTGTGCTTCCTCGGTCTTGGACAGATTAGCACAAATTAAATTTCACACTAATCTGCCCATGGTCAGGAGTGCTACATTAGGAGTGAGGGGGATTCAGCTAATTGTGAAGAATATTTTTCTCTAATAAAATTATCTGTGAATATAGCAAATATATTCTGGAGAGCTAGCTTTACCAATATGTTCTATCAATACTGGATCAATAAATAATGAAGAAGAATATCTGTATGCAGAAATATGTCGTGCTTGTCAGTATTACTTTATTTGTTCACCAAATTTGAAATGAGTTTTCTTCTCACTTATGAGAAGAAAACTACCGTGTTTTCAATATTCATCATTTAGGTTACACTGTTTAGTTATGTTTGACCACCCAAGTCACATGGCATTTGAGTCACGTAAGTCTGAAGAATACGCTGAACTGCCAGAAGAGGGAAGTCCAGGATCAGAAGTTCGTTTCTCTGAGCAAATGTGAAACCTGACATCAGAATATGAAAACCTACAAAATACTACCCTTTTTTAAGGCAAAATTGCTGAAACAGGATCATGATAGGCATTGAGGAGAAAATAGTATGAATACTTACAAGATAACTTCTGCAACTCCAATGTTTATACTGATTGATTAAAAAATCTGGGTATTTGTCTAAAGAAAATGTTATCTTTCTTAAAAATAACCAACCAGTTCTGGTCATCCCTGGTTTTGGCTGAAGGACAAATAAAAATCTGTGTGCCTTAGCCCTGGCCATGCAGGAGGCAGTGCTTTTTCTTTTCACTGAGTAAAGATACATGGGTAGCAATGCTGCATATATCCAGGTGAATTGTAACCCTGATAAAGATCTGTGGATACCTCAAGGCTGGCAGCAGCTAAACTTCTTGCCACTGGAAGCAATAGAGAAAAATATCCTGAATTTCACCACAGGGATGAAGGTCTGACTGATGTAAAAATCAGTATGTAAAACATGCCAAATACACTTGAGACTAAATACTTGGAAGTATTTGTACATAGTAGGGAAACTGAGACAGTATTATACTTCAGTTTGTAGACCTAATTTTCCCACAACAAAACTTCATGTTCATTTATAAGTCAGGTTTCTTTTCTAACTTTTGAGAAAGCATTACATAGTTAAAAATCAGGAATGGTGGTATGTAGAACATTGATAAACAAATGTTAGGAACTCCCCATTCTCTTCAAACGGAGAAAACTACACTACATACCCACAGAAAACTGTAAACACTATAAAACATTATGAAATGTATTTACAATACTCTGAATGACTTTAAACAAATGCTGTTAATACTTTAAATATCCAGTCTTTTCTCATACAGACTCCTCTGCAACTGTAGCTGTTGAAGATATAAATTCAAGTGCAATGCTTCAGCATAACATTTACACTTCTACTTTAACACATTGATCGAAACACATTCCACCCTCATTTTTGCGGCGAGATGCCTTCTCCTCCAGAGCAGGGCAGGACGCAGCTGGTGGGTTCCCTCCAGGCCGAGGGCTGAGGCCGGGACAGCCGCGCCGGCGCTGGGTCCTGCCGGCTCCCGGCCGGGAACATCCGCGCGTCCGCCGCGGGAGCCGTCCCGGGCCGGAGAGGTCGCGGGCAGAGCGGAAGCTTCAGACAAACTTCATTAGAGAAGACCTCCCACGGAGTCAGGAAGTACAGAAAGGTACCTGCCTTTCTTTCCAAGCTTCTCCGAGAGGAGTCTGGGCGTGCCTGGCTCCAATTGTAGCCCCAGATTTTGCATAAAGTCTATGCGTAAAGGATTGTAGAAGTGTAATTGGATCTTTATACAACCTTGTTCCACAGAATAAAGGATGACAAACCAAACGTATTTATATAAAAAGAAAGGATTTACTAAGAAAATTATTAGACTAAAAGAATTTAGTCAGAATTATTTATTACACAGTATATGTAGCTGTAAATACTAGTATAGTGTAGTGCACAATTTTTGAAGCAATATTGAAGCAATTATATTAAAACTAGCAAAACCAAGTAGAGAATGCTCTAATCTATGTAGGATGGGATATTACTCATCCCATACCCATATGTGGGCAAATCTCTTTTGCTCTGCCTCAAGAAGTACCCTTCAGGGGCATTCCCACTCAAGACAGAGCTCTCCAAACACACTCCAAGAACGGATATGGTGGAAGCTAGAACCTGGGACTGGGCTTTTATAGACACTGTCATTCATATGTCTCCAAGACAGCTGCATCAGATCAGCATCTTTAAATAATTTATCATTAGTATCGTTTATTGGTTCCTTTATCAGGTATTTATCAGGAACATTGTTCTTCCTCAGAATGATTAAGTTTGCAATTGATGAGTCAGGCTGGTTTCAGCATTCTTCAACACCAAAAGAGAATGATACCGCATTCTCTATTCACCACTGGTAGCTTGGCAAACAGTTCAAGTTGTTTTACCCCCACTCCAGGCAGAGCATCCTGTTACAAATTCACAGACAAATCTCAGCTAGAAAGCATTCACAGGCTTCTTTTAACACCTACATTGGTGATTCTTCTGCCTTGCACAGTAGCTTGTCTTGCAAAGGATGACTGGAAGTGAACTGTGGGAAAACATCACACTAGGAAACATTGCTCCTCATCTGCAGTAACAGCTACTGCTTAGCATATCAGTTACCATCCACTTCAGTTTGGTGCTTAGGTCCTTCTCCATGATTTCTCCAACTTCATATTTTGTTCAGAAATGTGGCGTCTCACCAATGAAAACAGTGAGACACTGTTTTTGATCCTTCCTTTGCATCCAAGAAAGACAACAATAATTCAACATAGGGTGTATTCACACTGGCTTTCCTTTTCACGCAGGGGGCTGCTCTTTCTACTACCACAGTAAGCATTTCAGCTCTGTTCCAGGAAATAGAACAGATCTAAAAGAGGAGTCACTCAGTTTAACTGATTATCAGAACATTTGCAGGAATCTCATTGCCTTCCAGCTGAATGGATCATATAATAAAACTCCCTGGGGAATGTCCCCTGTCAACCAGCAATAAAAATGTTATTGCTCATCTTTTGGTCCACAGAAGAACCACCAAGATCCATTAATTGAAGTTTATTTCTCCCTCTCCATGAATGCACACAATTGCTTGCCAATGTTCAGTACCTATCCTTTAAAACTTTGTCCCTTCCCTTTTAAGGACAATACAGTATTATATTGACAAAGTGTTAGACAAAGAGACTGCATGAGTTGGTCACAGTTTTCAGCAGCAAGTCCTACTGAATTCACTAGATCATGACGAGATGTAGCCTGGAATGCACATTAAGGTATTAATGAAATGTGTATGCTTGATATCAAGTTTTCATGCTGAGTTGCACTGGTGTTAATCTAGTTTGATTACAAAACCTAATGTAAGTTCTTAGACAGATATTCTATTTTAGCTGAGAAACGAATGCTGACAGTTTACTGCAAGATGACAAATGAATGCTGACATTTTATTCTTACATGTTTATAAATCAGTTTAAAGGTTAAGCATCATTAATGCCAGTAATCTGAAGAATCTATATACATAAACAAAATATTCATTTTTTGGTAACTATGTATGTCCAATGTCATTCACAAAATATAGAAGTCAGATTAAAGAGTGAGAGGAAAATTGCAAATTTATCAGTATTAGTTTATCTTTTAACTGGAAACTAAATTACCTTATTGATAGGCCTTCTGATCAAATCACAATGTACAATGTGGATTTTTAAATTTTTTTTTCATTTGCTTTAAAAATAAAATATCTACGTGACAATTTGTAAAGAAAGGATTAACCCCTCCTTTCCCGTATGACCCACAGAGATTAGAAGCATTTGTCAGTAACTATACCAATCTTCCAGGCACTCTGGAAAACAGCTAATCAGTATGGTCTGTGCTAGGACACATAATAGGTATAATTTACATTCTTATTTTTATTACACATTTTCCTGCTATAACCAGAGCTAAGAAATAGTCATGATTTCCTGATCTATTTCCAAGAAAAGGTCTAAATAGTGCTCTGAGAGGAACACAAATTCCAGTGGCAGTTTTTAATGGCCAATGAGGGCTGCCACTGGATGAGAAAGGGAGCATGGCAAGTAAAATTTATTTATGGAATTTATTAAAACTCTGATGGAGACAGACAGTCTAGATGAGCATGCCCTATGCTCCATGTTAGATGTTGGCACCATGGAGGATATGAGCACCTTCTTCATCATATTCTGACATTTTTTAAATACTGTAAAGAGGTTTCTCTGTAAAGAGAAATTCAGGTCAATACCAACTATTAAAAATGTGAAGTGAAATTTGCTTTGTGAAATACAAGACCAAAATCCTGGAACCACTTCTGGGCATGAAAGTACAACAAACTTCAAAACATTCATCATTGTTTTTTCCTGGGTAGGTGACCCACCCAGCACACTTTTTCACACAGTCCAGATCCCAGTTGTTTTCCAGATATTTTTGAGATTTTCCCGATACAAAAATGGTATTCTGTACTTTTTTTTTACCCATTAGCTAATGAATCAGACTTGCAGAGCTAAAATACATGTCTAGAATATTTTGACTTAATACATGCACATATATATATATGTATTTGTATTGTGTATATGTATATGTATATATACATATGAAGCATTACACAAAGCACTCATAAAATAGCTATGGTTAAGGAAAGCTGAGAGCTGAGAGAAGAACTTTGAGTATTCTTTGACTGATTCTTTCAAACAATTTGCTCTAATTTCTCAACATTCTTGAATCACTTGAATCAACACTGCTCAAAATTGGTTTTCTGAACACTTTTTGCTTGTTTTGTTTTATAAATAACCAACTAGGGAAACAAATACCATTCAAACTCTATTCTATGTTAAGAAGGAGCCAAGCTGCTTGGTGTTTGTCAGAAAAGTAATTCCTGAGCTTATTAGTGCAGGACCAGTTTCCCTTCCTCAGAGGAAAGTCAGAAAATGGAATCTACAGCTCAGGTCTAGGAAAAGTTCAGACTGAACTTCACTGTTACACAAAAACTTCCACTGCAAAACATTCAAAGGTCAAAAAACAACAATTAAAAAAAAAAAAATCCAGGGCATTGCTAAATTGAAATTCACTTTCAAATTCAAGACACTTCTCACTGCCTTCTTCACAGCTCTTTTATACTTCTCAAGATGCCAGCTGGCACTCAGACTGTTGTTAGGAAGAGTTTAGGGAATGAGCTATTGACAGACAGCCGATCTTGGTGAGTAAGGCTTTTCATTTTTCCTCTGCAAGGATTTACTGCTTTTTCTCAGGCAATCACATGCAAGCAATTCTAATGTAAGCCTTTTCGTGAACCTCAACCATAAAATATATATTCTACTCTATGCTGAGCTTCACTTTGTCTGACCACTACATGACACCTGCTGAACATAAAAAACACTTGCAGTGCAGGTACATCATTACATTTGTCTGTCACAATGGCTTGATCAAATTGACCTCTTGTTATTCCAAAGGCTGAACAGACATCTGGATCTGCATGGCAGTATGGCAGAATTGGGCTTTTTGTATTGAAAATATTTCAGCCTTCTGAAAATTGTTACGTAGAAGATAGAACTGTCATCTGGATATGTTTGAAGTTTGTGTCTTGGTTTTTAATGATTATATTTAAATACTCTCCACTGAAATAAAACCAAAATACCGTTCATCAAAGATAAATAACTTTTACGCTTCATGTTTTAACTAGATTATTTGTTCAGGGAGAAAACCTTCACCACTACTAACTTTGGAAAATAACAATAATCTGCATTCACATAATCCCTCATATCTGAGGAATAATCCTTTTTTAAACATATCCACTGCTCAGCATATGAACTGCTCATGGCTGAACCAGTGAAATTTCATTGGTGATTCAGTGATTATATCCCCTCAAGCCAAGCTTCTCTATTTTCTATGTCCTATATCTACACCTGCAGAGCACATCACATCATGTAGCTAGACTGCCCTAGTGAATCTGAACTTGAATTTCCTGAATGAACTGCAACTGAAAGGCACTGAATAGGTCTTAGAAATCTTTGATAGTTTCAAAATGGTGCAGGAAGAAAACATATTTCCTGTGAGTTCCCACAATTTACATGGACATAATCTAGAAGTTTTCAAATTGTACATTACTTCTCAGGTCTTCTTCTAAACAGAGACCAGGTATGTGTCCCATCTCACCTTTGCTTCTTGAGAAGTATCACTGATGTGTCTGAAAAAAAGTTAAAACAATACTTAATGTAGCTCTGAGGAAAGAAAATGTTTCCAATGGTGCCTCCAGAGAACTGGAGACCATCAGATGACTAAAATTGTGCATGAGTATTCATACACCCAGTAAACTAAAAAGCAATTCCATACTTTCTTAAAGCATATTTTTTGCTGAGAAGGACACAGCTATGGATGTGTAAAAATTGGTCACCCTTCAGATTGAGAAGGCAATGGTCTTGGAACGTGAGGAAGCCTTTGCTGTCTTTGGAGCTGGATTTTGAAGTTGTTGTCAGAGAAGATATGAAAGGGCACATCTTATATGGTCTCAGGGGGATTTAAACTGTTGGAATCACAGACTGTGTTGAAGCCATGATGTCTGCTTTCTTCTTATCTGGGAGTCCATTAGATGGAGAGGACTTCATCAGCTGGGGAATCAGGCCTGAGCAGACACTGAGATAAGTTTCTGTAGATGCACCTTGCTTCCCAAAGAAGTGAATTCTTAAGCTGCACCATTAAGAGTGCTATCATGTGTGTGATTACTCAAGTCCCAGAGGCACACAACCTCTCCTTGCTGTAAACAACCTGACAGTAGTCCAAGAAATCTTATGCAATCCAAACACTGGTTATACTCTTTTTAAACTCAACAAAATCATCCTCTTGGAAGAAGTCATGAACTGTTATCTAGATGAGATTTCAGCTGTCATATATATTTCAGAGAAGGAAAGAGTCAGAGAATGATGTGTCTCCTTTAATGATAGCAGTTCTATAAGTAATTGGCCTTTCAACATGTTGCAGGTTATTTACTCCAAACCTAGATAGTTATACAATGGTAGCTGAGCTTGACCAGAAATGCCTGTAAAAACAAGCTCTTTCATAGTTTTAAAATTATTTTAATAAATGAGTTCTTATGAAGATGGTAATATGAAGTATGAATTAGACATGCTAAATGTATTCCGCTCTCTGTGGTATCAGAAAATATGTGGAGTAACTCTAGCTGCAATTTAGAATAAATTACTTACTTTGTTCTGGTGAAACTGAAAGGAGAATCTAGTCTGATTAATGCTAAATGAAAAACAGCATGATTACTTACTGCATCTATTTTCAGTGAAAAATTACTAGATCTATATTGATTCATTTGTAATATAAATATGGATGGACAGATCTTCAGTGTATTCCTAGTGATTCATGCGGTGCTCAGCTGTTTTTGTTTTCACCGCATTCCTATTAGGTGAGCACAACTCTGGAACAATTGTTCCAGGCTAGATTTATATATGCTAAAAATCAATTTCCTTTCTGATGAAAAAGTAATACAAAAAACAAAGCAAACTAATTAATTGATTAGGGTCTGAATGAAAATCAACAAATCCAACACTTGGAGAAAAATCACCTTCATCTTCACTGAGCCAAAACTGCCTTTCTCCCCAAAAGAACTTGTGTATTTTGCCAGATGTAGCTTGGGATATGATGGCAAAGATAGACTGAGGTCCTAGTCTGAATTTAAATTAAAACTTTTCCAAGTTTAGCAGTGTTAAGATCTGAAATTTTTTCTCACCTCACTGCAAGTTATTTTGTATTTTTCTTATGTACACATTTTTGGCCAAGCTGAAACTGGAACTGGGGGGAAAGAGGGAAAGGAAAAACATGGAGAAAAAAAAGATGATGTTATCAAGAATATTGGAAGAGGAAAAGTGAAAATGAACTTAGCTTAGTGGGAGACGGGCTGTTATAGACCTTGCAGGTGACTATAGACTTTGGCTCTGGAACCCACTATTTTCAAACAAAATGATTTTGAAGGCTCTGGAACAATTACTATACATGCAGCATGTAAGCCTGATGCTGCTTTCAGTTATGTTACTGATAGACCAGAAAGTCTTGCTGATCCCTGAAAAAGCTCTTCCAGACTTCCATTATTGCAACTGACAACACACTCATGGTAGAAAAAGTACAGACAGAAGGTCTGAAGATGCATGAAGATGCCCAAGAGCATGAAGACCTGCCAAATAAAAATGAAATGCAGGCAATTTCTGAAGATTATGGGCAAGGTCCTGCTGAAGTTCATAAATGGTTTGGGTTGGAAAGGACCCTAAAGATCATCTAGTTCCAATCATCTTGGCATGGGGCAGGGGTACCTCCCACTAGACCAGGTTTCCTAAAGTCCTATCTAACCTGCCCTTGAATGCTTCCAGGGATTGAGCATCCACAGCTTCCCTGGGCAACCTATGCCAGTGCTTCACACACTTCACAGTAAGGAATTTCTTCCTAATATCTAATCTAAACCTGCTTTCATCCAGTTTACCCCTTGTTCTGTCACTAAAGGCCTTGGTAAAAAGTCTCTCATTCCTTTAACTCTTTTTAAGCATTGAAAGGCCACAACAAGGTCTCCCTGGAGCCTTCTCCTCTCCCATCTGAACAACCTCAAGTCTCTCAGCCTGTCTTTGTTGGAGAGGTGCTCCATCACTCTGATCATCCTGGTGGCCTGGTGGGGTCAGAGCAGAGAGGCAAAATCCCCTCCCTTGCTCTGTGCTGGCCGTGCTGTTTTGATGCAGCCCAGAATACAATTGGCTTTCAGGGCTGCAAGTGCACATTGTCAGACCACTGTGTTGAACATGGTGAGGGATCTTAAAGGTAACAAGCAGGACTTCTGCAGGTCTATCAGTACCAAAGACTAGGAAAAAGAAGTGTGCCAGCTGCTGAACAGGCAAGGGCATAATGAACTTGGCGATGATGCAAACAGAGCAGAGGTACTTAATTCCTTTTTTGCCTCCATCTTTGCTAGAAGCCCTTGAATCACAGGACCCTGAAGCAAGAAATGATTAGTTCTGGTGAGCAAGGATCAGGACAGGGAACATTGAAATAAACTAGACATACTTAAGTCCATGTGACCTTCCCATGTGGGAAGCACCCCCAAGTGCTGAGGGAACTGCTGGTGAGTCCATTATTGACTAAGGTCATATGAAAGGTCATAGTGATCTGGGGAGGTTTCTGACTACTGAGAGAAAGTAAATGTCATTACCATCTTCAAAAAGACATGAAGAAAGGTTCAGGGAAACTACAGGTCAGAGCTCCACCCTGATCTTTGGGACGGTGATAAGCAAATAAACCTGAGAACTATTTCCAGGTAAATAAGAGACTACAAGGTTCCTGGGAGTAGTCAGCACAGATTTATGAAGATGAAATCATGCCTGACCTAAAAGGCTTTTACAAGTGAGTGAATAGGGGAAAGCAGAGAATTTTATTTATTTGACTTCAGCACAGCTTTTGACAGTCTCTCTTAACACCCTTGTAGACATTCTGATGGAATATGGAATAGCTGAATGGACAGGGAAGTTGACTCAAAACTGGCTGAACTGCTGGGCCAATAAGGCTGTGATCAGCAGCATGAAGCCCAGCTGCTGATCAGCCACTAATAGTGTTCTAAAGGGGTAAATACTACTGATCATCTTCATCAATGACCTGCATGCTGGCACCTTCCACAAGTGCACCTTCCACAAGTTTGCAGATGACACAAAACTGGGAGGAGAGTTTGACAGGCTAGGTGGCTGTGCTGCCATTCAGAAGGCTCTGGACAGGCTGGAGAAACAGACCAAGAGACATCTCATAGAGTCAAGCAAAAGAAAGTGCAGAGTTCTGCTCCTGGAGAGGACCAACCCCAGGCACAGGAATAAGTTGCCCAGAAAGGCTGTACAGTCTCTGTCCTGGGAGAGATTCAAAAACCTGACTGGCCACATTGTCGAAAAAGCTGTCATAGGTGACCGTGCTTGGGCAGGGGTGGGGTTGGACAGAGGGGTTTCCAGAGGTGCCTGCCAGCCTCAGCCATCCTGGGACACTGGGTTTACTGGGACATAGCTCTACCCCTCTAAAATTTTGAGGAGGTAGTGGTTCCTACTCGACAGCCAATGGTAGCACATACAAAATAAGCTGTTTGTATAAAATATAAATGCTGGAGAACTTGTATAAAGGTCACAAAGACATATTCTCTTTTATCTGCTTGTAGGTACTGCAACTGGAGTGAATGATTCCATAATTCATTTCAATGGGAGTTTTGTAAGCATTAGATGTAGGTTCCAAATGCCTGACCTGCATTTTTATGGGTGATTTGTTAGCAGCAGTGGGTAATCCTGCGGAGAGAAGAGGTTTTGATACTCAGCTGAGAACTAACTTTAACTCATCTCCATTTCTAAGAGAAGTTTAGAGAGCAGGGTAGTTCATGTTTTCAAAATACTTCTTTTTGATTCAAACTATTTACTGTAATGAAACAAGCTGTATTTATCTGAGTCTGCATCACACACCTCACTTCACTGTTGGTTTTGAACATCAGTAGAAGGTTCTTGAACTGTGCTTGTCTACATCAGTGATGCATCCACAGCGTGATATTCAACAGCTCAGAGTAATGGTTCATAAGTGTCACTGGACAAAGTTGTACAACATTTCATTTTTTCATTTTAATCTTATCTGGTGATAAGAAAATTTTGGAATTTGTTGTTTGGGAAAGAAAACTGGCATTTTTATCACCTAAGAATGAATCCTACTTTCACCTTGGTGGTTATTGATATTAATTATGTTTGTCGTGAACTTTGAGCAAATGCACAAAGTAATATTACCATTTAACTTTAATACATGGTTGGCAAGTGTAACATAAGAGTTTTGTATCAGGAAGGTCTAACAGTTATCTTCAAGCTGAATACTTCATATAAATATTATTTTTGTATTGTGAATGTCATTATCAAATCTAATATAACAGGCATAAACTATGATATATTTTGATGGTACAAGAATAAGGAGCACAGTATGTTATTGACAAGGAAAGTTCTTGCAGGGCAAGTTTTTCCTTGAAGTGGCTTTCACAAAGTGACACTGAATCCCTCTAGCACAGTGAAGTTCAAGTGAGTTAAATCGTGTCAACATCTTTTATATAATTATTACTTGAACTCCACAAATAGCATGGAAGTTTTAAATGTATTTTAGTGGTACTATGGATTTCAGTATGTTAAAAACTTCTGCAAACCGTGCCAACTTCTTTTTCCCTAATATAAAAATTACCTACCCAAAACTACACTTCTCATAAAAGGAAAGTGATTTCTGATACAATTTACAAAACCACACTGCATGTCAAGTTCTCTAACACTGAAGATAAGCCTTGGTTACTTATAGGCCATTTTCCCATTGTCTGCTTAATGTAAAAATACAAGATGCCATCTCAAGGCCAGAAGCCACAAACCCCTTCCCCATATTATACCCCTTAAAGTCCTTCTTGCCCCTTTCTCTGTGCTCCAATTGCTTTCTCTCTGTTTTGCAGAATAACTAACATGGGAGGAGGAAAACAGTGAACGTCAGCTTCCCTCTGTCCCTGTAGCCTATGTGTAATACTTGGGATTCTCCTGGCATCCCTAAGACTTGACCATGACTACTGAGAAGCACAGCCCCCACGCTGGGGATGGATATTAGGTTATTATATCAACAGTGAGTATTAAAATTTTCAATAGTGCCATTCAAAGTGCATGTCCAACACATTCTTTCATGGAGATTTCTACAGGGAAATATTTCTATTTCAAACCAGACAACTGACTGAGTCTCTGCGTATGCTGCTTAGCACTTAGAGAGGAGTGAGTTTCAAGATGTGGTGAGGTATATAAAAGTCCTAAAAAGGGGGCTCAACTGGCAGAGATGAGAACAGCTGAGTGCAAGTAAACCTCCTTTTCAGGAGTTCTCAAGTGACTCCATGTCTCCAGTGATGGAGATTACCACATTCTCCAATACACCAGCTCAGGTGAATCCTTTCACCTGCCTCCACCATGAATCATTCAAGGTGGGTAAAGAGTTAAAAAACTCCCATGATAGAAAACAAACCAAAACAGTTACAAAACCAACTAAATTGTCAGGTGGAAAAAAAATGAATGTGAGGGCCATTGAGTTGGTAGGTGGGAACAAATTCCTTGGCTTGGGACCTGCACAAAGCAGCAGAGATGTTGGGGCCTGTGCAAAGCAGCTGAGAATAGAAAGGGGAAAGAGCAATTTTGCCAGGACATTTAAATTTGGATATGAATGAACATATCATCACCCTCCATGCACCAAAAGGTGCCAGTTTCCCTACGCAATGAAGATTAAACAGTCTGGTTATTACTTCTAAACAAAGGATTTTTCTAATCAACTTATAGAAGTGCTTGATCTAATCTCTTAACCTAGTTTAAGTTGTCTCCCTGTTTTGGACATTCTCATCTCTCTATGAATGTTTTATACATGTGTGTGTGTATATAGTAAAAAACTCCATGTATTTGAAAGCTGAAATTGTCAGAATCACAATTTTCTGTTCACCCCAGCGTAAAAGCCTTGTCTCACCCTTCCAGTCACAATTCATTCATCTCATGTCGCTGAATTATGCAGAAGCTTTAATTGTGTGACTGCAGATTTCCTGCCCACCTCCCTTCCCCGTGCTCTGTTTTACTCCATACATAAGTTCCACCACTATTTTAGTTGATTTTTCTGTGGCTCTAAGTGGTCTGGATTCGAAGTACTGTCAGTAACCTTTGTGGAAGACCTCAATGGAGGGACCAGGTGAGCTCCCAGGCAAGCTCCCAGGCTAACACACCTGAAGCCCAGGCATCTGACTTGACTCTAATTTACAGTAGGGTCACATATCTGTTCTGTGGATGTCTGTCCTGCACAGTTCAAGGCAACACAACATACCAGCTGTGAAGGTGACTTGAAAGGTCAAAAGAGATGTGGTTCTCTTCCCCACTGTCAGCCTTGGGGAAAAGGAGACCACCAGAAGCCAGAGCCTTTGCATTGACAATATTTAGAATTTGGGAGTGATCTTCCAAGGATTTTGTCTCGCCAGTATTTTAGCCTCTCTCAACAGGCCTCTGGGGACATGTAGCATTTTTATAGTGCTGATGCCTTCTAACTGCTGTCTTCTGCAGCCAAAAGTGCACCCATACTACACTCTTGGGATTAACAAAGTGCTGCTTCCCTTTTTCCTTATCTTCTTTGCCCCTCGCTAAGATTATCCCACACCACCCTTTTTCCATTACACTCACCATGGAATTTTCTTTAAATCAGGTTTTCCAGGTTGCTCAGAGCTTCATCTCAGTTCCACTGTTTTAGAATGGCTTCTGGTTCATAGCTTATGTATGTACATTCAGCGAAGTGAATTAGCCCACCTACACGTTATCTTACTGGTGGTGCTGGAATTGATTTAATTTTTTAATTTCTACATCAGGGTCTTTATTTATTATTTTTTCCTTCTCCATTTGCCAGTGGTGCAGTGTTTATTGTAAAAGGGAGAAATCACCTTATTCATACTCTCTATTATGTTTAGGATATGACTTCTACATTCCTGCAGACAGTGTAGACAATGAACATAGTCAATATCTAGTGGAAATGAGACTAAGAAAGTTAGGAGTGTGAATCTGCAGTAAATATGTACTATGTACTTTAGTATGTGTACTAAAACTATGATGTAGTTTTATGATTATTTGTAATAATGAGAAGATGCCACTAGAATACAAATGTTATTACAATTACTTCAAGACAAGCAGACATCAACTCTTAGCAATACACTTTATTGATTTCTTCTACAGAGAAAAAAATCACCATTGTTCTGTGAAAACTGTGAGGATTGTTGTATGAATGTGGTATGAGCAGAGGAGTCACAACTGCCTTTCAGAGTCTGAATTTTGGGATACAAACAAATAAATGAGGCAGACAGGGATGTGGCCAAATTAGTTCTGAGCATTGCCTGTGGATGGGATGTTTTGTGAATAAGGAAATCTTCCTTAAAAAACCCCAAATTTGAATGTAAAACCTGCTAGGCAATCAGTACACAGGGAGTTAGGCAGGAATCAGCTCTTCTAAATATTAAGTCTTCATGTGGAGCAATTTTATTTTTTGTAACATAAACCCAGGCAATATTTTAATGCCTTTTGCTGAGCTGTTCACCCCATAGCCCCAAAGATTTATTTACTGACACCAGCTGACAGCGATTAAGGGATCCAAACCATTTATCTGAGGTGCTTTGCTTCCTTCTGAATTCCAGGTGTCAAAGACTAACTAAGGATGGACTCCTTTTGCATAGGTGATTTGATAAAAATTAATAACCCTACAAAAACCTAAAAGAAGAACTTGGGAAGAGAAGCTTTTAGCAATAGGCAGTTTATCACCTTGAACAAACATGTAGATATAATCTGAAGAGAACACAAATAACCCTTTGGTCAGAAAAAAGTTTTAAGTAGTTTAGTTCTGTAAACAATATTTATGACTTAAATGTAGATGTGCTTTAAGCCCCAAACTGGGATTAGGCCAATATTGTGCAAACTGGTTTAAGAGATAGGAGAGAGATTTCTGGCTGGTCAAAGTGTTTATGTCCTTATTTCACATGAGCAAATTAAAAAATGAGTGCAATAAAGAAAGTGCAACAATTGAAAACAGTATATAAAGTTATGGGAAAAGATGGTTTCTGAACCCAGCTATGTGATCAGCTTTTTAAAAAATGCTTTATGTTTTTAAAAAATGTATTTAAAAAACCAAATGTTAGTATCTTCTACCCACCTAGCTTGTGTACAGTTTTACTTTCACAGTGTGATGGTATAACTTAGGAGTTTAGCATGTGTCAGAGTTGCCAGCTGTTCTCGTGAAGTGACTAAAATATATAAAATGTGTTTACAATTGAGTAACTCTGCACCCACAAATGAACAGGTTGTGCTTATTTTGAACTTGTAAAAATGGAAGCAGTCAACCAAATAGGTGATTTATAAAGAGAAAATGCTAGCAGAATTATTCTGTTGTGTGAAAAAATTGGACTAGCCAGTGGGAAGAATATAACGCAGCATGACAGGCTTTAATTTACCTCTGGAATATATCAGGAACCCTCCGCATTTCTGGATCAGAAACCGTTTGTGATAAGGCTTTCCTCTTTCAGCATCACTTCTCAACTAGGTATTCGCTTTAACCCTGATATTTTCCTTTACTTTCTCTCTGTCTAAACACACCCCTAGAGCTCTGCAATTGTAAATTACACAACTTATGGCCTTCTGACCAGAGTCACCTAAAAAGCTTTCATCAATGCATGTGGATTTTTCAAAATTAGGTTATTTCAATCCAGATGTAATCACCTAGTTCTTTAACCCATTATTGCATGATGGATAATCTTCAAAATAATGTTTGCCACCAAAAAGGCCAAAATGTACAATCTATTTCAAATATTGTGAAGTCTTAGATATCCCGGTATATTTTCTAATGAATGTTTAATTGATAATCATGAACATTTTGCCTGTTTTATTCTCCCGGTGATTGTAATGCTTTTTCTCCTTTGCAAGTGTTATTATCCAAAGAATTTGCTGTAGGACCAACTTTGGGCCTACCGAAATGAATGTACACATCTGCTATCTTTGTTGCAAGTGAGAATTACTACAACTTTAAGCACTCTTGACCTTTATTTAAAGCCCGGCTAACCAGCAGAATTGATAACTATAGTTTTGAAGGGTTTATTATTTTTTCTACTGGGTTACATATAGCTACACCACTTACAAATAAAAAAAGAGAACAATTTCAGTTCCAAACTACACAGAAATGGGGTTGCTGAAAGCCAGTGGCATTGTATGCTCTTATGCTAGACTACAACTCGCTGCTCTGCCGAAATAGCATCCTTTTATGTAGCTTGTTCTGAGTTGTTTCTTTGACTGATACAGGAACTAAAACACAACTGTTTATGTAACTATTCAGATCATGGTTTTGTTTTCAGATTTGTACGATGAAAGTGCATCAATAGGTAACTTTTATAATTTCAATTTTTTTAAATGAAAATGGCGTACAGGAGACTGAACAATTGCAAGTGAAGAGTATTAATTGTGCATTACTTCAGATTTTAATATAACATAAATTACTGAGTAATATTCTATACTGGATTAGTGGAGCAAACTGCTGTTCTCTTAAATGAATGATCTTGTTTTTCATATAAGAACACTGAACCCATGAAGAATCATACCAGAGGTATTAGGAAGGAGATTGTTCCACTGATTTTGACATATGGAGATACTGCCAGGGAAGTATGTGTTCCTTGGCACCAGTAAAGAGAACAGCCTTCCCAGTTTCAGACCCCCACATTTTAAGTTTTAGCTCACTAGGCAGCCTTAGACCCAGATGCACTAGTGACCTGTCAGTGGGGACTCCCTGGAAGTGGAGGCATGCTTTGTAGTCATTGTCTCTTTGAACACTTTGCTTCCACTGAAGAGAAGGCAATGTTAGCTTGTTCCTAAGAGCTTTTCACAGTTTGTGAGCTCTAAATCCACCTTGAAAAACAAAATATAAAAAAATTGAAGAAATTACTGCCAAACTTCTCCAATTATCTGGAATTTTATTCCATCCATATACATGCATAGTAACAACATTTGTTGAGAAATTATTTCTATCAGAAGTAGAACATTATCTTTGTGATCACCAGTTGCAGTATTGCTACTCTTATATTTAAATATATCTTATATATGAATTAGATTCATAATTGCAGCATTGAGTTTAGGGTTTTGTTTTAGACTGTGCCTTTCAAAAGATAAAACTGATTGATATGACCTCATTTCTTACAATACTGCTTCCAGTAATTTTGTTCATTCTTTATAAAGTATTGCATTTAACAGCAAAGGTTTAAAAATTGAGACAGAGATGCATCAGCGAAAGAAAATACAAGTACTATACAAGAAAGAAAATGCCATCTTCATTTAACGTACGTTTCAGATTAAGAAAGTGGACAGAAACATACTGCTACATACAAATGCAAAGCCTAATGACTAAGGTACTGTATGTGCTAAAATATAAAATGCAAACTGAGCCCAATTGTTCCAAAAAATTGAATTTTTTTAAGGCGAACTTTACAGCATAGTTGAAACTTCTTTGCAAGTTATATTTTAGCATATACATATATCTGCAACAGCATATAAGAAAAAAAATCAGGATACACAAGTGCTTTTGAAGCTATTTCTAAAATGCTTTTCTGTATTGTTTGCGACTATTTTCTTTAAAATCTACTATACAGTGCAAACCATATGTGCTACACAATAACTATACAATAACATTACAAATGACTTTAATATAAAGTTTTTAAATAAAAAATAACATAACTACAGCTATGAATACTGCTGGTAAAATAAATTAATATTTTTGAAAATGGCACCAATAATACACTTTACTAATGGACTGTAATGAAATTACACCTTTAAGTCTTCAACTCAGTAATGGTGAAATCTCCTGATTGTCCAGATGTAATTCAAACAGCTTTCTTTGAACTGTATGGAACAATATGCTAAACACGTGTACCAAAGGTGACCGATTGTTTCATTTGACATGTTCTGCTGCATGTGAAGAGCAATAAAACTTCTTATGAGTTATAAAGTTTGAGAGATTGTTGAACTGGATGTCACACAGTCGGCAATACTTTCCACTGGTTGGAGCCTGGGTAGAGCCATTCACACCTTTAGCTATACTAGACAACTGTTCCTCTGCTGTAGGAATTGCTGGAGAGACGTTTTCATTTGTAGCTAAGGGATTCTCAGAGATCCAAGAAGGAGACTTGTGCCCATCTTCATGTGGAGGATTCTGGGAAATGTTCTCTTGCTGTGGGTTAGCAGCAGGTCTTTCCTCCTGTTTTAGTCCCCCATTAACTATTACCATGCCTCGGTTTTTTGGCAATAGTGGAAGAGATTCTTTCTTCTGCACAGCACATCCATTTGAAGGCGCCTGGCCTTTAGGAGATTCACTTTCTGTATTTGTGCTTTGATCTAAATCAGTATTATGAATTATGAGAGAACCAGAAATGTAATCACTTGGCTTTATTCCATAATATGGAGAAAGCTGATCTGCTCCTTTAGCTTTCTTTATTGCTCCAGGGTAAAGGCATTGTGGAAGAAACAAATGTTTGTTTTCTTCTTTTGTAGCAATAAGCTGGGCTGCTTCACTAAAGACTTTCAGTCCTTGAAGTGTTGCTAAGTGTGTGGAAAATAAGTTTCCATTGGGAGAGGACTGTTTCGAGTTTCCATTTTTCTCACATTTGATTATGCTTCTCTCATAACTGACATCTGGGCTGTTTCTTTCACTTTCTGGGTTTTGAAACACCTTACTGTCAAGTTGTCCTAGGTCACTACGCTGATGAGCAGTGACAGGACAAAAATTCTGCTTGTGAGCCAGGTAGTTCTCTACCTTGTTAAAACTGATCTTGCATACGGTGCACTCATGGTAGTCCAGCAGCCTTTTGGGAGAAGTGGATGTCCTCTCTGATGGGGGTAAGCATTTTTTACTGAGATCTATTGGCACATCCATCTCTAAGCAAGACACGGTGGAGTGGGCAGTATCACACTTTGAAACTGGAACACACTTGTTAATAGACAGTGATGTTTCCAGATGCTTTGAGATTATTCCTGGAAAGATATCGCATCGTGGGTGGTAACATTCTCCAAGGCTCTCTGTTGACTCTTGAGTAGATGTACAAGGATTGCCAAGATTAGCAACTTCTAGAAATCGCTGTTGAACAAGTGGTGGCCTCTGCTCTTGCTCTGGTAAGCACATCTCATACATCTTCCTTCGCTTCCGAGTACGCATTGTTCTCTGCATGGCAGGCACTTTGTTGGAAGCAGACCTCTTCAGCGGGGGATCGTGGCGGGTGGCACAGTAATACTGCTTGTGGACCATGTAGGTCTCATGTCTGCTGAAAGTAATATTACAAGCTTCACACGTGGTCTTGTTAGGGTCACTCTCCCCCTCTACTAAAGGAGCACTGGGATTCTTCACATCAGAAGGTTTTCCATTTATCTTCTCATCACCACTGCCTGCAGTTGACAACTTCTTAGGCTGTGCAGTAAAGTCTTTTTCATGACTTTTACTGTTTGGCCCAATCAAATCTAAAACATTGGAAGAGTTTAAGCAAGATGTCTGCAGAAGTTGATTTTCTGGATCTGATGTGTGAGGAGCTGGATTCAGGATATTTATAGAGCTTTGACCATTACTGGGACTTACAGCTTCAGGCATTTTTTCTGGAACACTGGAAAAATCTGGTGACTTTGCCATCTGCTGCCATCGGCTGCTGCAGTAATGCTTTTTGTGTACCAGATAGTTGTCCAAATTATTGAATGTTATGTTGCATTCAAAACATGTAGCCCCTTTAGGCATCAAAGGACTGTAAATTACAGGTGGATAATTGCTACTTCCATGCCTCAGCCTTCGATGGACCAGTTCTGACATTTTGGCTAATATCTCTGAAGCCTGAGGAACCACAGTGATGTCTTGGGGAAAAGCAAACTGGGAAAGAAAAGGTCCCATTGGGAAAGAAGGACCAATATTAGGCTGAACTGGCGACGAAGCAAGTCTTGGACTGGATGGTTCAGATTTTATCTTGGTATATGAAAAACTCTGCTTATTTGTGGCAGGCTGGGTTTCTGGCCTCTGGTTTGGAAGGAAAAGTGGAGCCTTTTTTTCACACTTATCAAGCTCTGTATCAGAGCTTGCATCTTTAGTCTGCATGGTCTTTTGGCTCTGGGGAACATCATTTCTGCTCAACAGGTCCGTTGCTGGCTGTAAACCTTCTTCATTTCCACTTGGAGAGTGTTCAATGTCACTTTCTCTCTGAATTTTGTTGCCAGAGACATGTAACTCTTGGTGCTGCAGTAGCTCCCTCTGAGTTTGAAAGCCAAAATGGCAGTGATTGCATCTAAAGGCAGCTTGAGTAAGATGCGAGAACAGGTGCTGATGAAAGTTAATCACTGAGTCTGCAGTGTAAGTACAAACTGTGCATTTCAGACTAGCACCGGGAGGGAGAAATTCTTCCATTTTCACTCCTACAGAAAAGACAAGCAAAATACAAAATAAAGTGACCATTTTGCCTCTCATGAAGAATACTGGGAAATCAGCTGCACAGAAGGTACAAATGCAGTGAGAATGACTAATTTCTTCTAATGAGATGGTATTAGTCACCCTGAAAATACTTGAATTGGTTTTTCCTCGAACTGCTAGGTTATTCCCACACTTTTGCTCTGCTTTGGAGAGTCTTAGTATTTGCATGCACTCATCAGAGCTGTAAGGAGAGAAAGAACAAGGGAAAGGATAAAAATAGACTGGACTTATTCTAAATCAAAAGGTCTCAGAAATTACAGTTACAACTAAAAGGACACACAATGTTCCCCATACATAATCACTGGAAATTTTGAGTGCACAGAAAGCACACCAAGGTCAAGAGGTTCAAGGTTATGATGCAGCTTGAGGTACAGCCCTCAGTGTGCCTGAAAGCCACAGACAAAGCAGAAGTAGCATTTTGAATACTATTGATGCTCAGCTCTTTGCTTGCATGGGTTTGCTGTAGTATGGGAAGAGGTTACAGATCTATCCTTATTAGAAAGGACTGATGAGCTGTATTCCTTGTGAAGGGAGGAGGAGCAGTAAGACATGACTTCACTGACATTTTATCTTTCACAAATAATGGCCGTAGGCAGCTACTGCTATAAAATGACACCTTTTCCTCATGAAATCACTACCACTTTGTAAAGAACAGTACATTCAAAGACATCTTACAATCACCAATTAAATAAAAAACTCCATGTTTCATGGCATTTTGAAATTGAAAATGCTTTAAAAAGAGATAAGACCAAAGTTCTCTACTGTAACAACATGTATTCTAGTTACCTTTTAGACAATAAAACCTGAAAAAATATTGATATGGATAATATTCAAAATTTAAAATGAGTATTTGTGCTGCCTACACATACACACATATACTACACCTCAGTCAGGTGAAGTAGGTGTGTGATAGTTGGACAACACAAAACTGTAAGAACACTGTAGGCCACTCTGTGGGTAGTCACACTATTGTACCTGGAAGTCCTCCCTTCTTCCCTGGCATCAGTGACTCCCCAAGTTGTGAGTGACATTTGAAACTTGACCTGCTCTAGGCCAGAAGGGAGCCAAGGAGCTACACAGCACTTTAGTCAATACTTGTTTCCCATCAGGCACTCTTTCCCCAGAAGGCCACATGAGGGTTTAGCTCCTCCACTGACATGAGACAGTGCTTCACATGTTCCCCATCATGTGGTACAGTGACAGCAGTCTCTATGGGACTTGGCATTTCAGTCAGGGCTCTGCATTCCAGTGGTGTAGGTCTGCTAGAGCCTCCAGTAACAGTACAGGGAACAGTAACAGCAGTTGAAACAAACACAGGGCTTCCAAAGATTACAAGACATTTGGAAAAGGAATGTTTCATTCCTACTGCAGAAGGTGTTATAACTTGTGATAACATGTATAGAAAAGTAAAGACTGACAGGATAGGAAAGAGAGCAAGAATGATTGAATAGACTGGTTTGTGATAAAGAACTAACTAAAGATTCTTACTGGACAAGAATCCAGTAAGAGTCCCAACAATCTCAGATCTATGTCTTTCAAGGAACACAGATCTCTAGACTGCACACAGACATGGTCACTCACAGCTCACGGCTCAAAACCCTCAACACCTAAGCCAATGGTATGTCAACAAATGCAAATAGTTGAAGGAAATCTTTTGCATAATGGCTAATACTTCAGTTTTCCTCTGTATGGGGAGGAATTAAACTGTAATCTTCCCAGAGTATCTGGCTATAATTACCAGGCTCTTAAACACACTGGGCTGCATTCACCTGATCTTATTGAAGCTGTTGTAGCCTATGGTTCTGCTGGTTTACTGAACAGTGAAATATTTGCTAGGCAGCAAAGAGAAAACAGCAATAGCCTGATAAGATCTTGAAGCACAAAAAGATCTGACCTTTAAATGAATGGCTAAGGGGTTTCTGTGCTCTCTAAATAAAGACGTTCTCACTTAGCACTCTTCTAGTCCTTTTCTGGAAGGTACCAAACTCCTCCAAGGCAGTTTGTTGCCTTTTAGATTTGCAATTGCTGCCCAAGTATCAGAGGACCATTTTTCCCTTCACCAAATCCACAGAATAGACTACACATGCCCCAGGAGTCTTCACGCTGCAGCCAAATAAGGCTTTCTTCTGTGACTAAAGCACCCATTAATGTCCTTTAGACTCCATTCATTTAACAGGAGGATCAGGAACACCTGTGGAGCCCTTGCTTCTTTCCAGAAGCAGCTCTGTACACCAGACAGCAAACATACCACACACTGACACTGCGGTCTTTCTTATTTGTAGGTGTTCTCTGTTACTGAGAACTCTAGTGCAAAATGTCCTGCAAATTCTTAACTTGTGTTTCCAGCCCTAATTCAATTTGAAATTGGTCATCTACAGCATGCTGATGTGGTGCTTAGGGACATTGTTTCGTGGTGGATTTGATGATCTCAAAGGTCTTTTCCAATCTAACAAAACCATGATCCTTTGTTTTTGTGATTCTAAAATATTATTCCCATTTTATATTTATAAGAAGGGAAAAGAATATTTCTATCAAACAAGAAGCTTTTTATGAAACAAGTGTTCTGAAAAGCACAGAGTTTTGGACCATGGTCCTTAAGGCCTTCTGCCTAAGAAGCCTCCTCTAGGGCATTAAGATACTACTTCAGAAGGACATGTTCTCTGGTTGTGTGTATGTTTGGTAGCTGGAATCCTGCAGTAATTGATTGTGTCTGGATTCCTGATCATACCTTCACCAGTAAAGAAATGCTGCCTGTATGTGTTTATACACACATTAAGAGAGAGACAACATTCAAACAAGGATTAGTAGATAAGACAAATGGCACTGGTTACCTGGGAGAGGTACTCTCTGTAGAACACAGGTCAGACACTGTTGACATTTTGGTATTGTCTACACGCAATGCTTGCATACATTTGGAGAGCAATTGATCTACTGAATGTCTGTCGTGAATAATTCTTCAAAAAGCTAAATCTAGAAGATGATACATGAAAATACATAATACTTACCACTGTGAGAACTTAGGTGAATTTCCAGAGCTCTTGCGTTTGAAAAGCTTTTGGTGCACTGTGGAAAGGGGCAGACACTGGATATCTGCTGAGCACTGTCCTCACTCTCCTCTGACAGCTGTGGCCCCTCTCTTTGCCTCCCACTGCAGTAATACATGAGATGGGCCTGCAGGTTCCGCTCACTTCGGTACCAAATGCCACAGGATTTGCAAGGGAAAATGTCCTCTACAAGCAAGTATAAGCAGGTGCAGGTTAGCCACAGTTCACTTGGTGCCAACCAATTGACACAGCTAGATTAATTCCCCTCCCTTCCCCATTAAAAAAATACTTCTTTAATAAAACATTGAAAGCAGAGAAATGGGTTTCTTGAAATGTCACTTGCAGATGATAGACTAACGTGGGAGACAGTTGTTTCTTTCGAAAGGATTTTTTTAGAAAAAGTTACATAAAGAAAACTACTAGAAGCTTTTGGCACATAATTATTTTTTAAAATTTAATTAAATTAAATATTTGTTGGGAACATGCAATACTAATTCAGGAACTATGCTGTATGTCCAATACATCACTACTCATTAGGTGATATCGTTCAATTTTTTTAGTGTGTGCACAAGACTTTCTAGCTCTGGGTCTTGGAATTTTTGAGTGCTAACTGCAGATCATTCTGAAGGATGTGTATTTTCAGCGTGCTAATGCATTTATTACTGTAAAATCCTTTTGCTCTGATATCCAGGAGGCAAGACAACTACTTTTCCTTAAGATTCTATCATATTGAATTTGATATTATACTAAGCAGCATGTCTATTTCCTTAGTTCCTATTCTTATTAATTATAGAAATTGAAATTTCTTATGTATTTTTTGTCCTCTTGTTTTCAGTAAATTGTTGGTTTTACACTTTTCATTATGCATAGAGGATATTGACTGAAAATAAGGCAAATTTTCATTGTCTTCTATCCCAAAGTGTCAGCATCCTTGTAAGAAGAGACCATGCAGATGTTGCACTGAGTGTTTTCAGCAGCAGAAGTTGGGATTTTGATCATGCATTAGAGGCTACATACTTTGCTAATGTGAAGAGTAAGAATGCATATGGTATATTTACACCAAGTGGAGATATTTGTGTGGCAATACTCTGTCAAAGGACGCCTACACAGTACCTGTCATGTATACACCTCAGAAAGACAAAAGAACTATTTGATCTTTCTAAAAGGTGAGCCTTCCATCCTATCACTAAGAACAAGAAGAAATTCCTGTTCTTTTGGAGCACATCTACACTAGTAAATTAAACTGTGACAGGATCCACACTTGAGCACTGGAACTTGTTTATATTTCTAAATCATAATAACAGTCCCTTCTATACCTTTGGCTTATGTCAATGAACACTATTCCTATTCATTTCCATTCAATTATCATAGGCATAGGACCATTCTCTGCATCTGGTTCTGGACACCTCTTGACTGTTTTTGAGACTAAGAGAGGATAAAATTATGAGTGGCCCCAGACTGTGACAGCTGACCTCAGGGTCAGGAAATTGCAGTCAACATCAAAACACATCTTGATCAATATCAAAACTCCTCCTGACTTCAGAATGCAAAGAGCTGCTAGAGATTGTAATTAACTTAGTTTTAAAGAATGGCTGGCTGCTTTGAAAACATGGCATGTGTAGCTGATGATGTAATTCATTATCATTCATGACAATTTATGTTTAATTTCAAATATTGATGTGTATAGGACAACTGCTCTGTTTCAATTCCTTTGGCTGAACGAAGACTCCAACCCATTGACATGGATGAGTCTTTTGTTTGCTAAATATTTACAAATGCAGCCAAAATTTACATTGCTTAGTTTGCTTCTCTGATTGCAGTGCTAATGCTTGTCTATTTTTCTGCTCATGAATTTGCAAAAAATATTTATACCACTACCAATTTTTATTTTTCCCTTTGCTACTGAATAATTGTGCATGGATTTCAGACACAAACATTTAATGGAGCAGTTAGTATTCCAACATACACCCCTATTAAACATTACTGATACAGCTTGCATCATTTGAAATGTCCACCTCACCTTAAAGGTGACATTTCAATATTTGGTTTTGGTGTCAAATGGTCTAAAAAAGTTGAACTGTTGAGGTTTCCACAGAAAAGAAAGTCCAAAAGTACTAACAGAAAATTCTGATACAGGCTGCATGTCCTATTTGAATTCATTTGACTGCATTCCATCACAGAATTGAACTTTCTGATTATCTTAATGAATTTGACTTCCAGCCATCTTTATTTCCTATGAGTTAGATGGCTTGGACAGTCTGTAAGTGCAGTTACACACAGTGAATATCTGACTCCCATTACATGCCAAGCAGAGGAAATGCATTTGAAGAGTTTTGCATGGTGAGAGGATGGATTTTCAGGGAGAACAATATATAGGGATGGGATCTGAAACTATTACTACTCTAAAGCGAGGCAAAACAGATAAAGGCTACTTGAAGCTAATGTTTTATTTACTTAAAACCAAAATATTGCAATTTGTTTCAGTGAAAGAAAATGTTTTCCTTCATATTTATTATGTGAAAGTATAATGAAACATTCAGCCTCAAGCTGAATGAACCAAAGGTCATAATCTAATTTTATTTTTCCAACTAGCAAACGTTAGGAAACATAAAAAATCCCCCAAACAACCTACAAAACCATTTTTGTTTTTTCAGAGATCTAGAAAAAGAATACTTAAGAGATGGCTCATTACAAATCTAGAGGTTCATTCAGCTTGTTGCTCGACTTCTAGTTCAAGACTTTAATGAAGAAACTGAATTTTACCAACTCAACAATGAAACGTGAAAATAGCCCCTTATGATCAGAGGCAGAGTGAGGACTGATGTGGAAAGTTCTGAGCAGTAAGACTTGCTATTTTAGCATCTTCCTGGAGTTAAGAACACAGAAGTTACTCTGAGTTTGCAGAGTTGCCGTAAAACCTGTATAGCAAGAGCTGATGCACCATAAACTTAAAGACTCCTCTTAGCAATGTTCATTGTGGCTTTCCAGGGCTCTGCAAAAGTCAGTGCTGACAGAAAAGATGTTTCCAGAAATGTGATGTTGTAGAAATCTGACTACTTTGCCAAAGCCCAGAGCTGGTCTCATAGATTTACACAAGCATATGAGCTCAGGTGAAACAAGCTGTGACCTTTAGGCAGAGTAACCCCCTGTGTAGCACCTCCCTTTCAGCTGCTGGCTATAAACACAGGCCTCCCCTAACAGTGGTAACTTCACGGTGTTTTAGGTGCTTCTGACACCTTATTTTGGAAAGGTCCTGTGCAATCCTAATTGCTGGTTCTGTGAGCAGGCATGTCAGCTCACAGCTGCCCCAGTGGTGGGGTAGAAATGAATGTGCTTAGCTAAAGAGCATGAGGCTGCTCCAACTCACTCTTGGAAGAGAAGACTTGGATGATATGGACATTTGAAAGTTTATTTTTTAAAACAGGCTAACAATAAATATATAGCTATCAAAATTATTTACCAGAAAATAAGCAATTAAAAAGAAAAAGGAACTGAAAGGAAAATGTGGAATGAAATATGTTATCAGGGATATTTTAACTAGTCCAGTGTGTAGAGCTTGAAGATGTTGTGACTGTTCAAAAATCAGTGTTATTAGGTGTGAAACTGAGTGGCAGCTCATGTGCTTGCATGTGCATGTGCACCTGAAATACTGTGTTCAGTAGTTCATTATAACTAATTACAATACTTAAAAACCACAGGAAGTGCTCCAGCACGGGGTCTAAATGGACAGACTTGCAAAGTGCTGAGAGCTAAGAATGTACAATCCAAGTCTAAGTGATGACTGGTGAGGATCATGGTAATGGCTAATATATTTGAAAAGTACTTGGAAAGGAGGATGAGGAATTAGGACTGTATAAAGGTAAACCGCAGTGATAAGCAAAAGTTAAAGATACAAAATTTAATTCGAGCTGAATTGTCCCAATTCAGGAACACTCATTTCCCTCCTCTCTAAGGACAGCTTTTGAATGCATACTGCATTTTGTCCATGATGGAGCTCATTGAATGACCAGAAGATGTAAAAGCATTCTTGGTTAACTACATTGAGTGGAGATGCTACGATAAATCAGGGCTGCTACAAGGCATGATTTCTGCTGCATTTTGAAACAGTCACTGAAAAGATGTGTTTCTTTTCTTTTTCTGGGTATCATGAATTATTACCAGAAACTGCAGCAGTAAGCAACAAGCTTACTTGCAACGAGCAGCTGGACTTGGGAGAGCTAGTAACCAATCTCATCTACTCTTTTAAGAGTTTCTAAGCCTATTGCCTCTGGGAACAGATCACAGAACTTCCACACGAGGGCAGGTCAGGTACTCGGGGTGAGGCTCACCCCAGACTCCTCTTCCTGCTCTTTTTATCTCTGAGATCATGGGGGAACAAAAGCAGGCTTTGAGCTGTGGTGTGGTTTCTGTGGTCATGAATTCACCATTGCTGCATTAGCTCTTCACAGGTACCTTAAAGTGCTGCTGTTTTAAAAATCTGCCAGAGAATAGAATTTCTCACTTACTGTTCACAATAGCTGTAGGCAAAATAGATGCCATTGCAGCTTGCTGCGGGAGCAGTTGAATGGAGTCCAGCAGGCGGGCGGGGTACATGCCTTCTGTGAGAGTCATCTGACTGGCAGCTTGCAGCCTTGAGTCAAAATCCACAACAAAGGCAACCAGCTCTTCACCCTCCGAGATGGCCTTGGTCGTGGTACACCAAAGTTGCCCTCCTGCAGGAAACAAAAGCAGAAAGATTTAATTGACAATATCAAATTCCAGAACTTAAAACATCAGTGATATCTTCACACTTTTTTTTTTTTTTCTTTTTTTCTAATTTCGATGGCTTATTTAAGGTAAACAGATTTTACTTTTGCGGTCTTCCTTCTACCAACATAGGAATTTTCATGTATAAAAAACCAAATTGAGGATAGTTTTCCTAACAATTTGTAGCATGAATAATTTAAATTTTTCATTTTGTCTCCTATAAAGCCAGGAAAAAAAAAAAAAGCTATGAAAATCAAGATATAGGTGAAAATAACTTATGCAGCACTTCTCTCATTATTTTTAGCAAAGTTCCTGTAAATTTTTTCTTTGTGCCAAGTTTGATTCATTCTGAATAGAAAATCACAGCTCAATAAAACCAAACAGCTGCAAGAAAGAAATCAGATTTCCTCTTAAGGGCGTTCTTCCCCTCCCTTATGTTTGTCACCCTCTTTCTCTAAAAAATCTTCCCTTATGTAATATTCTTCGTAACATGACTGCTTTATCTCTGCTTACACTGACTGAACTTCCTGAAAAGAAGATATGCCAAAGATCTGTTTCATAAAGGCTTACTCAAATAAAGGTTTGTTTAAAAGGGGGAGAAGGGGGGAAGTGGAAGAACTTTCATCAAACAGTAAGATACACTATAGCTCTGTGCTGCAAATGTCACGTGTAGTGCATTAAAAAGAAAATTAACTATGCGAGTACATCTACTAATGTATTTGAATGCGATAGTGAATGCTCATTTATTTAACATGTTTAGACAGGCAAAGCACTTATATTGTGTTATCTACACTCTCAGGCCTAGATACATATCCAATACAGTTATGCCTGAAATAATGTTGCATACTTTATATGTTATAAAGCTTTTTTTTTTCCTCAGGTTTTGTATATATAGAGAAAGCTATATGTTGCATTCATTAGGCAAGCAAAAACTGTACTCGTTTTGATAAGTAATATTGCTGTGTTTATCTTTCGGCATAACTGCCTTTTCAACTGCACTTCATTTTTTTCCCCTCAACGAGATTATAGTTTTAAAACAACTTGTTGCAAAAATCTGGTAAAGGAGATAACAACAGTGTATGATATGCCACAGCTAAATGAAAGAATTAGGACATTGTTTTAGAGAAATCTTGGACAATTAATTAAACCAGTCTATTAGCTTTCAAAGATGAGCAAACAAAACAGCATCAGTGACTGTATTTCAGTGGCAAAACACTCTAGGCTTCTACACCTCCAAGTGGTGTAGAAGTTTCAAAGCAGAAAAGTCTTTGTATTCACCTCTCGGTAATACAGCAGATGAAGGTGCTACAAAGTTTACAAACAATTTACTGTGAGGGGACCAAAGCATATCAAGGTTTACTAGTCTCTGACATTACAACATTAAATGGTGCAAATCTGAGTAATTTCCTCTAGAGAATAAGATGAAAAGTGAAGATAGTACCAAAAATTTCTACAATTGCAGAATCCTAACGCCTGAGCAGGAATTCAAAAATTTGAAGAGCACAATCTGACATATTGCCTGATATAACTAGTAAATATACAGAAGCCTTCAGAGCTAAACTGGGATAAAACCTCTTCCAAAGAGAAACAGGCTGAATTTCTAAAGTATACTTAACAAGTCTTGTAGATAAAAATACATGGAACACACACTGCAATTTGAGAACCTGAAATTGGGTACTTTTGCCTCAAACATCACACAGTTAATTTCCGTTATTAACATGCACTTCTATCTTATTTATATACAGAAGATGTAATAATCAACTGACATGTTTTAGTATATTTTAATACAGAATAAGAGCTCTTTATAGACTTTATTATTCACCAGATCTCTTAATAAAAATGAGTCACTGCAGAATAACCAACCGAGACTTTCTCTATCCCAGCAAACATCTTGACGTGCTGTGTGTACCCTTGGGGGGGGAAAAAGTGATTACTGGGTCTCCAGCTGCAATTAGTCTGGATCAGCTAAAAGGCTCAGTCAGGCTCCTGGTGTTGGAGCTCCTCAGGGCATTGACTCATGTCCAGCAGCAGATTAAATTTGGACAGCTGAAGGGAGCAGTGACCCTGGCTGCCTGCTCCACCCAGCTCCTGCAAACTGTCACACCTACGGCAGGCACAGCCTGGTGGGATGTGTGACAGCTTTGGAAGCCCAACAGTTTCTAGTTTGGATTAATAAAGAAAATCAGAACTAGGGAAATCAAATCCATTCCTGTATATGAATACAAACCTTCAGCTCACCAGGACTAAGATCCAAAAAGGATTTATTTTGTTTTCTCTCATCCCAGTCTATAGTAAATTAAGCATTTAAGTGATCATGACATACACATCCACGTTTTCATCAGAACATGATAGTGTGTTAAGTTAAATCCCCAGATGAACTCCCAAAAGATGCATTCTTCCAGCTACTGGAAATGCAGGTCAGCACTTTGGCAGCAACAGTCACTCATTGGGACAGGACACGGTGCAGTCCCCACTTGTCCCCTTCTGTGCTTGCCTGCACAGAGTAAGGCAAGAGCTGCTGTTTTGAAAGATGCAAACGACTTGCTTCCCCTTAATGCAGTGAATGCAAACATGCTGACCTTCACGCACAGCAGGAAGACTGTAGAAGAGAACTCTTCTTGAGCCTTCTACTGCAGTCAAGCAAAGAACACAAGTCAGTCAAGAGTGACAGAAAAAGTACTGTCAAGTGCAGAGAACCCGATAGAGGCTTCCAAATTTAAGTTCCAATAGTGACTATCATATGAATTACTATGACAGAATTACCTCTGTCAGGGATAAGGGTTTCCTTACAAGTGGCAACTAAAATCACGAAAAAATTTCTTCCCACAGACATTTCTACAGGCTAAGACACAACTGACATATATACAGCAGTCTCTCAGGAGCACAACAGCCTTTCATTAAGCATACAGCAGTGTTAACAACAGGTTTTCAAAGGGATAATACGGAAGCCATAGCCAAGTACCAGTTGCGATCAGAAGGAGATAGGAAGATATTTGCCTGAAATATTTGCAAGGCATGAGAATTTCATAAAGAAATGTGAAGGACTATTATTTATATGAAATGAAGCTCTGAGATTTTTTTAGCGAACTGTTCCTCTTGTTGCAAATAGCTTATAGGAGTGAAATTGTTCTACAAAGCTTTACCAGGCCAGGTTTCTCAGTCCTAAGATGACAAAGGCATCAGAGGAAGAGAAAGGATGAACAGATGTTTTAACAGGGAGGAGTGACTGGGAGTGCCTCTGAAATAGTCACAGTTATATAATTTGGTCAGAAAGCAATGGCAGACTGGTGATTATGGGCCTCTTGTCCATAATGATTACGTTGGTCACCCATTCTGACATAGCAGAGTGAAGATTCTTAGTCAGGCACAAGAAGTATGACACTGATGATGTGGATGACAACGATTATATTTATGGTTCACACAGTATCTATATATTGTCAATGCAGTATATATTACAAGCAAGTCTAAAGGATGATAGTATAAACAGGTTCAGATAGAAACATACAGGTTTACAGTCTTTGACCTTATAGAATGCAAAGCAAAAAGCACCCTTTTGCTACTATAGGATTTTATCTCCATATGTGGTCAGATCTTAGCACTTTTACTCACCCATTCTAAACCGAGTGCTCCCTATCTTTGGGCTGGACTTACCCTGCAGGCGTTCCTGCTGGGGGCTGGGGGAAGGCAGCCAGGAACCCATATGGAACCTGCCTGCAACCTTGGGAGACTAGTTTGCCCAGATAGCCCAGTCTCCAGCAGCATTTTATACCCTGTTTCAGGCTGATGTGTACTAAAGTCAATCGAAACCATCACAGCTCCCCCATCTCTGGAATGCATTCATTATTTGAGCAGTCCAGACAGTTCCTCTGCAATTCCTGGTGTTCTTATCTTAGGGCAATTCCCACCTGTTGTTGTTATCTTTGGACAAATCATACTGTCCATCAGAGACAATAGCAAGGAAAAGCAGTGCAGAGGATGCAGGGGAAGTGTTGTGCATCCTCTGACTAAATTTCATCACCATCACAAGCACTTTTCACTGAAAGGGGTCTTATGGTTTTATGTGGTAAAGTAGTAATAAAAGTCTTACTCTTGTGCAGTGCAGAAAGGAAGGTTTTAGATCAGCGGAAGGTTTTAGATCAGCAGAAAGCTTTGTAACATTGGAAAGCTGTTTTCTCAAAAAGGGTGATTATGATTCTGTGAAATTTAAAATAAGCTTCTTGAGCATGTAATGTATTATTTTGTATCTATGGTTAAATCAAACAAAATTATGTAATATATAACACACACACGTCAAGCAGAAGTAAAAATAAAAATCTGTAAACACTGTGTATTTATTTGAACTCTTTTTCTTGTTCAGAATTCAAGGAATTAAAACTGCTCATTTGTTTAATTATAAAAAGACAGGAAAGCTGAAGAATATAATGTTGTGCAAACTAGAGCAAAGAATTACACCCCAGTTGCATTAGCATGAAGTCTTTACCAAAAGACACCAGGCACTGAAGCAGTTATCTGATATCTTCAGAATGTCCACCAAATGGGAAGGTTATTTCAGGGTTTTCTTCTTTGTCTGCATCTTTCACTGCAAATATATCTGCTGCTTGAAAAAAATCACCACCAACCACCCTTAAATAACAACAAAAAAACCCAACCCAAACCAAAAACTTTCTATGAAAATGAAAGAGTAAGGTCCTGATGTCCCTGAAAAACTGTGGACTTACTGTTCTTTGTAATGTTTATGATCAAGATTCTTGTGCAAACAGATCTGGTTCCTAACAGGAAGCTTATAAATCATACTCATAATTGCTGTCAGAACTGCAGTGGAGTGTACTGCAAGTTTTGATAATAAAGAATAGAGTCACAGTTCAAACTTGATTACATTTTGGAAATTCATGGTGCTCTTACAAGAATCAGTGGTCTTAAATATCTTCTTCTCCTGCCAAATTTTTCACTTGCACTTTTTATTATTTATGAAATCAGTGTCTGCACAATGTCAAGCAGACCTCTGCTGATAAACTCTAATTAAGATTAAGACAAGCCTTTTGGAAAGGATCCCATCATTAGCAAACATGATAAACACAAAAATACTCCCTACTTGTCAACCAGTAGCAATTCAGTAACCTAACAGTATTATCTGTTGCTAGGCTACAGGACTGACAAAGCTTCAATTATATTGTATGGCCATACCTATAGAAAACTGTATAGGAAAATGTATCTAATATAAAAGTATTTAACTCCATCCATGCTATCTGTAATTCATGGCTTCCCTCAATGGCAAAAAATCAGGTTAATAATTACATAGCATGCTGAAAAAAAATCTTAGCAATGTGTCATGTTTGCACATTTTTTTTTAATTTATCTCTATGATTGATAGACATTTGCTTTGTAAAAATAATAAAATGCAAGCAATGGGATGCTGTAAACTAGAAGCCAGTAACCAGTAACTACATCTGGACTCATCAAGATAGAGAATCACACTTAGTATAAAAATATATAGTAAATTGAACCAATTAAATCATACTTAGATGCAGTAATACACTATCTCCTGTATTCAGAATAAGGAGTAATATGGTGATAGATATGCATGCTAATTCAAAACATTATTTTATGTAGGACAGACACCTAAAATAGAAAAAAAAATTTTTTTTACAGCTCTTCCTTTTTTTCTTCTACATTTGAATTTTTTTAAAATGAAGAGACTTCTACTATCCTATTTGAAATACGGAATTTACACTGAAAATTTAACTAAATGGCTGTTCACTCATTTTGATCCTCAGAGCTCTAGAACCCTATACCACTTCCAGAGAAAACACAGAATCCTGCACAGTGAGCCTTGTGATGGTGGGCTGCTGCTTTTTGGGGGTTTTTTCCCCCACTTATGTAATGCAGGCCTTAGGGAATGATAATTTGGAATCTGTGGATCACAGTCTGAAAAGAGATTATATTTAAGGTCAGACTCACCTAACTCCACTGGGAAAGAGATCTTCAAAATGGAAGAAACCATTAAGACTCTTGATTCATATTGTTGCTTTTAGGAAAGGTAACTTAAGAAAGCAAGTAGCTCAAACCAGCATTTCCACTGAGTATAGGGGTTTCACATATTGAGAAGCATAATGACATATAAAACATATATTCAAAAGCAAATTCCAGATTTCCTGTCTTTAGTATCAGTTGATTTTCCTTGCTTAACTGAATCTTGGTTTTTTGACCCAGAAATGCCACACACCTTTCATAGAAGTTTAGGAAATCAATGGCAATTTCTATCAAAAGCAGCTTTCACTGCCAGTTAATTCCAAAGTATTACTTTTGTGTAGTAAAATTTGAGCTTACTGGACTTGATTGCGTTGCTGCAACAACATAATAGCCCATTTCCTGTACACACATCTTTTTGCAAGACGGGTCAAAAGACTATCAGAATTTATTTAAACAACAGACTGTTGCTCTTAGCAACTTCCAGGCACCATCAACTGAATTAAATCTTCCTCTCCCAATAAAACATTCCAACTTGCAAAAAATTGTGCTTTTTAGTAATGGTAATGCAGTTTGGAGTTAATTTATTTTCTTCCCTCCTTTGTTCCACAGGTTAAGCATTTAGGGAAAATTTGCACATCACAATAGGATGGGATCTTCATATTTGGGTTCCTTCTGCTTCTCACCCATAGGGTTGTGACGACTCAGCATATTGAATGCTATTTCAGTACAGCACAAGTTACTGGGCAGATCTCTAATTTTTGACATGAACAAAGTACATATATCTATATGTGGACACATTGTTTAATAAAAAAATATAATTCATTCAAGTCCAATACTGTTGAAATTTTTGACAGTAGAGTGGTACAAGGAACAGAACTTATAAATTATGTGTGCCCCTTCTTTGAAAAATGCTTTGGAGGTTTCTTTGTGCATTGGCAAATACAGTAGGAATATGAGTTATTGTGTGAATCCTCCTGCACAGCACCTGATAAAAGAATAAAGAGCTGTGACATATTCTTAAAACAATAGAGGAATTAAAGAGAAACAATGGGCCAGCTGCTTCATTAATACAATCAAAAGACAGCCCAGCACAGAGGAGTCCAGATAATTAAGCACTACTCTTTTAGACCTCTTTTCTGTAATAAAATTGCTAAAAATTTATTAACTACTTCATAGTTGTTAGATAGATCTATGTACTTGTTTATTTGGGTTGATTAATGCCTTTTCAGTATTCTACAACATGCCAACTCATGGTTCATACAAGTTTTTGAATAAAATAATGTAGGAATATGTGATACGGATCTGTGGTATATACAGCAATAAATCAAAGGCATTTTGTGAACAGTCTTTCCAGTTGCTAAATAATTCTTAGCATTTTTCACATGCGCACACAAAATATGTACTTTGCACAGCATTTTTGCTATTAATGCATTTTAATGTTGGGGTTCCAGCTGTTTCTCTATGAAGTATCTCAAAAATCACCCCTGCAAATTCAGACTACTTAAACTCCCACCAAAAACAGCTTTAGTGCTACATTAATGAGATGATTTCCTAGCATCTTCTATAATTTTTCCTTGCTTACTGATCAAAGGAGATCGCCAAAAGATATTTGACCTTTAATTTTAACTACCCACTGCATATTATAAAAAGGAAAATAATTTTACACTGTATAAAATTAGACCAATACAGTGGACAAACCAGTTCTGTTGCCACTTTTACTATTACCTTTGTGTTCAGCATAGAATATGGAGCCTTAATTTTTAGCTCACTGAACAAAAGACAAAATGAAGAAACTGCAGTGAAATTCTCCAGAAGCAATACAACAGAAAAATACTCAGCTTAATGGCTCTAGTCAAATTAAACCCCTGTATTTAGAGATATAAGATCTCTGACCAGAAACAGGGAAGAAAATACTCCTTAGGAATATAGCTCTTACTCCTTCATGTGAGTCAACCTGAGCTTTGGGTCTGACTTCAGCTTAGTCATATGCTGACAGCTGACAGTGTATTCATCTGAATAGATGATTTTATGGTTAAAACTGTCAGGCTTATATAGCTGATAAAGAGGAAAAGAAAAATATGAAAGGAACTTGCCAGTCCTAGGGGAGAGAACTCCTAAACCTGGCATCTCAGTGTGAGTGTCAGGAGTTGGTCTTTCCCCTGCTGCAGTACAACTATCGCTAACATCACCATCTTATGGCAGCAGCTCTCAAATTCACACTGCAAAAACCTTCCTCGGCTGAACCCCAAATAAAGCACAGTGTTTCTGAAGAGTAAGGAGTGCAAGGAACAGATTTTGACCTCTTGTTTTTAACACTGTTGTACGCCTGCATTTTGCTAGTTTGAGGATTTTTATGTGTTTCCTCCTGCATGTAACATGTCTGCATGTAACACTCAAAAGAGTTCTAATAGGTAAAGAGGCAAAATAGATTAGTGCTCCGAAAATATTCACAGGAAAATAATGTGGTAATTTTATTTGCCATTTCCCCCCCGATAGAGCTGTCACAGCTTATTTACCACAGGGGGAGACAGTTAAACCCATATCCTTAGAAGTTCTATGCATTTAAGAGGCTTATATATCTCTTCTGGGACCCTCATTCAAATCCTGGGCTAATCAGAATGAATACATATCTTTCTATTAGATGGCTCTAAAAAGTCTTAGGTGATATCAGCTCCTGGTGGACGACAGTCCATAGCGTAAAACTATTAAATGTTTGGCACAAATGGCAATACTTACGAAATGAAGCTGAAAACTGTAATATCCTCCCACATCACAAGAAGTTAAGTCTGCTGCTCAGAGGTTGAAATTAAAGCCTGCCACAAATGCTAAACCTGTTCTATTTCCTTAATTCAGCATAAACTCAAACAAGGAAGTCGAAGGAGTTCTTTCCCAAGTTTAGCGATTTTTTCATTTTTCTCCCCCTCCTCTTTTCTTTACAAATTCTTCTGTTTTGAATGGAGTGCTACACCTTTTTTACATTTGAATTAGATCTCACTTGAGTGTTATTTTAGAATTTACTAAGCCTTCAGAAAGAAAATGATAAACAGCTTGAAAAAACCTGATAAGCCCTTGCTGACATTGCTCACATTGCATTCCCACCACCACTGCAAAGGAGCTAGAACTTGCTGTCAGAGCACACTCATCTCCCTTTTTACTTTTTACAGGACCACTGAATGGGCACTCTCCATACAGCTTCCCAGGAGACATTCCCAGGTAACGCCCACTGCTCTCCCCAGCTTTTGTGGATGCACCAGGTTTCACAGAAAGAGAAAATGCACCACTGAAACCAACTACTCTGAAGCAGGGCTTTGGATGCACGCATTCCTACAATCCCTGCTTCCATATCAGCACAGCTGTAAGGTGACCTTTTTGTAGCCTTACAAACACAATCATGCCTGTGGATTGTCTTTTCAGAGTTATTTTGTGAGGCTGGAGTGTATGAAAAAAGGAGGTGATTAAATGAGACAATAGATATGTTTTAAGGGCACCTCTTTCTTACAGGAAGAGCAGAGTACACTGCATCTTATCAATGGATTTTCTACTGTCTTGCACCTGCTACTGTAGGGCTCATTTCTTGCCCCTGGGCAAATGCAGAGTGAATGGCAAAGGCACCTGAGCAGGAAGGAAGCATTATAGAGAAGGAGCTGTAGTGATAGGTTGTATTTGTAAAGGAAGGCAACACAATAAATATAAGGAGAAACAGGGAAGTTTTAGAATGGTAAAATCAAAGTAAGAAACATTTGTTATGAGACTTGCCCACTTGTTCAATACAGGGGCCATGCTCCAGAAAAGGCTTACAGCTTTGTGAGAAACAAAAGCCAGCTTTTATAACGAACAGAAGCTGGAGTATTTAGTTATGTGCACTGTAACCCAGAGGAAACAGTTGCTATCATGAGTTATCTCGGACCTTTACTCGTGTTAACGTTCAGCTCACGGGTTGAAGTTCAGGAACTAGTTCACTTCAGCTGTAACAACCATGGAATAAAAAGTGGCACTTCCTTCTTGCCCCCACTTAAGCAATTAGAATATTTTACACTGGCTGCAGTGGAAACAAGACTCTGTGACAAATCAGCGTCTCTCTTACTAAACAAGAAACTAAATAAAAGTAGATTTGCATGCTTAGTGTGTTCTAAAATGTCAACACCATAGAAGCTACAATAAGCATCTAACCCAGTCTTCTCTATTTAAAAAGTACCTCATTAAAAAATCCCACCACCACCCACGCACAAAACCCCATACCAATACCCCAGATTTCCTCAAAAGGAATTAAATCCCAGGTATTATAGTTCTGCCTTTTAAAGCAGAAGCTAGAAGTAAATTGACTGAAAACCCTCAGTGATCAAAAGCATTTCGACCTTCCAAGTTATACATAGTGTCCAAGGTAAACAAGTATTGTAAACCACCAGCAGTCTCTCAGTTCATCTAGTAAGAGACTGCTAACAGCAGAAAGCAAAGACTGAGCTGCTCTGGTCACAACGGAACTTAAAAAAAAAAAAAAAAAAAAAAAAAGAATGAGCAAATTGTTAAGATTCTGGCTGTACACACTAATACAGATTAACAATTGAAGAGGATTCTGCACTTGATGACTTCTTCCAAAACAGGCTTAATAAAAAATGACAATTTACTGAGCATCATACAGGGGCATAGGAGCTACCATTGTGCCTGCTTGGTCAGCATGATTTCTAAATGGCCAGGAAAAAAGTGACTGTATACCCAAAGGCAAGCTGTCAAAATTCAGTTCGCAGCTGATAAACTGATTACAAAGCTGCTTAAGACTTTGCTTGTAAACAAAAGCATTTATCAACTAATAATTTGCAATAAACTGATGTAACTCCCAGCTGAGCCCCAAACTGTAATTGTCTTTACCATCTGCCTATTAAAATACCATTCTTCATCACCAAGCAGGAGCAGAAGGGAGAGAATCTCCAACAACTACATAACTTGCATGCTTATAAATAATCTGTGAGCATTTCACACATTCATTATGACTGCCAGGTTTTGTATACTTCATTTTCTCTTTTTGAGAGGCAAAGAGGTGCAGTAAAGTGGCAGAAAAGAAATTATTAAATACCGCCTGGTGCAAGAAAAAATTATGTAAATTCATCATACTCTGCAGTTTCCTAATTTTTTTCTCTTTTTGCTACTCCATAGGAATATCATGATGGAAGCCCCCTCAAGCACAACTTTACAGATTAAACTCTCAATTTCTTTTCAACTTGGCAGTTTTCATTACCTTTCTTTCTTATGTATTCAGTTCTTACAGCTGCTTCAATGGAAAGCCAGTTAAAGCATACTGGCTCCCTAGGGGGAGTCTGCCAGGGTCTGAGGATTCTGCAGGCTCCCTGGACTTCTACAGGTCACCCTTAAGAGCATTTTGCCCATCTTGTTGAGAGGATGTCTGAAAATTAAGTGAATTCACATGCTTTTATTTTCTAAGTACTGACAGTCTTAGTCCCGAGAAAGGTGGTAGTGTTTAGAAAAAGTTCAAAATTAACAAATACAGATGCTCTAAAGCTGATACATCCCAAAGGAAGAATCAGTTGGTTAAATGTCTAAAATATTCAAGTATGAGGGGGAGAAAACAGAACTGATACCGTGCAGGGAACGGCAGCCCCTCAAGATGTGTCTGCATGAAAAATTGAATTTAACAGAGAATCACACTATGAATCGCACTTGACCAAGTATTTCTGCAATCTGCATTCTCAGCCACCCACTGGTCCGAATGCACGGCTGTGACCAGAGACCAACGATCAGCTTACCTCTTCAGAAATAACTGTACAAAATGCACAGATGTTTTAAATGCAACTTGATTTCTCATTGACTTTCCAGATTCAAACCAGAACGATCTATTTAGCTCAAGTGAGGCTTTTTATGTGTATGAAAAACATGTCTTCACTGGGAGGAAGTTGGGCGTCTAAAAGCAAAAGAGGAAGGTTCCTCCTGCTAATTGCATTGAAACGCAAGAAAGGACAGTCCTGTCACCCATGCTCACAGAGGCAGTCTCATTTCCCTCACTGATAATCTTTGCCTACCTTGTAGTGCCTTTGTCTTACCCTGTGTTACCTCTAGTGTTGCCTTCATCACCCCACTCCCTAGAACTGCAAAAAGAAATCAAGGATTTGATTGGGACCTATGGACTTTGTTAAGATACATTCGAATCAAGACAATTGTTTGTAAACTAAGGTAATTTTACACGTATATAAATACATGTACTTGTGAATATGCTGGCTGAACCAGGACTTCATACCTCAGTTTCTATCCACAGTACTGGCACAGAACCCAAATTGGGTGAAACAGAGGGAAAAATGAAAAACTGTGTGTATATGAAATTTCTTTTTAAATTTTGTAAAGAAAAATTTTTGTTGAACACCAAAACACAGTGATGAAAACCACCTTTCAAACCTCTGTACTTCAAACTCATCATATAAATCATTTAATCATAGAATGGCTTGAGTTGGAAGGGACCTTAAAGATCATTGAGTTCCAATCCCCCTGCTATAGACTAGAATGCTCAGAGTCCCATCCAGCCTGGCCTTGAGTGTTTCCAGGGACGGGTCATCCACAATGTCTCTGGGCGACATGTGCCAATACCTCACTACCCTCACAGAGAAGAATTACAAACGTCAAGTAACTCGGTCAGGGGAGATCCTTAGCATGATAATGCTGAGCTAGGCTACAAAGTTAAAAGAGTCACAGTTTTAAAAAGACTTGCGTAACACTTACTTTTTTTTTTTTTAATGGTGGGGAAAAAATGAAACAATATTTGAAAACACTAAGCTGGAGTTAAAATTTCTTTCGGTTACCCCGCAAAGAGACAAAGTTGTGGGAATTTCCCAGCTGGGTGCTGCCGGCAGCTCGCGGCGCCGCTGCTGGCGCTCCCCGCCGCGGCCCGCAGGTGGCGCTGTGGCGCCGCCGTCGTTTGCTCCCTTCCCACAGGCTGCACCCGGGCCCCGCGCGCCGGCCGAGGCCGCTGCCCTCACCGCACCGTCCCGCTCCTGTCGCGACAGACAGACACCGCCCCTCCCCTGTCGCCACAGACACCGCACCGTCCCGCTCCTGTCGCGACAGACAGACACCGCCCCTCCCCTGTCGCCACAGACACCGCACCGTCCCGCTCCTGTCGCGACAGACAGACACCGCCCCTCCCCTGTCGCCACAGGCACCGCACCGTCCCGCTCCTGTCGCGACAGACAGACACCGCCCCTCCCCTGTCGCCACAGACACCGCACCGTCCCGCTCCTGTCGCGACAGACAGACACGGCCCCGCCCCTGTCGCCACAGACACCGCACCGTCCCGCTCCTGTCGCGACAGACAGGCGCGCCTGTCGCTCCGCGGCGGCGATGTGTTCCCTCACGGCGGGGCGCACGGACTGTACCGCAGGGAGTATTCTAAATAAACTGCCGGATTGACGAGCAAAGCGAACAATATCGGTGACAATGTTGTCTGCTCTCTTAAGGAGCTGTTTAGGGACCACTTCCCTTCTCCTGGGCAGCATCCCTCCCTGCTCCGGAAAGACCCTCAGTGGGGCACTGCCCTGCGCCCCCACCCCGCGGCTGGGGTCCCTGTGCCCCTCCATTTCCACAAAAACTTTGGGGACAAGGAGCCCAGGCTGTGATGGCACATCCGCACGAAGGCGGCTGTTGCCACCCCCGCAGCTGGGCAGGCTGTGGCGGATGCTGAAGCCCTCGGGAGGGTCGGTTTTTGAGCACGCCGAAGCTGTGACACAGCAGTATCGGACTATGCCACCCCCTCCGCTGGCCTGGCACCCCGGATCTGCAGCCAGATGGCAAAGGCAGCACAGGGTGATGTCTCTCTGCCCCTGCATATACGATGTTCATGGACATCACCTATGCTTACTTACGACCCCACAGGTGCTTATTTCTACCTAAATCATTCCCCTGCTGGGACTGGAGAGTGAAAAGATGCAGCCAGGGCTGGAAACTGTCCAACATCAGCCACTTCATAATATTTCTGTTGCTGAGCAAAACCAGCATTCCAGGGTGCGTGACTCCCATGGAAACACGTGGGAATCCTGATGTTAAAGGTTTGTGGAAACCTTTGAACACTTATCTCTGTCTCATGAGAGTAATGAAGAAATTTGATGTCAAGCATGCAGTGATCCCTGAAGAACCATCTGGCTTTTGGAAGAGAAGGGATTACACACCGAGGTGAAATTCTGCTAGCCCCGAAGTGCTGGCATGAACCCCTGTGTCCTGCCTGGCCCCTTAGAACTGCACAAAATCTTAAGAGGAATGGTATGAGGCTACTCTAAGTAAAGGGGTCACAGAGATTAAAGAAACGTTCTATTAAATGTTTGGGATGCTCCCAGGAATAGAAATTTTTACGAAGCAGAATGGAAGAACTGGCAGCAATTACTATCAAGCCTCCCTGTCTGCTTGGAAATCTACCCTGCTGATAAGGCTGTTCTCATGGTCACTCCCTCCCCACTCCCCCGATGAACTCATCACTACACTTCTTTGGCCAGTCCTATTGGATACTAAATGTTATCTACTACCTCTCTTCCTTTTTAACCAGGACAAAGTATAATGAACAACTTGGAATCTCTCTGGGCTAGGGGAACGGAATGCAATCTGGCACCATGGAAAAATGTAGTTCGTCATTGCCTAACCTATGTATGACTGAGACCCAAACACAGTTTCTTGAACATCAGCCAATTTACAAGCAGTGAACCTCACAATATCCACAACCTGCTGGAGATGCTTCACTGTCTCATATCTTTTTGTTTTGCTAAAAGTTAGCACTCACACGGACAGCCATCTGCATCTAAAACTCAGAGTCACTAAAATGCTCCATTACTCTCTCCCTTAATGTGTTTCTTCTTGGTTCTGAGCAGATGATCCTATACTATCCTATCTCAAAAAATGTGTCCTCATACTTCTTTATTAAGACACCGGAAAAATCAATGCTCTCTATGCCCTGGAAGTGGAAACGGGATTTAGTGTCTATCTTCATAATGGAAAATATTGCCCATGTGTAGGAGAGACAGTTTAGACCCATTTCCCCAGTCCATGGAAATACTGCTTGACATAACAATATAAAATGCCTTTCAGAGCAGCTCCTTATTCTGTGTTTAAGTCTTTTCAGCTAGGGGGTTCTCAGTTGGTAACCTCTTCCTGTTTAATTCTCTTTTCTAGTTTTCTTTCCCCTCTACTTGTAGCCCTGCACTCCACCCCACATTCTATGTTTTCATTAATACAAACTGATAAAATAAGTAACTGATTATTGTCAATCTATATGCCAGTCAGGTAACATATACACTGTAGCACATATGACTTACATGTGCAACTATCTGACTTACTGGCCATTACAAGAATTCTCTCAAGCCTTTACCGTGATCAGTCTGCTGAGGTGATATTCTCCTAAACAGTTATTTCTAAAGTTGGAGAATTCGTTGTACAGGTACACTGCAGCTGGTCCGAGCACATTACATAATGGCACTACCAGAGACATGCACACTGTGTCTGAGATACTGCGCCTCACATCCTTCAGTTATCAATTCAGGATAGTTCTACACAAGTCGTCTCTCTGAATCTGAACTAACTTTTTCTCTCATTGTTCATTTACCTGTTCATGGAACAATTAGCTGAATTAACTGCACAGACGGCTGAAGAGTGGAGAAATGGAAATAGCTGTAGCTGTAACTTTTTTCTTTTTTTAAAAAAAGCTTCATCCAGCTGGTTTTGACAGGTCATTCAAGACTATTCCGTTTTTTGATCTGAAGTCTCCTATGTATAATTGAATGCCTTTTAAGTATTACTCAGATATCTAATCTATATCTAATAGATAGATCCAGTTGTCTAGAAATGGAAGTGATATATAAGACAATCAAGATAATATATTTGAGTGAGAATCTAAAGAAGAGTTGACAGTACCAGAAAGAAGTTGCAGCATGAACAACTTATTGAGAAGTGCCTAAGTCTTTGCAGAAGAAAAAGATATAAAATGAACAAACAAACACTTCTTGGGGAAAGCAAACAGCATTTTGAGGGGAAGACAAAAGAGATTAGAAAAGTATGACGGATTTAACAGGTAAGAATGAGAGGCTTAAATATATTATATGATAATAAAAAGATCAACTGTGGATTTAAAAGGGCATAGCTAGGCGTATTTTAAGTGACCTAATTATCTTCTCAATGGACTTTTGCAGATGCCAGGAAGGTTTGAGGAGAATTTCAGGCAGCATTCACTGAGCAAAAATGAAGAAATCTACTCCTGATCTTGCTCTGACTTCTGATGTGCAATCATTCACCTATCTGTGAGAACTGCAGATGGGTCCACTGATGGGCATATGTGCACCTGCAGAGCAGCTCTCAACTGTCCTGATACAGGCAATGGCAAAGAGCTGCTCTGAGAGGGCTCACAAAGCACATTTGTAAAAGCTAATTAATGTAAAGAATATGAAAGCTATTACCTGAAAAAAACCACAAAGTCTCTTTCTGTATTCATTCATTATTAATTATTATTAATAATTAAATATCCTTGGTTTACATATTCAAGGCACCTCCAGACAGGTTCCTGCCCCAAGGAGTTTGCCATGGAAAGGTCAGATTTTAAGAACCTGTATTTATAATAACAGGTACTTAATCTGCAACTGGCCATCAACTATTTACATAAATAACACCATTTTGTGTCTGTCTTATGTGTAGACTTTGGCCTCCAAACTGATAGGAGATGACAAAGAAAAAACAGGAGACAAATTACAGAAATGACCTGGGTAATGGCAATGAAAATGGATAAACAGCATTGTGTGGGGTAGATTAAGCAATATGCCTGCTAGTGGGTGCAGATCCCATTAATTCCTTTGTGAGTACATGTAGAGTCCTTAGCTACAGCACATTTAATTTTTAGTGGATTGATCCATGTTTCTGAAAGAGCAATGTCCAGAAATATGCTAGGTGTAGTGGATAATTCCTGGAGGCCAGCTGAAAGGTATGAGTTTTGATGAGGGATTTGAAGGAGGAGCTGCAAATACTCTCATCCACATAATTGTCTACTTTTTCCCCAATGTAAATCATTATATTTCTTGCCCCAATTTTTTATCAAAATCACTTCCAACTTATTTCAGTCTGTCACAATAATATTTTCATATGAGGAGTGTTGTAACCTAATTCCTTCATTTGAATAATACATTCATTTTTAATTACTGCAACTTGATCTCAGATTATTCAAATAACTGTTTCATTTTTTATGCTTACCCTGACCCCAGTGTATTTATAGGCTTTTATCCTTACCTGATACCAGTGTAATGTAATTATAGATTGTATTTTAATCATCTACTATATCCTAGTGAGTTTGTTTAAATCACTCCAATCCGGAGTCTTTTATTTCTATGCCTTTTAAAATTCTACAATGGCATTCTCATTGCATAAAAGCAATATTTTTGTAGTTTACTACAATGAATGAACATTTTGCATGCATTGCTGGCCATGTTTCTAATTTAAATTTTAAAAAGTTGCTATAGAGAACTCTATGTAAAATGAAATCCTGACTTGTAAACAGGCATGGGACAGCTCATCACTTGAAATCTTTGTTCATAGCTCCTATTTGGTCTCTAACATAAATTTACAAGAAATGCAGCAGAAAAAAGAAATCAAATTCTATATCCTACCAAAAATAAAAGTATACCTTCTACTAAAAATTGATAAAATATTTATCTTTTTTGCTCACAGGCCCCAAATGTTTCCACATTATTTTACCTTTATTATAAAGAATTCCACCTTGTATTTAGAAGATAAATAGTTCAGGTGGGCCACATCATCACTAGTCCTGGATGCATTTTGATTCCTAGGGCTACGAGTTCTCTTTAACAAAGATTTAACTTTTGGAAGTTTTTAATAGTCTGAGATGATTCCGTTTTGCTTAGTAATAATTTCAAAAGCAATAAATTATTATGGGGTTTCTCCCTCTCCTTAGTCCTGATTGAGGAGTTCCCCTTCCTCTGTGTTGCTTCAAGATTCAGATGTGGAATGGGGTCAGAAATCAGATAAGTGAAGCTACTCATGTTGGCACATCCGCATAAGAACCAGTATCTCTCTGGCTGTCAAATCGATTTGTACTGAGATAATTGCCACTGCTCTAGCCAAACCATGCCCTTTTTTTGGAGAAGGCTTTTTTCCTGTGATGACATCTAGCAGCAGACCTTAGAGTGTCTTTACAACATACTCTCAGTTGCTGTGTATGCATTTTTCTATAGAGTGGTGTAATGCCCAAAGACACTTCTGAATTAAACCTTTATCCCAGCAGTGTGGTGCAACCATCAGTACTATTCCCGAAGTTGAGTCTGTGGCTAAAGTAGATTGCATAGGTGGAAAAATAGTCAAAAGAACAAAAAAAAATTATCAAAGCTGTTAAGAAATCCCATGTTTTGTGGCCACTTACTGCCATGTTGTGTTAGGGAAAGGGGACGAACAGCACATTATGTGTGCTGTTAAAATTCCTGTAATTTGTGTTTTCCACATCCCTTCTTTCTCAAATGTGTAACTAATTTTTGACTTCAAGTACCTTTATCTTCTGTTTCTTTCAATTCTCCATATGTGTCCATACCCTGCTGTTTCCTTTATGAAATGTCACTTTTAAATCTGATCCCTCCTAGTTTCTAGGAAATAAGGGTCTAAAAGGCAGTGAAACATGATCCTGACGGATGTCTGTTGAACACACAGGTAAGAAATGGGCATTAGCTACTTAAAAGTATAAATAAAGTGTCATTTTAAACTCCTACCTCCTTTAACAAATTACCTCTTCTCAGTAACACTTAAGAATTGTCCAATGTGTCACTTGTGACAAAAGAATTGTGACTAGTACCTTGAATCTAACTAACAGAAACACTGTCCCATAATAGTGTAAAAAAAAAAAAAAGTAAATAAGAACAGGGAATATGGGTTTATTGAATATAATCAGTGAGTAAAATGAATTACTCTGCTTTTCCAAGATCCAGACAGAGAAGCATGTTTCCCTCTGGGATTTCTACTACCATTTGGTCTAATATTCATTTTGCCTATTATAATACAAGCTTCATTAAAGTAGTAAAACAGCAATTGTCTCCTTGAGATCAAAGGACATCTGTTAAATAAAAGCAGACCGATCTCTAGAATGAAATAGTAGGAAAAGTTTGAACTAAATTTTATGGTGAATCAAAACGTAAATTGTAATTTCACAAGGAAGAGACAGAGAGCAAAATTAACTTTGTAAAGACATGGAAAGTGGATATGTTGATCTAAGAAATGTGAACAGATACTTAATATCTATCAGTGGCATTTCTAACTATAACACTTCATGATGAAAAATTATGCTTGATTAAGCACACTGGTCTTAAAGAATTCCCATTAAACAAGAAACATTGCTTATCAGATAAATTATCTGACTGACCTAGCTTCTATTTAACTCATCTTTTATTTGAAAAAAAAAAAAGGCCAAAAAAATCTATCTGTCATCAACATCCATCCTGCAAATCTTGTGACATAATAGTCCCTTTTAAGCAATTTGTCAAATAATACCCAATAATATTTCTAAATCTATATTTCATTGTTTAAGTGAAAAAATAAAATGGTATGGAAAAAATGGAATAGGATCTCTCAAGTAGTTTCAGCATTGGTTTGCCTGCATGCCTCAACAAAATTTGTGCACCTACATTTAACCATGGTGCATTACAGTGCTTGTCAGTGAAGAGAATACTTAAAAGAGACACATGCTAAAAATCAAGGCTTTTCTGAAAAAAACCCATCAAAATAACCCAAAAACCAACAACCCAAAAATGCCTCTAAAAAAGATGGGTACTGGCCACACCAAGTGAGAATTGGGGATGCAAACTCCTCTCCAGTGAGATATTCCCACAGTACACTTGACAACCCTGAAAGCAGGCAGTGCCAGCCAGCACACTGGGCCATCTGTGGGCAGTGAATGAGCCCTTTATGCACGTGTTCCAACATCTCCCTCACGTTCCTTAGAGAAAAATGGTGGCAAAAGTAGCAATGGGAAAGTATTCTCTTGCAGGTTTTATTTCCTTCTGCAAAAGGCACAGGATAGAGTCATGAAGATCAATTTCAATTTGCCACTGCCAAAGTAACCCAATCAACGTATTTCAATCCTTTTTTTGAGCTGTGTCCTTATAATAATAATAATAAAAAATTAGAAATTATTCTGAGGATGAAAAACTCAAAAGAAATTAAATCCCCCTGAACATAACTTAATTCTAGTCTTTTGACAGGCATGTGTTTATAATAATTAGGAAAAGATTGTTGAACTACTTTTGCTCAATATTTTTTACATGATTTGCAAATGACAAATCTGTTCAGCAGTCACAGATCATGGGTCTGCAGTACTAGCTTAAAAGGACAGTAATGGTTGGGTTACCTGGTGTCTTTGCACACTTGCCAGGGAGACAGAACTTGGGGGAACAACCTGCTGACCTCAATCAGTGTGGCACATAGACTCCACAAGTGTAATTTATAGCTTAATGCATCCACAAAGCATTGTGAAGTGCATTGATGACTTTGAATCAGAAAGGTTAAATCATAATTACTATCTTCTCATCACAAAAAAACCTGCATTTGATTGCTCACTAGACCAGTCAAATAGATGTCTGGTATTGCTATACCATGATAAACCAATATAAATAATAGATAGACATCTGTAGGCAAGATTACATGTTTCGATTTCAAATGGAAAATAATGACAAAGTCCCATTTTGAAACTCTGTGAATTCCACCTAGTTAGAGCCTTTGATACCCTTTCTTCTGCATTTAAAATGCAAAACACAAGTACAAAAAAAGTGAAGAAATATGAAAGAAATCAGTGTTAATGTCTTAACAGCAATTTGGTAAAAATATATGTCAAAGAAAAAAATTTAAAAATCTTATTCATCCCTAAATAAAAAGGAAATAGAATACCACTAAATATAAGTAGATATATTTAACAGAAAGTCTGTTAAACAATTTTACATTCTAGGATTTTGTTTCTGCATCACGTGATTTCTTTCAAAAGGAAAATGTGAATATTAGATGCCTTTTTGGACACCCATGATTCATATCTTCCTCTGGCAAAATTAAGAGTGGGTACCTTGGTAATATAATCTTTTCACAACATACTAGTTTTGGTTTAAACCAGTTAAAATACTTCTGCTGTCATTATAGTGTCTGCTATTTTAAAATGAGAAATTTATTATGAAGTATGTGACAGTTTTGCACTGTGGTGAAAAACAGGTACAGCGCAACACGCCCTATGACAACAGGAGTCTATTAGGAAATGGGCAATTCAGCTTTTACAAGCCTTTGCTTGATGTTCCAACTATGTATATGATTCAGTTCTCCTTTCAGCAGATTTTTGCACTGTCTATGGTGCAGTGAGATCTATGCTGGCCAGCTAAAATGTCATTTGAAAAAACACAACTATTTACTAGGAAATACACCAGAGACATTGGATAGGCAGTAGAAGTTAATGATTTGCTTTGTGACTGAATCTTACTAGAGTGGAGTGAGTGATCCAGAAGCAATGGCTTTTACACCCATTTTACCAAGACCTTAAATTACATAGTCCTCAACTCCCTACTTTGTAGTTAACACATCCCTTGACTTTAGCGAAACAGCATTTGTTTCAACCCATACCAATAGGTTCAGATGATAGGTGCAGAATGCCACTCAAATGTTCTTGGATAGGAATTTTATCCCTAATAATCAAACTTGATACACATACTGGTTCTTTGGCATGTCTATCATCATGCCCATCTGTTAGGTGGAATTGTGCCTGCTAAAAAGGAGATATGCCAGTTTTAACATGATATAGGTGCCATCAAAATGCAAGTGATGAAGGAAAGACTCTAGAATATGGCAGTGATCAATCTTCTGCAGAAAGATGCTCTGGGTAGCAACCCCACTGTTAGGAATATTGTATTGATATATATGATAACTAAAACCTTTGGTTGGATTTTTGATCTCTAGGCATCCATCCTGTGTGGGTGCCTGTATTCACACTGCAGTGTTAGTGTTAGGTGTTTTGTGCCTGCTAAAGGAAATACACACCTTTCTCATTTGCTATCACAGCCTAATCACCATTAATAGCCTAATTTGAAGGTCAAATGATAGATGAAAATTGTCTTTTTAAAACATTTTCTTTTAAAATATGAAGTGATTTTTAAGAATTAATACTTTTAAGAATTAAACACAATCCTACTTATTATCCTTCCTCACAAATGTTTTTGAAGGTTCTCCTTTACTAAAGCACTCCTGCTGTTTGATACTCTCATAGGAAAATTACTTCTCTTTAAAGTCTTTGTACAATTGCATCATCTTCAGAAAGATAAAAAAATACCCAGGTGGAACAGTGGGGGGGTCTGTCTAGCTCAGATTCTTCCTTTAGAGTGGCAACAGGCAATGTTGTTTAGTATAAAAAAAGAGAACTTGGCCTCCTTCTGCAGTTCATTCCCTAAGAGTTCCCAAGCATGCACATGGATTAGGAATGTTAGTGGCTACATCCTCTTAGTACCATTTACTGATCTGTTGTCCATGAATTTGTCGAATCTCTCTCTGAACCTGCTGATACTGTCTGCTTTCATAGGCTCCTGTGGCATCAAGTTCACAGAGTTAACTCGCTGCCGTGATAATCTGTTTTAAATTGTTCTTCTCCCAGTTTCCTGTAGCACTGCAGGATTTGAGGAATAACAGTTCTTCATTCACTTTGTCCACCAGCTTCAAGATTTTTAAAGCCTGTATCAAATTTCCCCCTCAGCTTTCTCTTCACCAGATGGAGAAGTCTCAGATTCTTTTGTCTATTGTCATAAGATAGCTGCTCCCTTGATGACTCTGGCTGCCCTTCCTCAGCTGTGATCAGAGCTGCACAGAGTACTCAAGATCTGGGTGCTCTGAGCTTTCATATATGGCAAACTGACAGCCTCTGTCTTGCTCTAAAAACTGTATAGGCTTTTGTGATCTCTAGCAAAAGATTTTTAGATGTGTTTAGATTAGAAATCTAGTCTCATCCAATTGAATGGTTGCCTTTGGGGCTCAGATAAAGCTGTGTAGTATCACTGAAATAGAGCTGTTTGGTACTTCTAGCTTTCATAGTGTACAAAGGGACATAGCATGTCACACCTGGGATAACATAACTATGCATTAAGCCATAAAGTCATAATAATGGTAAAAGGCTTCACAATGTGATCACAGGTATAATATTAGACTGTTATGATATATATATAGCATCAGACATACTTAGAACTTTTCAGTTAACCATATACCCAATTCACATTTTCAGTACTTGAGAGGCTACTTGAAAATGCTCAGCTAATTTCTAGGTAGTCATAGAAGACTGGAGAATGAACATTTAATATTGTTTTGCTCACCAAAGTTTTCTCTAAGAAATTCTCCACGCAATTTTCCACTTGAACAACCTGCTAGTCTACTAGCAGAATTTCTGTGTGAATCAAATCTCTGAGAATGCTTTCAACTGCATAAAGTGTTATCCCTTCTACAGGCCTGAACCTGTAGCCAAGAGAGTCGTAAGAAACCTCTGGTCCTAATTTGTTTCTTAATCTGGTGCCAGCTCCTGCTGATACATCTGCTCATTCTTTTTCAGCTCCCTAAGTTACTGGATAGAAGATCTCTTTCAACAGGTGAGCCCCTTTCAGCCAGTGTAGCAGCTGGGGCACATGCGTGTGGATTAATGGCACCTGAAACATGCCACTCTCAATATCACCAATGATTGTTCTTCTCCCAGCTTGGCTTTCTAAGATGATACCACCATGCCAGTGCTCAAAGGAGAAGACCTGCTGTCTCTTCTGTTTTGCTTGGCTACAACTTTGGGGAAGGCAAGAATATATTACCAAAAACATTATGTTCTCTTTTGTGCATGAGACTATCCTTGGGAAGATATTTGAGTTTGAAGGTTAATAACTTATTACTAAATGCAGGCTTAGTGTATTAGATAAACCTGAAGCAAGAACAGGTGTCTGTATTAGACGTTTTGGAGATAAGTCTTTCAGCACTGTTTTCACCACTACTCTGGATTGGTAAAAAAAGCAAGTTTCTGGCATACTCCTTAAAACTTGTTTCATAGAAACAATCAATCAAAGTATAAAAATTGTATGATACATTTTCAGTATCTGTCACCTGTGGCAAATATACAAATGTGGAACATAGTGTGAACATAATTACTCTTCCTTTTCATACCTGTAAAATTCCAACTGTATGTACCATATTTAGTGTGGGGAAAATTATGTATCATATTTAGTGTAGGATGATGAATAGGAGCTCCTTTTCTGACTAAATGAACCTATCTGAGATCCTGAATTTGCAAGGAAAGACAGTATTTATTGGTGCCCAAACCTTTTGCAAATAATCAGATTCCTAGGGAGAAAAAAAAGATACATACTATCTGTAGGCATGGGAAAAGCAAGAAATTCATGTTGTCAAAAAGCACATAAAAATAGGAAAATGCACTGTTTTATTAAAAAACATATGTATCAACAGCCTATAAAGCTTTCTTTGTCAAATTACCATTATCCAAGGAATTACTGATGAAACTTTAATTGTGGTCTACGTAACCATAACAAAGACTGACATTTGCATGGCTTCAGAAAGAAAAATCACATGAAACAAGTCTTCTCTCACCTATGTGCAAATATCATGACATCGAGTCAAAATGACTGTCCACTGGAACTAACACACCATAGAAATGAGTGTGAAAGATACCTGGGTAGACTGTCAGAGGCCTGAAGGAAAGGCATTGGTGTCCATAATGGCGATTTTCTGTGTTTACTGTGTCCAAACTAAGTTCAGATTTTACCCTAAAAATCAAGTGACACCAGCATTAAGAGATATTTACCTTTAAGTGTGAAAAATATATCAAGCTGAGTAGCAGGAGGCAGCAGGAAAAGAAAAGCAAGATGGATTTTTATTTTTCGGTTCTGATTCAGGGTTTGTCTTGCTGAATGCCATATTACAGGCTGTTAAAGGAAGACCCATTACTCAGAACTGCTGAAAATCAAGTCTGCAGAATAGACCCTAACTGTTCTTTTATTGTAAAAAAAAAAAAAGTAATATATAAAATATCTGTTAATTTTGCCCAGAAAATAGAAAATGTTAAATTGCACAATAAAAGATTTGACCACTACATTACATTTTCAGTCATAAATACAACTTTGATAGCCTTAGTTTTTTATAGGATGGGATCCCTGTTTTAATTAGAGTTGGAAATAGAGTAAACTTGGAAAGTGTAATGGAAGAGTGTGTGATTAATTTTGAATATATTAAAATTTCATATATATGTATTTAAATTTATATGTGTGTGTGCATATATTTTTCATTTATATATACACATGTATACACACATGCATACATGGCTCCTGAAACTCAGGAAAGGCAGAAAAGGAAATAAAAATGATATTGACCTTTAGCAGGAAGGGTATAACCCTAAGCTACCAATCATTTTACCCTGAACTGTATTAGCATAAAATAGAACACAATAAACTGCCAAGTGCATTAACTATGGATTTTAGATTGGAATTTGGAGGGGAGAGAGCAGAAAGCTCATTATGCTCGCTCCATCATTATATCTAATAAAAGGAATGAAATAGATTATAAACTCACTTTCCAAATAACAAGGGCTATTCAATGTTTATTTACGTGGCTGTAGTGGATCTCTGTATTCATTTAAACAGGTAATTATGCCTTCATTTTCTTGTTGGAGGTCTGCTACACAGTCTGAGTATCAGATGGACTATTTTCAAACTTGAAAATACAATCTTGTTTCATACACTTGGTGTTTACTTGGTTTGATGTTACTAGCTTTGTTTAAATATCAATTGTACAAGTTGCAATGTAAAAAAATACATATAGCTAGAGCCAGGCCTTCATAGCAGCTCCCATTGTTTTGCATGAAAAATGCATTGACTATCGTATTGCGAGAATAAATGTGCTGTTTGCTGAAAAATTCTGTCACTTTCTATTAGCTGTAAATTATCGACTAGTATAAACCCTAATTTCATTTGTCACATTCTGTTGCATTGCTGCTCTTCCTTGTTCCCATTCTGTCATTCTGGCAGGCCCACTCTGCCCCAGGTATCACGGCATCGCCATCTGCACCCGACATCTGTCTCTCTATTGATCACACGGGTTTAGCACTTGATCAAACAGAGCACGACAGAATACATCTCTTTTTGCAGTACTGCCAATGCCAACTGCTGCATGAAATCTATTACAAAAGCATTCTTTTACCTAGTTTCTGAAACTGTAAATAGGCTTCTCTTCTTTTAGAAGATTCTTAGGTTGATTTTTTTTTCTTTAACTTTCTGTCATTTTTGTAGAGAAAGGAAAAAGCATAGGCTCCCAAAAGCAAGAAATGAAGTATTTTTATCCCTGAGTATGCAAACTATTGTAGAGAAAGGAAAAAGCAGTAGGGTCCCAAAAGCAAGAAATTAAGCATTTTTATTCCAAAGTACATAAAGTAAGAAACTGAAATTATTATTAATGAAATCAATTATTACATTGATTCCTAATTTTTTTATTAAACATAAATTTTAATTTGTAAAATGATGGTATAAAATAGACTAAAAAAACACCTCAAAGACTCAAACATGGTGTCTGGATAGCCTTAGATGTCTCCAAATTAGAGATGGTTGACTCTAGCAAGTGACTCGGGAACCTATGAAAGGCACATAACAACTCATTGCTCAATCAGTGAGAAAAAATATAGTGCATCTGAGGACTGATCTGGCATGCTAGCCTGGAGAACAGACAACAGGAAATTCTTGGCACCAAAGTATGTCTGAAATCACATTTCCTTCTATAAATGAAATACCTATAACCAGTCCTGGACACCAGATGCCTCCATTCTTCTGTGGGCAAAAGCAAGGAATTTTTTTCTCAGTATGTCTACTTAAATAAGTAGCATTGATGCTTTAAAACACTGAGAAGGTGCACACTACATTTTGCACAGGTTTTCTGTTAGAGTGATATGAGAACACAGGGTAGTTCAAAAGAGTCATCTTGGAGGCTTCAATACAACCACACCACTTAAGAGAAGCTGAACATTTCTCTTCTTTCAGGGGTTGAAGAGCAAAAAAACCCTGCAGTAGCAAGATCGCAAGACCCTTCCCTAAAACCATCTGTGACCAATTCTGACAACAAAGTGAAATAAAATTGCCTTGAACTTCATAAAATTAAACTTTTTTTGCCTGTAAAATCATCCACACTGGCATAGGTGATGTTATGAATTGACTGTCTTGGGAGAAAGCTCTGTCCAGGTATCGTGCAGTTGACAAGCTGCAATGCAATTCTACATCCTTACAGAATAATTAGAAACTATTTCTAAGAAAAATGGTAAATTTCTAAAGCTCTATCTACTTCCCAAGGCCTTTGATATGCTTATGGCACACAAGGTTTAACAATTTTGACTGTGATACTCCTACTGATTTTATGAAAAGTTCTTTTACAAGTTCTCAAATTCTCAAGTTGAGAGAAGTGCTGCTAGCCATAAGAAATGGGACATATAAGGCTAAGAAATTAAATTATGGACTAGCAGGAGTCATAAGGACAATATATTTGCTTCTCAAACACAGCATTAGGGATTAATGGAACCCAGGTATTTTATGATAAAGTCTTCATGCTTTCCACAGGTGGATACTATATTCCTGCCAATCACAATGTATTTTAAATTTACTGGACCAATAAAAAAGACATGCACTCTCTGGAAACAAATGTTGTCTTTATATTCATGAACTATTCAATAACCCAATAGCCACGTGGTGTTCTCCTTATTTATGCTACCTTGTCAAATGACACTGAACAAAATTTGTTGTTATAAACAACCAGACTAAATGAACCCCAACCAAAATCATGAACGTTAAAAGACTATTTTCCTTGTTTCAACTGACAGCATTAGTTACAACACAGGAATTAGACTGGGATCTAGCAATGTATTATTCATTAGATTTTTTTGTAGCCAAATACATTAGAGTATATAGTTATACCAACAAATTAATATTTTAAAGCTAATTGAAATTGTTCTTCCTATAAAGATTAAGCTTCTTCCCACCCTACACACTTCAGTCATTAAAATAACACTTTTAATGCCTTGTCTAAATGATGTCTCACATTAATGCAAAGCTATATTAAAGCACTCAAATGACCAGTTCTTTTGTAATGCATACTATATGATCAGACACTGGGTCAAATCTGGGCAGTGTGTATGAAGTGGTATCAAGTGGAAGCTAATTAAAATATATTCTCTATAGAACTTTACAGAAAAAAGGGAACAGTAATCATCAGAAGGTAGACTCTGAAAATGGCATTTCTGAAAGGCTTGCAATGTGATTTATTCTATTTGCATGAGGATACTTTTTGGAATAAAGGCTTAAGAATATGGCAAGAATACTTCAATTACAAGGTACCTTATTTTATTCCTAACAATCCCAGTGATAACCTGTTTCTGGTTTCCCTCTTTCCTAACTCAAATCCATGAAATAGAGTATATTAATTTTTTTTAACTGATTTCTTTAACCCAAGGTTTACAACATGAAAGTTGATTCTTTTTAAAATAAATGGTGTTTTCCTTATTGTACTTTTACTGATTCAGAGAAGGGGGAAATTAATATGGCAAAGATTGTCTTCATATCTCCACATTACCCAAGAGGAAAGACTTTCCTGACACACTGACATTTTGTGCTTAAATGAAGGTAGATGTATAGGAAGGAAGGACAGAGGCTATAGTCAGGCTTGCAGAGCTAGCAAGGAGCAATTAGACTGCATGTGTTCAAGCTTTGGTCATTTTGTCAGATAAGGCATCAATATCCCTTATCCACTGACTTATCTCTTTTTTTTTAAAAAAAATATGAATTTCAGGGATGTGGGTGTTAAGAAGATGGATGAAGCATTTTCTAGGGATAAGATGTGGATCTTTTGGCTGATCGACTGCAGTAATTCTTACAGAATAATAAAAATAATAATAATAATAATAATAATAATAATAATAATAATAACCCCAGAATTAACTTCTTAGCTCAATCCAGTGTGTTGAATTTGCTATCTCTATATAAAATATAGTGATGCAAGCATAAATATTGATTTTTCTTTTTCCTCAAAAAAAATCTTCATTGTACTAACTGCTTATCTGTAGAATAACCTTTGCTTTCTTATAAGTCTGGTTGTGACAGACCTCTCCATAGTAATGGTAAGTGTGCATTTTTTAGAAGGCTTCTGGAATGATTTTTTTTCCTCACTTAGCTCTTATTATTCGGGTGATTATTTGGATGTGAACCAAATTATATTTCTTGTAAAAATGGGACTTTTCATTTGTGGTAACACTCCTACGCTACAACCCTGATGTATTATGCAGAAGATGTTGCCTGCATTGCAGTAAACCACCCTAACTGACACAATCCCCACCATATTCCTTCTAATTTTTTTTGTCAGGTTTTTGTGGGGTTTTGTTTGGTTGTTTTTGTGTTTTTTTTTTTTTTTTTGACTACTGTAATGGAGAAAGTGGCATCTGTGTATTAGCAGGAGCCCTGGCAGGCTGAGCAGCCAGAACTGGAACAGAGCAGGGTTTCATTTTTCTGTCTCTACATCTACACCAGCTTCAGTGACTGTGCTGTAGACTTATGTCACAAATGAAAACATAAAACTTGGTGTTTCAGGATTTCCTTTTAGTTGGAAAAAAATTACTGAGAAAATGCCATTTGGCTGTATTAATAATTGATAATAGATAACCGCAGTTGTAGTTCACAATTCTTGCCTTTTTCCTCACAACTCTCAGGGGAGGCTTCCTCCTCCCTTTCTCCTCAGCAGTACTGACCAGATTCTTACATACTGGCATAACATCCTTGAGACTGGCTACTCCACCACTGAGGTCATAAATCATGTCTTGGCCTTTGCTGGCTCCAAGAAGGGTCCTATTAGCTTAGACAAGAATATGATCCTAACATCTATGTGGGGAAAAATAAAATAAATAAAACACAATAAAATTGAAACAAAACCACCAAACCACAAGGCAGAAATTCATCAATCCCCTATAGTAGATGAACAGCTCAGAGAATGTCTAAAGCAAGTATCTTTGATAACCCAGCAAACTACCCCCTTCTCTCAGAAATCTCAGATGCCATTGGAGCATAAGGTTCAAATGTTGGGAATCAGGTGAGGATGAAAGGAAGAGTTTTATGCTGTCTCTGCCTACAGTGCAATCATGCTTTATCATCTCCCATGAGAATCCCAGTCTGTTTTTAATATGTCAGTAAGTGATTCCTTTTCGCCTGAGATCTAAAGCATGGCAAGAAGTACTTAAAACATCAGGGCAAGTAACAGGAGAAGGGAGAAGAGAGTAACAAAATAATAGAAGGGCATTTGCATTGGTTTTGACATCTGAAGAAAGTGTTTTGCTTACCAAGTCTGGCATCCTGCCAACTGTATATCTTAGCATTTGCCCTGTAATTCTGGAAATGGCTTGTGCTTCACAAGTTGTGGTCACATTTTTCTTTTCTGAAAGTCTGTGGACTCCATTAAAAGAAACAAAGCAACAGACAATATATCACAATTAAACTATTCCAAGGACTAATTAATCTCAGTGTCTAAAAAGTGCATTTATTTCCAATTTGAGCTCTTTTTGCTGTCCAGCCTTTGGATACTGCTCTATTTTTTCTGGTAGGTTAGAGAGGCATTAAGAAAAAAAAAAGGAGAAGATAGCAGTAGATACAGGGATAAAACCAAATGCTGTTTTGAAAATGCTAATATAAACTGGTGATCTTTGAAATTCAGATAAAAGGCTATACTTTTTTAATGTACTCCAGTAAAAATATTTAAGTGTATTATTGTTTTCATTTCAAAATGATCCAATACAGCCCTCAGGAAGATCCTGTTTATATTGCGAGAACAACTTTAATCCCGTAAGAAAACTTCAGATTAGCAGAAGCATCAGAGACGCACTTAGGCTGTCTTTCTCCGGCCAAGCAATGGGCTGAAAATTTCACACGGAGCTAGGACTGCAAAGATGCATTTATTTCTTGATGTTCTGTATAGTGCGTTTCTAATTTACATGTTAGCCTTCATTTTCCCCTGAACTTTCCAGTGAAAATACCATTTTACAATAATTACCTAAATTAATCAGTAAAACCTGTTAAGTTAGACAGATGCTCAATATACTACAAAGTTCAAAAGATAGATGACCTTGTGAGATTTTGAACGCATAGGAAAAATATAAAGGATCACATATGCTAAGCATGTTTATAGGAAGCTTTTGTGAAAGTACATGTTTACATAAATATGTATATAAACCCAACAAGAATCACTTACGTACTTTCTACACGGATACCTTTGCTGTCATTCAGATACTGCTACAGTCCTTCCAAATATCAGAATTAATAAGTGAAAGGAAAAGAGACTGTCAATAACAGCATACAATTTAAAATTGAAAACTATATGGAAAATGCTGGGATTTGAGCTACTAATCTTCAGATTAACCCCTATGGCTCACTTGGGAGATGGTTGTATGAAATACAAACAGCTATTACATCAGCTTTTGCAAGTGCAGATGAAGCTCGTGGTGGTCAAACTAAAAGCAACACACTTCAGAAACATGTAGGATTTTTTTTCCTGAGGATGCAGGACAGCAGATAAAATATCAGTGTTCTGTGCACAGCTTTAAAGATTAACAAATCTTGAGGTTTTTACATGTAGCTTCAGATCATGGCATACCAGACAAGCTCTTTATTTTTCTGAGCACATCCTTCAACACTAAAAGTAGTACCTATCTCTTTGGATTGCAATTATACGTAAAAAATGAAAATTATTGCATTAAGTATGAGTAATATGTATGACCTGTACAAAATTGTTATGATCACTGTAATTACTGGTGCTAATAATTTATTAATATTTATTAAAATATTAAATGACCATTCTTTAACAGGTTCTATAAAAAACACAGGTTAGTTAGTTTTAAGATTTACAATTCTTGTATAAAAAGAAATGAGATAGTGTAATTTTTCTTCTTTTAAAATTCACTTTCTTTTAATTCCAAAAATTCAAGGTAGACTAGGTAATAAACAAACTTCCTGATTACAATAAATTACAAGTATTCCATCAATTTTAACACATACATTTTACAGTCATTGACTTTTATTATGGAATTTATATAATATGAAAATTCTTTAAATGCAATTGCTTGTAGCTTCATTTTTGGATTAGATCATCACTGGAAAGATAAAATTACAGACTAAAATCTATTTTCAAGTGCTCTGGAATAAATTTGAAGTAACTGAACAGCTGGAGAGTATCTGAGCATAGAAAATCAAAGTAGCATTTTAGTTCTACATATATGCAAAATTAAGGCTATAACTCTTTTGATCCCACAAAGCACTACCTTGTAGAAACAGTGACAAATGCAGATACTCTCATCGCTTATCAGGCTGTTTCCCACCACTTACACACAGGATCTATGTGTTGGCACACTCACTCCAAAGTGGTGTTGTTTGTGGCCCCATCATTATGGTCATGAAGAAGATAGCAAAAGTTGTTGCAAAAATGGGAGTATGCAAAGATTACTTCTGTAAAGCATGAGGAGAAAAGTGAGTGGAATATATAGGAGTAAAATTTATGCCCAAGAACAGAAAACATGTTCTGTCGTGTGTCATTTAGAACAACAGAAAGATGGGATGGAAAATATCTTAAGTGAATTAAGGGAATACAGCTGGGACAACTTATATTTTTGACAAGATAAAAAATTATTTTCCTGTATTTCTTAAATCTGGATATAGTCTGGATAACTTCAGTAACGTAATTAATAATTTGGTTAAAAAAACTATAATGTAGAAACTGTGATTTTCTTACTTTACATGCAACAATGTAATTATTATTTAGCATTAAGAACAGGGGAACCCCAAAAGATTAACTCAGAATTACTTATTAGAAATGTGGAGGTGGAGAATGAAAATGAATTCTTGGCAAAACATTTCAGTATTTGATATTAGATTGAAAAACACTCAAATTTCTTGAAAACAATCTTATTTAAGAATTTGAGGAGAAATTTTGGAAATCAGATGATGAACACCCTACTTTCTGAAGTCAGATCTCCTTGGCCCTCAGCCCATTCCTAGGAACTTAATCTCATTATTTCTGACAAGAGCGATTTAAGCAGCTGTACTTTCTTGAATGGCACAGGGTCCACAGCCTTAGTACATGGCTCTGGTTGCTGAGGTGAGTGGCTCTTGTGCCAACTCGTTCTGCAGCAGAGCTGTCCAGTGTGGTGCCCAGAGGGTTTCCAGATTGGGAGAACTTCATGTGGAACTCAGGAAGGTGTCAGGAGCCCAGAGCTCACATAAGCTGTCAGGACCAGGCAGGGCCAGGAGCAATGGTGGCCAGGCCCCCATACAGAAAAAAGAAGCCTCTGGGGAGTGATGGTGACCAGAAGCATTGCCAGCAGGGTGGACAGACAGGTCTAATATTACAGAATCACAGAACCACTAGGTTGGAAGAGACCTCCAACATCATCAAGTGCAACCCAGCCCCAACACCTCAACTAAATTATGGCACTGAGTGCCACATCCAGTCTTTTTATAAACACGTCCAGGAATGATGACTCCACCACCTCCCCAGGAAGACCATTCCAATACTTTATCATCCTTTCTGTAAAAAACTTTTTCCTAATATCCAACCTATATTTCCCTTGGTGCAGCTTAAGACTGTGTCCTCTTGTTCTGTCAGTTGCTGCCTGGAGAAAGAGACCAACCTCCAGCTGACTACAGCCACCTTTCAGGAGGTTTTAGAGAGTGAGTGTAGAGGCTCAGTCACCTCTGAGCCTCCTTTTCTCCAGGCTAAACACCCCCAGCTCCCTCAGCTGTTCCTCACAGGGTTTGTGTTCCAAGCCCCTCACCAGCCTCACTGCCTCCTCTGGACACGCTCAAGTGTCTCAAGGTCTTTCCTAAACTGAGGGGCCCAGAACTGGACACAGCACTTAATGTGTGGCCTCACCAGTGCCAAGCACAGGCACGGGGCAGTCAGTAGGACACGGCGAGGCAGTTTAGGCAGCAGCTGGCACAGAAGAGGTGCATGAAAGGCACTGAAATCCAGGCAGCTCCACCAGAGAGCAGCAGTGTCCCCCAGGCAGAAATCACTGAGAGAGCTCTGGTTGGGACATGCTGCCAGCCTGGTGCTAACTGGAGCTGTGCCCAGCTCTGATGCCAGAATGGATGGTAATAGTGAACACTGCTGTGGTGGTGCACCCACATGGAGGAGCTCCTCGACTCAACGCCAGAGGAGAAGGTCAGTAGGCTGAGGAGTATCAGGGGGTGAGAAAAACCGACTGCTGGAATTGCACCTTGCCTTCCCTGGGAAGGGCCTGACAGACTGACAGTTTGCATGATATGGAGCATTCCCTGTCCCCTCGCTGCATGGCTGAACACATGAGTTTAAGGGGTTGGGGCAGTGGTGGCAAGTGCTGCCTGATGCAGCACGTGTATCTCCTCTGAGGCAGCTCCACCTCCCCAGGGGCCCATAACAGGGAGGAGGCTCTGCAAGTGGAACTGAATGATGGTGGAGACAATGGTTCCTGTAGTGCAGAGGTGTCCCAGAGATTGTTACCTTATGACCCATGTCAAAACTGCTTCCAATAAAGAAAAAATGATGTGCCACTGTCATAGGAGGCTCTCTAACAAGGGGAACAGGAAAATCAATATGCAGTCTGGACCTACGTCTTAGAGAAGTTTGTGCCTCCGTGGTGCATGGGTTAAAGATGTAAAAGGAATACTTCCTATCCTGGAATGGCCTTCAGGTTAACAGCCATTATGGATTTTTCAAATGGGCAGTGATGAAGTGGCAACAAGAATGCCGAGGACAATCAAGAGAGCCTTCAGGACTTTGGGACAACTAGTTAAACCACAGTTGCAGGGAATGATGGATAGAGGCAGGAGAGTAGTATCTGGCTTGCAATTTAATGTTATTGGCAGAATTTTGGGGGTTTTGATCACGTGGCACCAAGCCTGCTGGTGACAGAAAGGGTACACCTGTCTCAAAGGAAGAGGGACACAGGAGTTAGCAGCACTCATTGAGAGAACTTTAACCTAAATTTTAAGGGGGAAGGGGATAAAATCAGGATCATTGGAGATAAGCCTGGGGATGGCATGCCAGGGTTGGATGGTGTGCTAGTGAGGTCCTTCAGTCTGATTTCTTGGTAGATGTAGAGAATGGAGCTCCATGAGACCACAAGGATGAAAGGCTTATTGATGTGCTACAAACATAGAAAAGCCTTAGAACAGTCATGCAGGAATTAGAAGCTTCTTCCCCTGAAAAAGGCAGAGGGTTCAATAACCCAACTGAACACAGTTACACCAGTTCACACAGCATGGGTAATGTTATAAGCGAAAGAGGTAACAAGCAGAAGAAACTGGAAGTAATTATGCAGCAGAAAGATTAACATATAGCTGTTATCATGGAGACATTGTGGGATTAGTCACACTACTGAAATGCTTCAATGGGTGGCTAATAATTCCTCATGAGGGTTAGGCCAGGAAGGGGAGATGCTGGGGTAGCCCTCTATGTCAGGAGCATTTTGATTGTCCAGAGCTTAATAATGGTGAGGATGGGGTTGAGTGTTTCTGGGTAAGAAGCGGGGGAAGGCCAGCAAGGCAGTTATCATGGTGGGAGTTTGCTCCAGGCCCCCCAACCAAGATGAAAAGGCAGATGAAGTATTCTCCAGGCATCTGTGAGAAGTCTCACAATTGCTTGCATGTGTTCTCATGGGGGACTTCAACTATGAAGATCATTGGCCAACACTATAAGGTTCAACAAGGTGAAGTGCTGGGTTTTGCACTTGAATCACAACATCCCCATGCAATGCTATGGGTTGGGGAAGAGTGTCTGGAAAGTTGCCTGGCTGGAAATGACCTGGAAGTGTTGGTCAACAGCTGGCTGAACATGAGCTGGCAGTGTGCCCAGGTGACATCTTGGCTGGTATCAGAAACGCTGTGGGCAGCAGGATTAGGGCAGGGATTGTCCTGTACTTAGCACTGGTGAGGCCACACCTTGAATCCTGGGTTTAGTTTTGGGCCTATCACTATGTGAGGGACACTGAGGTGCTGGAGTGTGTCCCGAGAAGGGCAACAAAGCTGATGAAGGGTCTAGAGAGTAAATCATAGCAGCAGCAGCTGAGGGATCTAGGGTTGTTTATCCTGGAGAAAAAGATGCTCAGGGAGACATTATGGCTCTCTACAACTACCTGAAAAGAGGGCCTAGTGAGGTGGGGGTTGGTTTCATCTCCCAGGTAACATGTGACAAGACAAGAGGAATTACACCAGGAGAGATTTAGGTTGTACATATGAAAAATTTTCTTCCTGGAAGGAGTTGTCAAGCACTGGAACAGGCTGCTCAAGGAAGTGCTAGAGTCTCCATGCCTAGAGGTATTTAAAAGATGTGTCAATGTGGCACTTAGGGACATGATTTAGTGGTGGACTTGGCAGTGCTGGGTTAATGGTTGGACCCAATGATCTTAAAAGTCTTTCCAGTCTAAACATTTCTACGATTTTGTCATTCCAATGTGAGACCGACTAACTTGTTAAAATGGAAATTAAAGCTTATTCCATGCAGTCTTGCACAGTGGTCTTTGTTTGCTTTTCTAATAAATACCTATGAGGTCAGAACATGCCATTTTTGGCTGACCTTGCCCTGTTGGGTTACACAGGTGTGTAAAAGATAGCCACTAGCACACCCAGGATTAGGGATGTTTACTGAAACTCCTGATTACTTGTTTGACTCACATGGAAAAGCAGACTGTATTTTTTCTGATTAAAGCATCAGAAAATTCCACTTCAGTGGTGTGTAAAATTTTTATAAACTCTATTCTGAAACAATATTATCATTATGGTAGTCAGACTGTAAAAGATTGGCTAAATGTTCTCAGCTGTATTTCCCTTTTTTTTTCTTTCCTTCTAAATACCTTCATATAATTGTCTTTCTTATTTTATATTTTTATCTAACGTTTTACATTACAAATATGCCTTGGTATGCATGTGTAAACATGCTCCAACACCCCCAGAATCCTTTCTGCGCACATAAAGTACAGATTATTAATTAATATGCCCACTAGGATGAATATCACTGCATTTAAAATTGTTCTTTTAAATTTACTATTAAGGTTAACATTATATCATTTAATGAAGGAGCAAAGCTATTATGTTTTTCAGACCAAGTTTCAAAAGTATTCAATATACTGCATGTTTACAAGGGAGCAGAAAAAGGCTTTGGAATATGAATGTAATCTCTACAAAGACCCAACTGTTTCTTGTTTATGACAAAGGAGTAAATAATCCATTGATCTGGCAGCAGGGCACCTGCCTTACCAACCGACTCTCTATCAGTGGTCCCTGAACCCTCATTATTTTTCCTCAATTAAAGTTCATGGTCTCCTAAAGTCTGTGCTGAGCAGATGTACAACTGTTCTTGATTGCTGAACACCGAAGAATCACAAATTTAGAAAACTACTGCCATTTCATAGATGCTAGAAGTGCATCATTTGTTGTGGTGCAGAAACATTATAAACAATATGTCTCTTTTATAGTCTGCTAAGCCCTCATACTACAGAAAAGAATATTAAAGTTCAAAAACTGTCACATAAGCAGCACGTTATGAATACTGTAATGTATTTTTTTTATGATTCAAATAATGCTTACTGAAATGAAAAAATAAGTCCTCTGAGGGGTATAATGTAAAAAATGTGACTTATATTTACTTAGAATTAGAGAAAATTGATGTATGAGCAAAATCAAACTGGAATCAATGATCTGAAGAGAAATTCAAAGTATAAGAACTGATAAATCACCTAAAGCAGAATTAAAGTTATGTTTGCTGTATTATCACTTTAGTTCCTTGTAATTGCTTCTTTTGCAGAAATAGGGAAGTCCAGAGAAATAATCGGAAGGGTAATACTACTTGCAATTATAATGCAGCAAGACTCTACCTGCAAAATTCAACTGAAGGATACACACTTCACAAGAAACAGCCTTTTAACTCAAGCCTTAAGTATTGTAACATATGAAAAAAGACCACATTATATACATATTCCCTATAGTGTGTAGTGTTATACACTAGAAAGAAAATCACTTCTCAATAAGGCATGGGGAGATGCTCATTTCCAGCACCAATCAGCTTAAGAAGCAAATGAAACCCACATTTGGGGGGGACAGTTAAAAGTTCATACATAGCATTTGTCAGTCTGTCTCCAGCATGATTCCAGCACAGCTCTGTTGCCATAGTATGTGCTGGATTGAGTGCAGCAGATTGTGAGTCTATAGGTCAGAGTATGTGCTTGAAGCATCAATAGCTACACCTGTCATTTTAGTTTTTCTGGGAAGAATATGTTATTGTTAACACTGCAACATGCTTTAGCCACAGTCTGACTTTAAGTCTGGGCACTGAATTTTTAAAGAGTCAGTGAAAATATTACCATTCATGATGAGGTGGGGAGTGTTTTCTGTAATGCCTGGTGGAGATACTGCCACTAAGGTGATGTATGTAAGCCTGTTCATAGTTGGAGCTTGGCTTACTGACCTAGGTTCATCTGTGAGACTGTAAACCAGTGTTTGAAAATGAAAAATGTAGAAAAAGGACTTGAGAAGGGAGGGAATTATTAAGAAACCCATTGTTAAACCAAAATTACAGAAAATATTACTGGCTGCAATCTTACTAGTAGAGCTTGTTTTCTCTTTTCGGCTTTCACAACTGTTAACTTCTCCTGGCTTATTTTCACAAACATTTTGCAGAAAGATACTTAATCTAATGAAATTGCCACCCGGTAGCTCACTTAAAACTACTCATGCTGAACTGATGATTCAATCATTATGGTGTTTGTTGAGGATGTAAGCACCTTTGGACAAAAGGTAATGTTGGTATTTTGAGTAACTCAGAAATTAACAACGGTAAGTACTGCTGTGCACTGAGGGATCAGTTAGCTGTGAAAAGGGCTTTTCTTGAATTCAATGCCAAATGGACTTCACACATTTGCATGCAAAGCTAAGCATGTTTTACTTCACAGAATAAATGGCAGAATTGCCAGGCAGTTCCAGCCTTGAACTAGAAAGAATAAAAGTAAGCATGCAATATGAATTTTTTGTTTGTACAGTACAGGATGTGCTTTGCCTGCCAGGATACGGAACATTTGGTGGGTGATAATGTAACTTGCAAAGAAATATGTATTTAAAAATTACTTGTTAAACCTAAAAGACCATGGCAATACGTAAGTACTTTTTTGCCTCAAATAAATTTGTGGACACATATGATATACCCATGAACTATACAGAAAAAAACAGAGGTAGAACACAGACCATTTCAACTCCAGCACTGATGCAGTTATGAGGATTAGGAGACAGTCCTTATTAGAAAACAGAAGCCGAAGGCTTTCTTGATGCATTGATATCAGGTACTATTCTAATGGGAAACAGAGTCAAACACCAGCAAAATTATTAAGTTCTGACACCCATGCAGTTACAGTGCCTGTGAAGTAATTCTCGTGACTCACCCTGCCCATCAGAGAGCTGCTATGTCCCACTGCACTTCTCCATCCTCACCCACCTCCCAGAGGAGGGATGATGATACCAAAACAGCCTCTGAGCTGGCAGCAGGCCATGATTCCCTTGCCTCTGCAGAACTGATGGCAGCAGCTTCCCAGAGGTGCCAGAGCAAACAGGGCTGCTGGTTCCCAGAAGGCAGCAGGGTCCAGCAAGCAGCAGTGATGGAACTGGACCTCTATCACTGGTTTGGGAAAAAGAACTAGGGGTCTCAGCCCCATAGGCTCTACTTTGCCATGAAGCATTTCTTTACCAGATGGTGAAGTCCGCAGGGACAGGCTTCAGCTTTCCACCAAAATTGGATAAGCTGGAAAGCAATGAACTTGTCAGAAGAAAAATAAATCCAGTGCACTCCTTTCAAAAAGCCCCCCCTTTCACTGACTTCCTGTCTGAAAACATTACTGATATCACATGCTGTGGTACTTAGACAATTTTGGAGGCACAGGACTGGCTGAGGATCAAAAGTTGGACACATCCATGCAGCTCTTGTGCTCTGCAGGCGTGGGTGCTGCCACACCTGCTGTTTTGCTGAATTATTCATCTCTCTGTGCTAGCAGAAAGGCAAAAGCCAACACCTTCTGAACTTAGGGAATAGACAAAATGAATGAAAAATAGATTTTATAGCTTTTCTGCAGCCTGTTCTACCTTTCCTCAGGAAGTGTACAAAAGAATCAATTGTTTTGCAAATCAGTGCTTACACTTGCAGATGTGGAAAGAGGCCATCATTGTTGCTGAGCGGCACTTAGTGGTTCCTGGAAAGCATGAAGCCCTAACAATGTGCTCCAAAAAGCTCGCAGACACTCCAGTATTAGAACACACTTTCTCTCTACTGTTTCTTTGCTCAAAGTATAAACTATATTTGATGGGCCAGTCCTTTGTGGAACTGGCCTAATATCTCCATGCTAACAGAGCCCTTTGAACATTTTGTATTATTAATACATGAAATTCTGCACCCATTCTTTTCAGAGCAAAGCCTCTAGAAACTCAGCTTGTTTCAGATCTTCCTGTCACCTGCAGTATCCTTTTCTTTAAAATGTACTGCAGCATCTCTGGGCTGAAAACATGTTTTTTAAACTATCCCCAAATGTCACAACAGTGATCAAAAATACCTTCTCTTGAAGAATCTCTGTTTCACAAACCCTTGGGATGACCTTTCTCTGCATGTGTAACAAGACAGCAGTAGATGTTGCAAAAACAATATACTTTATTTCTAAGTCTATTTAAATATAGTTCTCATTTCTAAGACTATTTCTTTTAGTATGTCCAAAAATTTAGTATAGTGGTGTATCAGTTTAAATGGACCAAATGGTTTTGACATTGAAAACTCAGTTTTGAAATGAGTCAACTTCCAGACTCACCTTTAGCTTCAACTGACGCAAACTATTATTAAGGTTAATAATTTAAAAAAATTATTTAGATGCAAGTTCTCAAGGATATTGTCTCATTTTGCTGTCAAGTGGAAGAAATGAAGGCTAGATCTTACCCTGAAAATTACAGAAATGGTGGGGTATTTTGAGACTCATTGCTCTCATATATTTTCTATGCTGCCTGGTCTGGCACTGGAAAACTTGCTTTCAAATCCTGTCCTAAATTTGAGTGATGGCAGGTCAGGTATGGTTCTTGATGAGGTGCAGAGTTTGCTCTGATTACCTCAGTAATTACTTTTTAATATTATTAAACTTTTTACATGAAGTAATTTCTCTCCTGATTGATCCACAAAGCTTAGGTCAAAGGCCATATAATTATAAAAAATTACAGATCCATCTTCTTTATTTGAAAATACCTCTTGGTCAAGAGCTGAAGCAAAGTTCAAAGTCACACTGCAACTCTCAGAGCATTCTAAATCACTTAAAAGCAAAATATAGATAAATAATTTATTTGCTGATAAAACAGCAGAAAGAATTCCTTCCCTTACTGCAAAACCAAAGAAAGTTCTAATTCTTGAGGCCTTGGTTTTAAACATAAGATAACAGGAGCATAGAAATTATTTCACTTACGCTTTAACAGTGGTTAACAAATCAAGATTGCATATTAAAGTATACATTGACATTCTAAACCTTAGCATAATATTTAATTAAGCAAACTACTACTTTGATTTCCATATTTCTGTTCTGGGGCCAAAAGTCTGTTCTACTACTAGTGAAACCATCACAGAGCTGAACCAATAGTTTCTTTCCTCAAACAGTGTAGGAAATACAGTGAGCAAAATACATTGGAAAAAATTGTGGACAAATTGAGATTAAATGATTTATGGATCATGTTTTTCTTTTATCTTGCAATGTTGGTTAGCTAAAGAACTTGTTGCAAATATGTTAGAGGCTACTGGTCAGGCAGAAATACACAGGTTGCCATCGGGCCAGTTTGGAATCCATGAATTCAGTCTAAATTAACTGCTTCCCTGTAAAATATAAATGTTTTATTCTTGCTGTACATAAAAAATAACATTTCTAAATGGATTATCAATAATGATGCACCAAAACGTAGTTGTGTGTAGCAACTGGGCCCAATTGACAACAGTGTTAGCATAAGTGCATGAACTTCAGTGAACCCTGATAAGGGAGTATCTCAGCTGTAAGACAGAGGAGTAACTTTGGCATAACAAGCTGTGAACCACTGTTAAAGTCAGATGAGCCAATGAATAGAAATGGATATTCATATAATCATGGAACGCTCTTTGCTGGAAGATACCTTACAGATGCCCTGCCATCTGCAAGGACACCTTCCACTAGACCAGGCTGCTCAAAGACCCATCCAGCTGTGCCTTGAACACTTCCAGGGATAGGGCATCCACTTCTCTGGGCAACCTGATCCATTGTTTCAGAACCCTCACAATAAACAATTTCTTCCTGATTTATAAACCTACCCTCTTTAAATGTAAAGCCATTACCTTTGTCCTATCATTACAGGCTCTTGTAAAAAGTGCCTTTGCAGCTCTCTTGTGAGCCCCCTTTTGGTATTGGAAGGTACTCTTAGGAGATGTCTCGACTGAACCTTCTTTTCTCCAGACTGAACAACCCCAACTCTGTCAGCCTATCCTCAGAGAAGGGGTGCTCCCGCCTTCTGGTCATGGCCCACCTCTGGACCCACTCCAACAGTTCCACAGGTCCCCAGAACTGGACAGAAAACTCCAGGTCTTATGAGACCAGAGAAAGGGGAGAATCCCCTCCCTCACCCTGCTGGCCACGCTGCTTTTGATGCAGCCAGGAAGTGGCTGGCTTTCTGAGTTGCAAGTGCAGAGTGACAGGTCATGTCAAGCTTCTCATTAATCAACACACTCAAGTCCTTCCCCTTAGGGCTGCTCTCACTTCTCTTCCGACCTTATAACTGGGGATATCCCTTGGAGACAGATCCCCGCTAACCCCCCGGCTTTTGGACAGAGTTGTCTCCCTCCATGGAAAAAGAAAATGGCATAATTTGTAAAAAAATGCATATATCTGTGATTAAAAGTGTTTTGGTATCCAGGTCCATTTAGCCTGAACGGTGATTTCATCCTGAACTGCTAGACTATGTGGGTAAGTCAGACCTCTCCCAGTCAGCTGTTTACTTCATGTGTATTTAACCAAGCCCTAAAAAGATAATCTGTATGTTTTCAGTGATCTAGTTCAGTACCTGAAATTAATATGAAAATTGACAGGTAAGACATATGAAAACAAAATTAATACATTTTAAGAGAAATATATTTTAAGAGAAAACCTAAAAAGGTATTTTTTTAAACCAGTTTGTGACTGGGCAATGATAATGTATGATGTAAAGTACAAGGATTTGTAAGAAATCACTTTCTTTTCACTAACATTACCCCACTAATATATTTAACATAGACATTTACATGCTTTGCATTTTAAGTGCCTCTGAAATTCAAGCACCAAGCCTGCACATTTCAGCAGCACCATCAGATGTAATGAGTTATGGTACTATCGGCATGTTGATAAGCTATAGCCCAAAGAAGAACAAGAAGGAAGTATAAAAAATATGGCCAGAGGATGGGATAAAATTATCAGCGAGTGTGTTTTCCTGTTTGGTTTTAATCTACATTTAATTAAATTCTTATCTTCTGTGTACTTATGGTCGCATTTGAATGGCGAGACTGCATTCATTATGAATGGTAAAACTTAACTCGGAGAACATTTCATGTGGCTTCTTTAAAAAAAAGGAAAAGGAAAAATACTGTCTTTATTCTTTACACTTAGGTCTTTTTAAAGAAGGGTTAAGTTACTTTAGGCTCAAATGCTGTTCTGCACTTAACCTTTAGGTTAACTGATTTCTAAACTTGCTCTTTAATATATTTGAATATATATATATAATTTGGAAATGTTAATATCAAAATTTTGGTTGCATATAGTAAGGGATGGGAGAGTAATGAAATATGCTAAAGTGTCTCCTTCATTCTTCAAACCAGAAAATGCTAAGAGAAAATTTCCACTGCTAACAACAAATATTTGTGTTGGGCTGCATTCAGAATTACTTACAGCCATCAGTTTCTCTGAAACAAAAAGGATATTAAAAAAAAAAATTAACAATGACTTTTGAGAATCTTAGTTTGTATTATTGTTTTTTCCTGTTATCCAGATCACTGGGCTGACCATGCAGTCCTCCTTGGGCAAACCCCAGCTTTAATCTTGTGTAAATGAGAAGGGCAGAATTGGGTACTTCGTTTCAAAGGTATTTTGGAGGGCAGAAGACAAGTGAGATCAGAAATGATATTACCAGTACAAAAATAATATCTAGGCTAAATTATTAAAAGATATAACAAAGTGAAACAAAATGGAATGCCTTCTGCATGTCCTTATCAGTCACTACAGCAACTACTACACCATATATATTTTAAAACATTCCATTTATCTATCATTTTTGAGGAGATGCTATCTGGCAATGTAAAATCATATGACGCTATGTCAGAAATATCCCTGTGACTTTTATATTGCATACATTTATTTTCTTTCTTTGAAGGGCCTATCCCTACGACACTTTAAAGGCATTCGAGAGGTACAATGCATTCATGCAAACCCAAGTCCTACCAAAATGAAACCTCCTCCAATTAAACATATTCCTGCAGTACTGAATACTCATTTTCCTGAGCTAACCTCCACAAAAGCCCTTGAAAACCGATCAGCTTTGAAGTGTGGGTTGATAATTAACAAATATCGGGAGCTACTGCAGGTAGAACATTTCAGGGTCAAAAGTTCTACTAGGAAAATGAAAACATTGGCACCAGAAAGTAATTGTTTTCCTGCTCATTTGGTTATTGATTTTCAACTCCCTCTTCTCCCAGAAGTCTGCATTTTACATATCTTTCCTTCATCCTTACCCTATTCTTCAAGTATTATACTACTATTAATAGATAAAGGCAAGGGGGAAAGGCAGAAAGGAAAAGCATGGGAGAAATTTTAATATTATAACCTGTATAGATTTTGTTCAATGTCTTCTTAGAGCCCACTGGATCTAAGTTGTGCTATCAATGGTGAGTTCTGCTTGATTAAGGGCCAGCCGGTCTGAGTCAGCTGACAGCTCTGTAGCTTTACACTGCAATTTCTCATACAACATATTGCCATGCTGTGATTGTTCAGGTTTAGAAATAAAGTAACTCTAGCAAAGTCCTCATCCAAGAGAAAATATTGAATAATTTCACTAGGCAAATACAATAAAGCAAAATTAAAAGCTCCCTCACTCCAGCATCTACCATTAAGCTTTAATAAACATTCTGAGATTGATAACTGAGCCATATATCTTCTGTCATCATTATTGGGAGAAATGTTATTGTCATTTCTTTCACCAGTATCCAACAGTATATTGATGTTACCAGAATCTGTCTTCTTTAAGTGTTTGCCAGCTAATTCAGAACTAAGCCACAATTTAAGCTGAAGTAAATCACTTCACCGCATCTGTCGGATCAGTTTGGAGAGACAACACAGTCCTGGCTTAATCCTTTAAACACTGAGATGTGTAACTATGACACTGAAAGAAGAGAAGGTGGCTGTCCCACATTTCCTCTTCTTACTCAGATCTGAGGTAAACTGAATCACACTCTCAAACATCTGTCTCTGCAACAGGATTATCAGACTCGGGCTGACACTGATCCCAATTTAAGTGCCTCAGATACATGCCTAAATTTAGGGGGAATCTGGACTGTAGAGCATGGCACAGTTGCCATTCAGGAGAGATCACACAACGCTTCTTCCTCCTGTCTGTTCAGATGGCATTGTGTCCTTCTGAAAGTGATGAAGCAGTTTGGGAGACACAGCAAAAGAAGTACAGGAAAAAGTACCTTTTTCTTAGAAGAATAAGTCAATCATTACTCTTGGATTTAGGAACCATATTAATGTGGTCACTTTCTTATGCATTTCATGTAATTTCCAAGAAGCTCTAGTGTGAGAGCTCTGGGAAGATGTGCTGCCAAAACCTGCTAAAAACATGATTTGCAACACTGCCTGTAAATATATTTTATTTGTATTAGCTGGGTTAAGATAAAAAATACCAACTCATCTTGGAAAAAGAAGAGGTATATATAGCCAGCTAATCAATTGCATAACTTTTCTAAAGATGTCTTCAGCATGATGACATTAGGCAACTGTGAACCTGTTAGCTTCCAGCTCTGCTGTCAGTGCTATGATATAATGAATGCCAGCATGGTGTTCCAGTCAGCTACTGCCACCTGCTCTGCTTTGGAAAAAGAAGTCTCCTTTTTTGGCAGCCATCAGATGTCATACCCAGTGCCCACTGGCAAGAACAGTGACTTTTTGCCATGGTCTCCTTCACTTAAGAGAGTCTTAAAAAGAGACCTAGTGGAGAGAGAAGATAAAAGTGCTGCAGTGCAGGGGTAGAGGACCTCAGATGGGACAGGTACATGTAATAATAGCCCCTGGACATGAGGTGCTCAGGGTGAAGGCTGATTCAAAGAATGATCTATCTACCTTTCTGCTCACAGAAGACTGTCACCCTGGCTCTGAGTGGGTCTCCAGTAAACTGCAGACTTAGTCTAGGCAGAAAAGCAACTCCTATTTTGTGCCTTTTTAGTGCCTTGACGGGGAGTCCAACCTCTTCATATCGCTCTGCATGTATGTCTGTATATGTGTAGGATAGCACTGGATTCACTCAGATGAAGTCACCACGGCAAACTGACGCATGCAGGAGGTTGTCTCTTATCTCTGACACTGCTCTGTACAACAGGCACTGCACAAGGGCAGAGATGTGGCCCAGAGGGGGGAAAAAGAATACCTGATTTCTCTCTTCCCTGCTTTGCTGACCAGACTTACCTGACTGGTAGGATTCATACTTTGTCTTAGCCCTAAGATGCAGAGAAACTGAATTTACTCAACTTGAGAGGGTTATCTGTTGATTAATGAAAGTCCATTGTGATGGAATACTGTCCTAATCACATTGCACACTGACCAAATACTGCTATAAATGAAGGGGAAAGAGCATTTGCTTTCTTAATGGCTACAGCAACTGGGCTTTAGATTGGCAATTTTAGCAGTGTTATGCTAAACTAACATACACACATCCACCATAAGCCTAATGCACTGATTTTAATAGGTAATACCGGCATTAAAGACTGCTCTATCTTGGGACAAGCCTGTTGTATTTATGTTTTTCTAATGTGCACAAGCATTTACATGAACTGCATTTTTACGTCACAGAGATTTGTACTGGAGTAAGAGGCACAGATTTGCACAGTGTATTTCAGAATATATGTATAAAGGAAAACAAAAAGAAATAAATTTTACTATTCATACTGCTTGTGAACAAAAGCATGACTGTAATTCATGAGAAGTGAAGCAGTGAGTTATGACAGACCTGCCCTCACAAGACAACAATGATGATAAGTATACAAACCCACACACCACATTCCGTAATTCCTTGCAAACTCTAAGCCTGCAGTTTGTTTTGATGCAAGCCTTGACTTCTGTAGCCAAAAAAAATCTGACTTTCTGTTGTATTAAAGTAAAATAGAAACAACTATTGTTCCATTTATTTTATCTAGTGTTCAAATGATTGCAAAACCATGACAGAAGTTGCTGCATAAAGAAACAACACTTCTTTTAGTACAGACTGCCATTATGGCTGGTTTTTTTAATGTCAAGTTTCTGTATTCCATAGGCATTTGGGTGAGGAGGGAAATGTTCTTCAAGTTACAAGGCTGAGACTTTTTCTCTGTTTATGACTCTCAAAACAAAAATGTTTTAAAATACTCAAACAAAAACCAGTGCCACATGCTACTGAGACTTGGTGAAATCAACCACTGACAGCATACCACAATGGTCCTGGTCCTACTGCCTCTCACATTTGCTCTCTTATTCAGCACTGTCATCATTCTAGCACATCTGATTATGACTCTTTCTAATAGGAATCATCAACCTGGAATCAAGCTGACAAAGGTTTTGCAAGGCTGTCTTTTTCATTGCTAAGGATTCATCTTGTTCAGAGATCTTTATGTTTTTTAATTTAAAAAGCATTAACTAACACATCTGAATGGTTTATGTATATGCACTAAAGCATGTGAATTATTTCTGACAATTGCTAGCCTCCTGCTTAATATCTAGAACATAAATAAAAGTTGCCTTATTTAACTTTTAACTAATTTATCTGTAAGGGACAGGTCCTGCTTTTCTCTCCAGTCTTGCTGAGTTCAATTTCTGTGTTGGAGCAAGGCATGATCAGGTGTCAGAGATGCCAAACTGCAATGAACTACAGTGATGACTTAACTCTTCCACAGATACACACTGGCATACTGGATATTGGCAAGTTCTTCACATCACAGATTTTACTACAAAAATGTTTTCCTAAAGAATAATAATAATAATAATAAATCTTTGCCAATAGTACATGTGAAAGGTCTATAAATGTATTTGCTTCCATTGTCCTTTGGTGGTTGAGGCCAAGTCATCTTGTGCCAGGCCTCCAGGAATGCACAGTCCCTGGGCACAGAGCCAGGGGTCCCCACAGAGCATCGAGCACTGCAGTAGTTCTGTCTCATCAGCAACTCAACCTGCTGCAACCTGGGCAGATTCAGCTTCTGTGCTGTGTATGGGCTTCTCCTATGCTGCTGGCTGAAATGCCTCCCCCCTTTTATCCAAGGAGCTCAATAGCCTGAGCCCAGTCCAAATCACCTGGGTTTCACACTGAAGACTGAAGGAAACTGCTCAGGCACACAGGACTTCCAGCATGTGGGTTAAACCCTTCCTGGAAGCAAATCTGAAACACAAAGCAAACTCCCACAGGTGAACTGGGTGAATACCATCCTTCCCACACCTTGCCACAAGCAGAGGCTGAGCTGCAGTCTTCAGGATAAATACGGGCCACTATTTACACCTTGAAGTTTCTCCCGAAACAAACCTCCTAACAAAATTACACCCAGCAGTGCAGAAATACTAATAAGAAAATGGCAAAAATTAAGTATTCAAGCAGATACTAGTCATGTTAGTGAGTACTGGAAAGCAGTCAAAAGCCACGTGTGAATGATCTAACATCAGAGTGGGATCCCTCATCAGGCTGCACAAGGCAGTTGTTCATTCCCTCCACTTTCTGCCAAGGGCCCTAATCTGCACCAATCACAAAAAACCAGTTGTTTTTTCATGTATGATAGCTTTCTGCACTTTCACCATGTGCAGTACCACAAATGTACCTATTTTGGACAACATACAGTGCTTGATATTTAGTTTGTCCCAACA